>CM035411.1:73356404-73606404 GCA_020310875.1 Ceratopteris richardii
GTTTTTGTATAAATTTACATTTAGGTTGATGTTCAAGTTCAAGTACATTTATGTATATGTACACGTATGGAAATCGAACTCATGACCTACCAGCTAGGAGTATAATGGGCTAACGACTTGCCCTAAAAGCCATGGTTGAGGATAACTTCCTAATCCTCTCTCTTAGGGTATGGTTCAACCATCTTCTGCACATCATTTCTTGATTCTAACACTCTCTTCCCCTTCTAGAGATTATTATCCTCAATGATCAATGCTTGAATCCTTGCTCTCAACCTTGGTAAGTTGAACCTTGCCTTTATACTTCTTGGCCACTCTATAGACTTGCCTTGTTCACAACCTTGGTGTCTTGAGTCCTTATTCTCAAACTCAATATCTTGAACTTGGTTTTCACCCATGTTAGGTATCTCAGATCCTCAGTCTAGTGTGCTTCCACTAGAAAGTTAGTTCTGAGAGCTTTCCAATGATATCTCAGACATCTAAATTCAAACTACGAATTGGGTGATACACTCTAATTTTTATTGGACTTATTTGTAAAAGCAATATGGATGCCTTCCATCCACTTTACCCAAGCCTACTTCCTAGGCTCTCATATCAATTGTGGAAATTGAACTCATGATCTACCAACTAGGAGTATGATGGGCTAATCACTTGCCCTAAAAGCCATGGTTGAGGATTACTTCATAGTCCTTCCTCTTAGGGTGTGGTTTAACCATCTCTTGCCTATCATTTCTTGAGTCTAACCATGTATATGTACATCTACACCTACACATATGCCTTTGCCTATGCATCCACATTCACATTGGAATTCACATTTGCATTCACATTGGAATTCACATTCACATTCGAATTCGCATTCGCATCTCTATATACATACACATACGTATATGCATACACATACACATAGACATACACATACACATATGCATATGCATACACATATATTTACACATATACATACACATACACACACACACACATAGAGGACCATCACAAGGTTCACCTGTGAATGAAGGCTCCAAATCATGAAAAGAAAGTCATAAAAAGCATGTGATTATGTAGAGAGAGGATTTGTGGATGGAACAAAAAGCAAAAATGGCACAAAACATCACATTCTTTTCCACTCTTCCTTCTTTTGGGGACCATTATCAACTGGACACTACGTCAAGAGAGTGGCATTACCCTTCTATTAAGAAGAGGGATATTGTCAATATGTGAATCCATTGACGAAATATATAAGGTCCGAATCATAAAAAAAGAAGAAAAAAAAAGCAAGGACAGGTTGAAGCGTGGAGTGGAAAAAAAAACGTTCCATTTTGTCTCCCCATGTAAAAGAAAATTAGAGTGCTACAAAACCTATCAAGGAGTCTTCCTATTCTCGCCCTTCAAGAGACAAGAAGAGCTCGAGAATACGAGTTAGCTTACCATTCAAGATTGGATAAAAAGTAGTGAAATTGTATAGCATACTTAACAGGGTGTGGCCAACAAAATGTCTTTACAATTTCAAGAGCTTTGGTCTATGTAAACATAGCCTTATTAGAGAGTAAAAATCATCATACATTAAGATATCTTAAACGATCTCTTCACACGAGTTTCAACTTATTCCCTAAAGTCTCTCCTGATGTTTAAACATTTTGCCCAAGTTTCGATCCTTGTAATGAGCAAAGGTAGAAGGAGCTTCCCTGCTGGTGCACATGAGCCATGGCCCATGAGCCATGGCCCATGAGCATAAACAGCCGGTCACCTTCATCATTATGGCTTGTCAAGAATACATCTCCACTGATTGGGAAGATGCAGCTTGTTAATTTTCCTCAGACCACACTCTAACAAGCACTTCCAATCCTTGATGCCTGAACAGAATTTTGTTCATTCCAATTGAAACCATTTCCTTGCCAGGAAAAGGAGCCTGGTCAAAATAATGGGGAGAGGGATCGAAGCAAAGATGGCCGTTTTCACGAAAACAAAAACACAGATGCCTGGCAGGAGGAGGAAGTCGTGCTTGCAAAGATGGCCGTTTTCACGGAAACAGAAATACAGATGCCTGGACGGAGGAGGAAGCCGTGCTTAATACTGATGAAAACCTCCGCTGTTGAGCTCTCTCTCTCTCTCTCACACACACACACACACACAAACAACTGTGTTAAGTTTATATGAATAATGAAATTGATGCGCAGACATTCATGCTCTCTGAGATGGATACAAATTATAAACGTGACTAATGCCTGTGATTGTCGTGTCTTCATGCATCAATGCCATCTGTTGAAATCATCCACACAGAGAAATGATATGATACGAGACGGGAAAAGCTGGACTGAAATTCAAGCACAAGTTTCCGATTCGGCAGAGCGGAAAGGGCATTCGTTTTGGGGGAGTAAGGGGCAAGCTGCAGCTCTAAAACAAGGCGAGGCGGCGCAAGGAGGGAAAGGGGGAAGAAGAGTGGGCAAGAGAAGGCGGACCTGGGAGTGGCGAATTCGGAAAGGCGACCTGTGGAGGAGAAGACGATAACAGCCACCTCGGCATCGCAAAGCACTGACAACTCGTATGCCTTCTTGAGCAGACCGGTCCGGCGTTTGGAGAAGGTCACTTGGCGATGACTCACGTTCTCGATGCGTCGCAGCACCTTCTTCGACCTATCTGCCTCCCCCTCCTCCCTCCCATCCTCTGGATCGCCCCTTGGTTCTTCCAGTGCTACGCCTGTGGCTGCCATTCTCACTCGCTTCTCTCTCTCTCTCTCTCTCTCTCCTGTGGAGAATAGAGATGCATCATGCATCTATTATTTATGTACAAAGTAAACGCCAATAGTCTCGACAATTGCGTCGAGACAGATGTCTCTCTCTGTGTCGCCGATTCTCCCACATATCTTCATCGCTGCTTGCTTCAACAAGCCTACGGTTTATTCCTTTGTAGCTGGAGCCTGGGAGTCTGGGACCCTGATACGAAAAGATCGCCTTGCTCTCCTTCTGTCTTTACTACAGGCCCTTTTGTCTCTGTGCTGTCTCACACATTGGGTTGATGTGATCTGCCTAAATAAAGCAAATTTCTTGGCCCAAAGAGGGACAGATGCCAAATTCAGAAATGACCCAATCGTTCACGGCAAACCTAGAGAGAAAGAAAAGAAAAAGGGGTGATCAGATGACACAGTGGGGGGATCAAGAGAAAGCGAGTCGACGTTCGTTAGCATTGATTTCCTTCTGAACCCCACCGAGTCTAGATTAGATATTTCTTTTCTTCTCCATCCTCGTACGGAGCGAGAGAACGAGTCTCCATCCTCATACGCAGCGAGAGAACGAGACTGAACCAGAGAGAGAGAAAAGAGAAGAGAAGAGAGACGTTCTCAGTTGGCTTCCTTCACGTCTCCATCGATTCTTCTCCTTGGACTATCTGAGCTTTTTCATTTTCCGTTGCCTTTCTTGAAGGTCTGCCGCCTGATATCCGTTGCTTTTCCATCTCACTCCATTTCCTACTGCTTCTCAGCCCTTCGTTCTCGCTTATCCTTTATCCTTCACATGCACTTCACTTCTCTGATCTTGCTGAATCGGTGTGGCCATGTCAGGATTGCTTCGCCAATCCCTCATTCTCGACTGTCGGAGTTCGCCATGGCTTCCACCAACGATTTAACATTCGTTGGCTCTTCTTTGGCCATGTCAAAATTAACTAGCGCAGCTTATGCATTTCCATTGATCGTTATATTTATTTGTTTCTTGCTTCCTCGTGCCAAAAATTACTTGCACGTATTAGCTTTTAAAAATATACGATTTGTTGTATATGTTGAAACCTTTAAATTACAATAAGTTAAAAATGTTAAAACTTTTTACTACTTGCTAATCGACGGGACTATCAATGGAGCATCCAGAATGATTATGATGGTTCAAAAACTTATGTTGAAATGGGATCATTACTATTATCTTATACATTCGGACTTGTGGACAATAAGGATGAGCTTTGAATGGAGTAACAATGAATAACAACAACAATATGGAGACTTGTCCACATCCCGTAGGTGGATTGTATGGCACTAGCCTCAAGTGGATTGGTATGGCATTGACCTCTTGAGGTAGAGGTATACTATCTTGTATTCAACCCGCGGGTTGGAGATGTAATGGATTTGACCAATTTAAACCAATTGTAACCTTGTCTAACACCTACTTTGGGGGATACAGAGGGTCCAATGAGTATTATGCCCATTCACCTGTACAATTGTACTTTCAAACTTAAAGCTGAGGGAGTAGACACCAATGCATATTATGCCCATTCACTTGTATAGTTGTACTTTCAAAGTTAAAGCCGGGGGAGAAGATGCTTGTAGAATCTCCATTAAAGAAAAAAATGATATGGAGACTTTAGTTCTCTTGACTAATCTCCAAGATACCATCTAGATGTTTTTTTCCATTTCTATCATTCTCTTTCTTTACCACTTTGTTCTCTCTCTTATTTTCTTCTAATTGCTTTCATTTATCTTCCACTCTCGCTCTCTATCTGTCTTTTTCTGTCGATCTTTCCCTCTTATTGTACCTTCTCCTCCAATTTTCATGATTCCCTTTCTCTTCAAATCCTCATGTGTGTTCTGCTCTTAGTTTCTATTCAAGTCTCACTTAAACATGGTCTTTAATATAGGAAGTACATATTTGTGTTTAAAAGAGTGGGGCGTGATTGATATTTATATGCATGAGAGAGAGAGAGAGAAAGAGAGAGAGAGAGAGAGAGAGAGAGATTAAACGAAGAAATGAGAGAGAGAAATGAAGAGATGGAGAAAGAGAACATTCATGAGAAAGAAAACAAAAAATGAAACACAAAGAAAATAAGAGAAGTGAATGAAAATAAAGGTAGAGGGATAAGGAAACTGATTGAGAGGGAGAAGAAAATAAGAAAGAGAGAGAGAGATAAGAGAAAAATGAAAGATATTTATGTAGAAATATCAAAAGAAGAAAATAAATTACATACATGAATGCACACATACCTTCACACACATACATAATGCATGCATGCATACATACATACATACATACATACATACATACATACATACATACATACATACATACATACATACATACATACATACATACATACATGCATGCATGCATACATACATACATACATACATACATACATACATGTTGGAAGATGTTTTAATCTCTCAAATAGCTTTTTAAGCCATATGATCTCATAGATGATATGTGATAATGCTCTATACTGAGCTTCGATTGAAGACAATGCAACTATTGATTGCTTGTTTGAGCACAAATAAATTGATACCTAAGTATCTTCATAAACTAGGTTAACAAACCATTGAATATGAAATGTGTGGCCTAGTTAGGGCTACTTAAATCAATGAATTATTAGGTGATCTATATGAACTTGTGTCTTCCATTTCTTCCCCTTTATATGCTCTAAGATTAATGTTGACCCTCATTGGATTTGATAAGGGATTTCATTTTTCCATGTCAAACGTTTCCAATATGTCTAAAAGATAGTTTCTCTACATATACAATCCATATTCTCACTAATTTATAAACCACTACATCTTAATTTTCCAAAGGCCTAGATCTCAAACTTCAATTCTAACTTTCTATTTATGTACTTGATGCTCTCCTCAACATCACATGTAATATTTAGATTATGGACATATACGAAATGATATATTACCTTCTTATAGTTCATCCTTGTGAATAAGGATGGAGCATATGCGCTTTGTTTGTATCTATATGAAATGTGTGGCCTAGTTAGGGCTACATAAATCAATGAACTTATAGGTGATCTATATAAACTTGTGTCTTCCATTTCTTCCCCTTACTATCCTGTATGATTAATGTTTACAATCATAAAATTTGATAAGGGATTGCACTTTGCCATGTCAAAATTTTCCAATATGTCTAAAGGATACTTTCTCTACATATACAATCCATATACCCACTAATTTAAAAACTACTATATCTTAATTTTCCAAAGGCTTAGATCTCAAACTTCAATTCTAACTTTGTATGTATGTACTTGATGCTCTCCTCATCATCATGTGTAATAATTAGATCATGGACATATATAAAATGATATATTACCTTCTTATAGTTCATCCTTGTGAACAAGGATGGAGTATATGCATTTTGTTTAAATGAATTCAATATTTCTCTAAAAAGTCATGGAATTCAAAGGTATTTTTCATGTAGGTACACAACACAATAGAATGGCATTGGTGATGCAAAAATAGATGTATTATAGAAATAGCAAGAGCCTTGAATGGTGAGAATAATATGCCTCATTGTTATTGCGTAGAAGCTGTGCACACTACTATATATGTTATGAATAAAACTACAACCATTGTTGTACATCATGTAGCAACCGAATAGAAGTTTACAGGTAAAATACCAAACTTGTCACACATGAAAGTATTCAGTCACATTGCATATGTACATGTTCTAGATGATTTAAGGATGAAGAAAGATCGAAAACCAGAAACTACTCCCTTGAACAAAAGGAATATAAATGTTACAACCCACTCACACAACATGTGAAGGTAAGCAAAGATGTGGTGTTTTATGAAATATCAAGCTTCTAAACTAATGCAAAAGAAGGACTTAAAATGGTGAATCAAATGGCAAAATAAATATAGAAAACTCAAGTGCAGAATCTCAAGTTCTAAGTGGACATGATATATCACCCAACAATAATTCCAACTCAAACGCATGGACTAGAAGATTGCATGGAATTTTTAGTTGAGCATATTAATCAACTAAATCCAAGAAAGGTAAAGAAAAGATTTCTATTATTAATAAAACATCTAAAAGTTTTAAAGACATTGATGGAGATTCAAGTGATTAAGCAAAGAGCCTTGATGAGGAACTTGGATTATCCTCTATCAAGACTCCAAGAGTAAGAAAGACAATTTAGATGATACAAAAAGAATGATCTAGGACTAAGAAGATATGGGAGGATGCAAAATTCAATGCAATGATTAACATAGGATAGCTACATGGCTCATTCATTGTGCGTACATGATCAAGGTAATACAACATGTTGAACCTAAATGTTTTGAAGATGCAAATGGAAATGTAGATTGGGAGAAAGCTATGGATGAGGAGATAGCTGCACTTTATAAAAATGAAACATGGAAGCTAGTTCCATTGTTGTAGGGAAAGAAACCCATAGGCTACAAGTGGGTTTACAAGGTAGACCATAATGTTGATAGTAGCATAAACATGTATAAAGTACAATTGGTAACAAAATTATATGTACAAACATATGGCATTAATTACGAGGAAATTTTCAGCCATGTACCTAAAATGGCTAGAGCATTTCTTGCATTCGCTACCACAAAAGAATGGATTTTTCACTAGATGGATGTGAAGAATGCTTTCTTACATGGTGAGTTACGAGAAGAAGTAAACATGGACCAGCCACAAGGATATGAGGATGCAAACAATTTTGAATATGTTTGAAGGTTGAAAAACGTACTGTATGGACTTAAACAAGCTCCTCATGCCTGGAACGCAAGGATTGCAAATTATTTAACTTCCATTGGATTTTCTATGTGTGATCCAGATCACTCATTGCGTGTAAGAATGATGGCATCATAATTGTGGCTATTCATGTTGATGACTTGATTGTAGGTGGTGATGATGAAGAAAGCTATAAAGAGGTAAAGCAACTCCTTATGCAAGAATTTCACATGAAAGATCTTGGTTTATTGCGCTAGTTTTTGGGCATTGAATTGATACATACAAAAATAGGTATATGGTTATCCCAAAGCCAATATGCAATAAGTATGCTAAAAAAGCATGATATGGCTGATTGTAGGCCAATCTCTATGCATTAGATCAAAATTTGAATCTGGATGCTACCTCAGGTGAAGCATTGAAAAATGCTACATTGTACAAGAAGAATATGGGAAGTTTTATGCATCTTACAATTACAAGGCCTCACCTAAGCTACACTATGGGACTTGAGAGATAGTTTGTGCAAGTTCCCAAGAAACCACATTTAGATGCTACACTATATGTTATGTGAGTGCTACTTTGCATTATGCATTATGAAGCTTCTATAGAATTGCAAGTTCATGGATATAACAATGCAGATGGAGCTTGTAGTGCTCCACATAGAAGATCTATGAGTAGTTTTCTATTTTCACTTGGGAGTGATGCACTTAAATGGAGTAGTAAGAAGAAATCTAGTGGTTCTTTTTTGAGTACATAGGTTGATCATAGAGGTCTTGCAATGGCAACATGTGAGGCATCATGGCTAGAGATGCTACTTGTAGATTTAGATGTAGAAGTGGAGAAGACTACCATGATTTATTGTGATAAGCTTGATAGCATATAGTTAACAAGAAATCCTTATTTTCATGGTAGAAGAAAGCATATGGAGGTACATTATCCCTTCATTAGGAAGAATGTATTAGCATGTATTATTGATCTTTTCTATGTGAGGACAAATGAGTATGCTACTGATATTTTTACTAAAGCAATTGTAGGAGAGAAGATGAAGAAGTTTTGAAGATGTCTAGGTTACTAGACATGACGTTGAGCTTGAGGGGTAGTGTTGAGATATTGAGTTCAACATGTGATGATCGAGGGATACTTTCATTGAGCTTCACCAGAATTATCTATCAAGAGTGATGTCACTTTTGTTTCTTGCCTAATCACTCATTTGTGGACATTAGGGTTTTCTTTATGTAGTGCTCTTTATGTATTGTACTAGTTGTATTGTTGTATTAGTTCATTCTTGTACATTCTCTTTATGTAATAGAAGAAGTAAAAGAGAATCATTCTTCCTTGCCTTAATCTATGTGTGCTACTCTCTTTGTGTGTGAGAGTGTGTGAGAGCTCCTTTCTTTATCTCCATTCTCTTGACATCGAGTACCTTATTGTAACACCCCAATACAACTTAGAAAGATGACTGTCCTCCATTAGGTTCCTACATGGATATATCTACTCTCTATATTGTGAGTTTGTCTAAAATCGACTATATATAGATCAATCTTTGCTTCTCCACAAAGTAGATTCTATTATCTACCATATATGCTTTAAAGCATTACAATTGGATGTCTTACCTGTGAGAACCATCCACTCCAAAATAAACAACTTGCACTCAACAACCCCTACTCAGGTGCAGAAATATAGATCCACTAATATGATTGTTTCTCACACTTCATACTGAGATCAAACTTGACATTTTGGAAAATTTTGAAAAAGTTTGAGAGGTATAAAAACTCTTGGTTCAATAAAGGATTAATACACAAAGGGTAGAAGCCCTACTCCACATATAGAGCTAACTAGTGAAGACACTATCACATACACATAGAGATAGGAATGCCTAGATGTGGACAAGAAATATACATGGGGTGTGCTTAAGCTAGGGGCCTTCTTCTTGGGGTTTATTACAATATAATAATACTTTATATTACAAGAGCATGAAGTAAAAGAATCCTAAGAACATGAATACCAAACGGATGCTCAAATCATTGATGACATGAATATGCATACATTTGCATGTACTTGTAAGTAGAGACATTTGCATGTAAGTACAAACAGTTACATGAATAGAATTCACTTTCTATTTTCTCAAGTGATGAAAATTGTTATATGAATATATTATTTAATAGATAATCTACTGTTGAATGCTAGCAAGACATGCGAGGAAGAATTAAATATTAGATGTTTGCACAATCATGTTAGCCAGTTTTTGCGAACTAAATACTGAAAGGCTCCTTCTATAATTGATATTTAGATATCCAAAACTTAATATAAAGTTTATATTAAGTAATGATTATGTCTTTCTTAGTAGCGCAACAAAAAAATATCCTTGTTAGAAGAGATAAGCTTGAAAGTTTCATTTCAAAAGACTCCCTTGCCAATTAAATGTTAAGGTAGTTAGCACCCACGTATATCTAAGTTCTTTGATGAGTTGAAGAGTTTTTTAGGGGCCCAATGTCATGTATACATTTGTATAGAGAACCTACAATTTCATTGTAAACTCTAATTATGAGACATAATTAGATGAGATTAGTTGAAAAGCTTCCAAAAAAATGAAATGACAAATAAATTCAATCATAATTTATTCTCTCGTGTCATTTTACATGTAGCCTGAGTAGGAGGGTACCCTGCGATGGTCTCTAAAGTTTCATGAATACTTAGATGTAATGCTCTTACTTGGCTCCATCAAAGGGAATGATGAAAAAAATACAATTCAAATCAAATACACATAAAATATAGAAATTCAATTAAAGTTTACTTTTAAGAATAGGAATGGTGTAAAGTAATTAAAGACATCTTGAAACTTTCAAAAAAATTACTCTTAAAAGAATATTCGAGTATATTATTACTTCATTCAATAAAGATATTTCCATCTCAAGACAAAATCCAAGACATATTTTGTTTAAAAGATGTAGTAGTTTCTTACTGAAGGAGCTTAAATGTCTAAAAGTACCAACTTGAAGATTTTTTTTTTCATATTTCAAGGCTACCATCAAGATTTTTTCATAGTTCATACCCCTATACTTTGATAAGCCAAGAAGCTAAAACACTTCTCCTAACATCATCAAAGGGAACTTATACTTTGAGAATGTAAAAGGCTTCAAGTATTGGATCTTGGTTGATTCATGAAATTTCTCAAAAAGTAGCAAAAGTTCATAAATATGTTAGGACAAGTGGAAACCAAGGTGCCTAAAGAAGATGTTTGATTAAATACCAAACATATCCTGAAAAGGATACTTTCAAGGTTCAAACAATTACAAGAGTGATTGAATGCTAGAATTGTGGGATAAATAGTATGATTCTTAGAACTTGAGTCCATAGTATTGAATAAAGCTATATACTCTACAATCTTGGAGGACAAAAAATCTTTCAAGGATGGAAGGAGATAGTACCAATTCTTATCAAAATTGGTGCAATTGATTCCATGAATATGGAATCATGGATGCAAAGAAAAGTGTAGAAGAATATCTTTTAATTTATAGATGTTAAGCAAAGAAAGAGTTGCAAGACACCAACTTCATGGCACGAGTTAGCACAAAGTAGGACTCTGCTGAAATTAGTAAAGACTCAAAGAAGTTGGTTGAAATCTCAAAGATAGGAAAATCATGCCATAACGTACACTTCTCTAAATGGAAGTTAGAGACAAAAGTTTGAATTCCAAATATGTAGTCTACAACCATGAAAAACAATATTTAAGTCTATGGAAGATGAAACCTATGTTCATCTACCTTAAAGGGATTTTCATAGAAGGGAGGTCCAAAAGCATTGTTAGTTGCTTAGACTTAAGCAATAGAGAGATCCCTTGAAAGCCCTAGGCTAGCTATTTTCCCATGTGAATGAGGAAAATTATGTATACCATAGGTCAAATTGAAGTTAACAATAATACTTTCAAGGATATGAAAAAAATGATGCAATACAAAATATCAAACAAAATAGATATGACCTAGAATTTGTTGATTGAAGTGTAGTCACAAAAAAATATTGCAAGTTAGATCTTAGAGACACATGAAGTCATCATAAAGTAGTAGCATGATTATAAATAATAGAGTGTAACCCAAAGGACAAGTTTCACAAGCATAATAATGAGCAAGAATCACACTCAAAAGAGGACTACAATCATGTGCTCATTTTTTGCAAGAAGAAGAAGCTCAATTCTCACAATATTAGAAAGTCCTCTATAAGTCAGAGGATGGGGCTTTTAAAATTCCCTCTTCATGTACCAATTTAATATTTCTTTGCAAGAAAAAAATCAAAAGTTTCTACTTGCTTCTTCTCTTGTGAGATTTTCTTGAGAAGAGTCTTACTCTAATATAAAAGGTGTTTACAATGGTTTTAAGCTACAAAAGCAAGAACTCTGAACTACAAAGGTTTTGGAAAAACATGAAAACTTTTCGTTGCTTCATCATGAGATTGCTAAAAATATCCCCTATTAAATCTTTTCATCGTTGCTAAGGCTCTTCATAATTTGGAAGGGTCACAGGCTGTTTTATGCAATGTTCAATGTGGTCACATTGAACATTGCATAAAACAGCCTGTGACCCTTCCAATTATTATCCAAGATTCTAAGTGCTTCTACCACATCTTGAGTGACTTTTTTTTATGTCTCTTGGGGCTTATATATGTTTCTCTATATTATCCAAAGCTTCTCTATATTATCCAAGATTCTAAGTGCTTCTACCACATCTTGAGTGACTTTTTCTTATGTCTCTTGGGGCTTATATATGTTTGATATCTTCCATTTATTGCTTGTACTCCTTCTATCTCTATTTTGTCTACATAAACTGCTAATCTGGTCCATAGAATGAGTGGTTTGGATGAGATTCTTGTATGCTTCTCAAAATTTCATATCTAAGATGGTTGTTGAAATGTCTAAATTTGTTGAGAGGATTAAAATAGGATAAAAACATGATTCATGTATAATAAGGAAATAAATGGGTAAGCTCAAACTTTGTTTGAGATCAAAGAGCAAACACTCAAGATTGTTGTTGAAGATGATTCCACCAAAGTCCAATTCTTAGACATTATAGTAACTAGTATAGAAACTTCTAACATATCCAATAATGGGTAGGTAAGAGGATAGTTTGGCCAATGGTTAATGATAATTCTTTTTGCTCTTGAGGCATAATAGCTATTTTTCCTCTCTTCATCATGGGACAAGGCAATACCTTGGATGAGTTGAAGGTAAGGAGACAATGTAACAAAAATTTGCTTCATTTCCCAAGAAGGACCCCTTCCATGAGCTTCCTTCACTTGTATGACCAATTGGGAGGTCCTCTTTTCTAGTCTTTGTGACTCATAATGAGATATCATACTTTGTTCCATGAACTTTCTCATACTTTTGCTTAATCTCATGTAGCTATACCCACAAATCTTTCCCTATTTGGTTCTTCTTTTTGTATATGCAATTGCTCTTCAAATTTCTCTCTATCTTTCTAAAAACACTTTAGAGGGATCATGAATAATTTTGGTTGAGTAATAAATGATATCAAAATAAGCATTGTCATTCTATCACTAAAATATCTTGTATCATCTCTAAATTTCCCAATTTTTGTCTCCATACCTTGAATAATTGACTTGGAGTTTTAAGTAGTCTAGGAAAATGTATTATAACTCTTGTGAGCTTCAACTTTGGTAAAATCAACTTGACATCAGATAATTTTCTTGTAGACATTCAACAACTCATCAACTTTCCCTTTATGTTTTGTTATTGAGAGCTACAAGCTGGTTTTAAAGTGAAACATTAGTAGAATAGAGCATGTAATTCCATTTTCATTGATCTTCATAAGGATTATTAATGATGTTAAAATCTCTCTCGAGAAATTTATCGTCATTCTACAAGGTATTGATAAGCACCTACAAGTCCTCATATCAATAGTGCATCAATTCCTCTGAACGTAAGTGGCCAATGTGAGGAATAATGGCATGTTTAACAAACAAGGGGATCAATGCATGTGCCTAAGCATCTCTACCATCCCAACAATTTTTCTCTGCAATAGTGTAGCAGGAATGGTAGCATGAGTATGAATCTGAAGAATATCACCATCTTCAACATCATCTACATCAATTTCAGTAATTGTAATTGCAGGTGTAATAGGATTTTTTTCAACACCCTGCACAATATTCCACAATCCTTTTGCAACCAATACATGATGCATCATATAAGCCCATAATGCATAATTGGTACCGTCCAACTTATAGTCAATAGCTAACATACATAATACATCACTGCTTTTAGCCATGACCACTAACTAAAATACCCTGATGCAGAAAAATGATTGTATCTCAAAAAGTTGAACAGAACTACCTTGTTGAGTTCTGCCAAACCTGTAGTAGACTTCGAGAGGCTTATACTGGCGAACCAAAACCTATGTATATCTTTGGCACAAAAAGATGAAGTTGCCTACAAAAGTGCTATGATAGTGTGTTTGGAGGCTAAAACAACCTTAGATAGCAATTTTGGCACCTCACAACAAAGCTGTTTTGAACTTATAACCACATTGAGTATGCTCACCAAATTTCATGCGATTCTGAGACTGTGATTGGAGGGGTGTCGAGATGCCCTAGATGAAGCAAGAACCTGCTTTGATACCAATTGTTGGAGTTTGAGGTGTGCAAAAGCAGGTGAACAACACAAGGAAGAAGAAGAAGAAGCTTGCAGCACACCACACAATATTGAATGTATTACCACTAGAATGTACAAAGATAAGTAACTTGTTAGGGCTATAAGCATATGTACAAGCTGCAGAAAAAAAACCTCCTAAAGAGGGAAAAAAGTGCCCCAGTGGTCCTAGTGTGTTTTCATACATCACTACCTAAATATATCAACAAAATTATTTGCAAGGGACTTGTGAGGCTCTTCAAGAGTCCACACGTGAAAAGTAGGCCCCAACAAGATGGATGAAGGAAACCATAGGGTTAAAATGGATTTGACTTAGATGCAAAACTCAAATGTTCACAAAGATACCTCTCAAAGTGATCTTTTGCTTGGTGGGGACCTGTCATGAGAAGCTGAGCCCAATTGAAGAGAGTGCTCTATGCATAATGCAAAATCAAATATTTTTGAAGAGAAATGGTGGATTTCTTACTTTGGAGAAAGTTCTCCTCATTCATTAACTTGTAAACAATAGCTTTTCAGTCCAAGCACTTCAAAACATGTCCATAGAACACAAAAATATGGTGAAACTTCTTTTCTATGAACTATAGGGTCTACTTTTGCTTGAACAAAGTCATTCCAATCCAAGGTAAGTGTGTACTTGAGCAACAAACTCTTAGTCAACATAGATGGGAACAACAAAACTTGAGGGATATTCTAGAATTCTACATCATATGGGTATTGTGCTACACTAGATCTCAAGTCTGAAAATAGGGATATTCAATTGTTGATTATGAAATTTTTTTTGCCAAAGTTACACATTATAAAATGAGATTATTTTCATATAGAAATTCTTCAAAATTTCGTAGATAATGAATCCAATCAGAATGATGAGCTACATAGGTGCAATGGGTTTCAACCCATAAGTTAGCTAAGGGAGTAAATCCAATAGAATCTTTACATGAAGTGTAGTAGGGTAGAAGGCAAGTAATCCAAGAAATTCGGATAAACATCAAGCAATTTATTTTACATAATTAATAAGATCTTGTTATTACTCTTAGCAAGGAAATTATCTTTTGGATGATATGGATATGATTTCTTGTGGATGATATGCCAAAAATCATAGATGTGTGCAACTAAAGTATTACAAAAATGAGTACCCTTGTCAAAAACAATTTCCAAGGATAGATGAGAACATGGAAATGTTTATGAATATAAAAAAATAAGTTAATGACTGAGAATTTTCATCCTGAAGTGCCCATGCCTCAGCCCAATAGATGGCATAGTCTTTTCATGCTAAAATATAGTATGTTTTAGTACTTGCGATGGAAGGATTGATAGGGAAAATGAATTATTGTCCTGATTTTTGTAATGGTAGAGTAGTTCTCTAACTAGTGTCACATGCTAAAATAAAATCTTGGAATTGCTTGTGTAATAGTTGTTCAACCAAATCCCCAAAATTAGCTTAAAAAAGAAACTCTATTTCAAGAACATGTTGCAACCAAGCACTAAGAAGATATTTATATTACAACTGATCCAAGATAATGGAAAACCAATGACTATAATGAGCTATCCATTTTAAGCATATGACAAATGTAAGGAAAAGTTTTCTCTTCAATAGATAAAAAAAATAAAAAAGGTAAAAATATCCTCACATGAGGTACAAAGGATCTCTCATGTCAATAATAGGAATCTATTGGACTTAGGAAAGTGCCACATCATGGAATTCATCATTTATTCCTTTAGGTGGCTCACCTTAATGTAGATTGTAAAGTAAATCTATGGTGATATATTTGGAGCTAGTCTTGTGAACAATCTCACACTACAATTTTTCAAGAAGCACAAGCCATCTAGCCAATCGGCCCATCAAACTCAACTACTTTACTGAATAGAAATGTGCAAAATGGTTATGATGGAAGCATAGTCTACAATTGGGGAGATTGTGAAGAAATTTCTTAATAGAATATATCAAGCCTAAGCATGCATGTTTCATGGTGGAATAATTATGTTTAGTTGTAGATGGACACTCACTCACATAGAAATAGGGTGATACCATTTGTTTTATGTAATTTGCATTAAAACACTACCAAGTGCTATAATAGAAGCATCAACATGAATGTGAAATGGTTGTAACCAATTCAGGGCCTGTAAAATTGGAGCTTTTGACAACTTCATAGGTTGGAGTTCACATTTAATATGCTCATTTGGAATGACCCGACCTTTCAAGGGGGAGGAAAATGTGAGAAAGAAATTGTAGATGACAACCATACTCTTACAAGGGGACATTTGTAATCTACCAAAGGAGAATCTGAATGTGTAGCATCACTAACAAGCTTCATTGAAGGTTTTCCCTTGAGATAATAGTTTTTGAATTTAAACCTAAAAATGGGAGACCAATTCTAGTAATTCATCCAATTGTAACCAAATCAATGCCTTCATGGGAGTTTGTCAATTTCGTGAAAATGAATATTGTTCTAACGGGTAAGCTAGATATTTTGGCAGTGGCTATGCCTCTATGGGTGATTCCTGGAGTGAAAAAGTTAGGAACAAATTGTGCATTTTCCTCAATGTTCCTTGTGTATGAAAGTAAATCACCTAGAGGAGTTTCCTCGGTATTCTTACTAATAACTTGCAAGCTCAAATAATATCTTAGGCCATTAAAAAAACCATTTAATCAATAATATTTTATGCAACCATTATTCTACAAGAATTGACTTCAAAATACTGCAAAAGAGAATTGCATGTTCTTGAACTTTTTTGTTTGGTTTTTTCTTACCATATTCTAAATGATTAAGTAGTTATGAGATATATTTAGCCTATAAAAGAAATGTGGAAATGCATCTTGATTTCATTAAAAGTGTTGAATGCATTGTTGTTGAACTGTATGATCCATTTATTCTTAATAAATTGGGCTTTTTATCATCTATGTACTTGCAACTGTTCCATCTCTATGTCTTTATTGTCAAGTAGTATACCTGCACACAGACATGTCACAGGGTATACTTCCCTAAGGAAGAAATCCCCTTGAGTAGAAGGTGTACTCGAACTATGGTTTTGGTGGAATCTTCTACAATTGTGCCTCTAGACCATCCTACCCTTGCTTTATGGGATATTGGAAATCCCAAGGGAACTAAGCCCATTCAGTATATAATTGTTCTTTTATTAATTCAAGTATGGGAGAGTAGGCTTCAACCAAACTTCCTTAAAAAGAAAAGAACAAAAAAAGGAGGCATAAGAGATATAGGAAGATTGTATTAATTCTTCCATAAAAGAAAACTTTTAACTCTAGAAATGATGATTGCTTTTAGATATCCCATTAATTATCAACTAAATTGGGATATTCTAGTAGACTCATTCTCAATTTATGCACATGAAGTAAATATAGAAGAGAAATCATAATAAGAGGAATAAGTCCAAAGGATAACTAGGTGCATAACTATGTAGATGGTTGTGGGTCGGCCTTAAGGGGTAGTGAGCACTGTTGGGCCATAATAACTACTAACAACGCCCCTGCAAACAAGTACATAGAAGCACACTCAGAAGTGTAATCAGGTACAAGAAAGTATGCATAGAGGGAAAAAAAGAGAAAGAAGTCAATTACATGAACATAATAAAGTACAACCAAGAATGGGGAAGGCACCAAGGGACTCCCTTGTGAGGTAGAGGGGGAACTGAACCACAAGAGGACCAAATCCTCACCACACTCCTCATAGAGGCTCTTGCACCACTCCTTCTCAGTGCTAGAGCTATGCAACTTTTGGGTCTAATGGATAGTACAAGTTCTAATGGTTACTGAATAGTCCATCTCTTGATCTGCTTGTGTTGTTCCATCTTGTCCTTATATCGAAGAGGACGAGATGAGCTTGATGAAGTCAGTTATGGGCTTACCTTTCCCTTTCATCATGACACATTGGAGAAAACCCTCTATGAGATAATGATTACATGAAAACTAGGGTAAAGAGATTGAGGAACTCTCATCACATCCAAGAGAGAGAGAGAGAGAGGGAGAGAGAGAGATAGATAGATAGACAAATAGAGAGAGAGAGGAAGAAGAGTACTTTGAGAGAGAGAGATGGCATGGATATATGGTGTAGCTAGAATGCTTACTTCACATAGGTCATGGGGGAAACTTCTTTTACATCCTTTGTTGAGTCCGTTGGAGGAAACCAATGGGGCTTCTACAAGTTCCCACCAATAGGGGGCTCTTTGCTCTTGAGAGCCAATAGAAAGAGAGAGAGGTGTTGAGGAGGGGATTCAAGTCATCAAGGAAGGGGGAACTGGCAAGAGATGTACCACGAGGTAGGGAGATTATGTGGAAAGATGATTGTGGGGCAAGACAAGCTAGAATAATCCGATGTTGTGGTGAACTATACAATAATTTTGGTAAGGTTAAGATCTATACATTCAAGTTCTGCGTTTTGGAAGAGTTGAGAATCTAGAGGAGAAATTTGAAGCTTCTGTGAGTTTGGTGCCACTACTTCAAAAGCTTGGGTGTCTAGAGTTTGAAAGGCCAAAAGCTTGGAATATTTGAAGACCAAAAGTTTGGAAGACTAGGGGATCAAAAGACTTAGTTTAGAAGATCGGAGGGCCAAACTGTAAAGAAGAAGACAAGATAGTTTTATAAAACAACTGCTATGACTTCTCATGGAAAACCAAAATCCTTGGCTACAAAAACAAATCACAAACTAAGGTTAAGACTGTTGATATATTTAGGTAGTGATGTGTGTGAACACACTAGGACCTTCGGGGCATTTTTTTCCTTCTTTAGGAGGTCTTTTTCCCCCGGCTTGTATATTTGCCTATTGCCCTAACGGGCTACTTATCTTTGTACATTCTAGTGGTAATACATTCAGTCTTGAGTGTTGTGTTCCAAGCTTCTTCTTCTTCCTTGTGCTGTTCATGTGCTTTCGCAGACATCTAACTCCAACAATTGGTATCAGAGTAGGTTGCCGCTTCATCTAGGGCATCGCCAACACCTCTCTACTTGCAGTCTCAGAATCGCACAAATTTTCGGCCTCTGAATGCACTATCATAGTGCTTGTGCAGGCTATTTTGTCTTTTTGTGCCAAAGGTATATACCAATTTCTGTTCGCCAATTTAAGCGTCTCGAAGTCTGCTACAGGTCTAGGAGAATTTGTCTGGGCAATTTTGTTCAACTTTCAAGGTATTTTAGTCACTGGCCATGGCTGAAAGCAGTGATGTATTCCATATGTTGGCTATTGAGGATAAGTTGGATGGTACCAACTATCATTATGGGCTTATATGATGCGACATGTATTGGTTGCAAAAGGATTGTGGAACATTGTGCAGGGTGTTGAAAGATGTCCTATTACACCTACAAATATAGGTACTACAAATACAGGTGCTAGAGCTGATGAAGATGGTGATATTCTACAGATTCCTATTTGTGCTGTGGTTTCTGCTGCACCTATTGCAGAGCAAATTCTTTAGGATGGCAGAGATGCCCAAGCACATGCATTGATAGCTTTGTCTGTCCAACGTGCCATTATTCCTCACATTCACTCTTGCAGAACAACAAAGGATGCTTGGGATACACTTACCACATTGTACCAAGCTATGAATGAGGCTCATGTTGCTTACCTCCGAAAATAGTTGGAGAGTGAGCACATGAATGAAGGTGATTCTATGGACATTTTTCTAACAAAGATCAAAGACCTGAAGGAATAATTGATTTCTGCTGATGAGGTTATACCAAATAGCTCACTTGTGCAGACCGTTCTTAATGGTCTTCCTAATTCATATCATTGCTTTGCTTCTACTCTTCTGTTGACAATGAAAGGAAATCTAAATGCCTTGTCATTTGAGGCGTTACTCTCTATTTTGTTACAAGAAGAGCAGTCAAGGCAGAATAGATCCTTTATGCGTGTTGTAGATCAAGCTTTCCTAGCTAGTCAGAAGGGCAAAGGAAAATGGAGCTCTTCAACTAGTAAGCAGAAATCTGCTAATTCTGCACAATCCAAGAGGGAAGACAAAGATGAAAAGAAATCAGAATAGCAAAAATTGTTTTGCAAATACTGTAAAGGAAATGATCATATTTCTAAAGAACTGTCCAAAACTTGCTACTAAAGAGGCAAAGAAGAAAGAGGCTGGAATGGTTGTTGAAGAGGCCTCTACACCAAAAATAGAGTATGCTAACCTTGTGCAGGAAGAAGAATGGGCATTTACTACTGTTTGTAGTTTTGACCCATCTTCTCATGACTAGTGCATGTTTGCAGTAGACTCAGATGTTTGGTACTTTGATAGTGGGGTGACCAAACATATTACCTTGCAGCGCAGTTTCTTCTCTTCACTCGAGCTTGCCCCTACAGGAAATACTGTTACATGTGACAACAACTCCTCGTATCCCGTTATGGGAGTTGGTAAGATCATTTTGACTACTACTGATGGTAGTTCTTTCACTTTGTCAGATGCTTTGTTTGTGCCATGGATCAAGAAAAATTTGTTATCAGTTTGTGCATTAGCCAAGATTTTCTTGGTAGTGAAATTTGTTGATGAAAGATGTACAATTCATGATCTGTCAAATGGCGATGTTATTATTGCTTCTGGCATTTTATGTCGTGGGCTGTATAAGCTCATAGACTATGAAAGATCTGTAAATGATTCAGCATGTGGATTACATGATTCTCAGGCTATGTCAGATGCAAAGCTTTGGCATGCACGCTTTGGTCATCTGAATTTTGCTAGTTTACTATACCTGTAGAAATAAAAAATGGTATCCTCTTTGCCCAAACTTGAGGCACCCGGAAAACATATTTGTGAAGGTTGTATTTTGGGCAAAATGGAGCGTTCTTCATTTCCAAAAGATGGTTCAGTTTGGGCTACGTAGAAATTGCAGCTTGTACATAGTGATGTCTGTGGTCCTATGCAGACACCTTCTTTTGGAAATTATCTTTACTTTGTGACTTTCATTTATGATTTTTCTAGGCATGCATGGGTATATCCATTGAAGGCAAAGTCGGAAGTGTTCATGTGCTTCAAACAGTTTTTGGTTTTGGCTGAAAATCTATCAGCATGTAAAATGGGCACCCTCCGTTCTAATCAAGGGGTGGAATATATCTCTTCTAATTTCAATGCATTTTTGGCTGAATGTGGGATAAAACACCAGTGTACAGTGCCGTATACACCTCAACAAAATGGAGTTGCTGAACGAAAGAACATGTCACTCATGGAGATGGCAAGGTGTATGGTCAAGAGTCAGGCCTTACCACATAGTTTCTGGCTTGAGGCTGTCATGTGTGCAGCATATGTACTTAATAGGTGTCCCACTAAAGTGCTGCAATCTATCACTCCATATGAGGCTTGGCATGATCACAAGCCATCTGTTGCTCATCTGTGTGTTTTTGGTTGTTTGGCATATGCATTAGTGCCTGAACAACATCACATAAAATTGGATGATAAAACTGTAAAATGTATTTTTGTTGGGTACAGTTTTGAAAGTAAAGGCTATCGTCTGTATCATCCACAGACTAAATGCATTCTAGTTAGCCGTGATGTTGTTTTTGTGGAAGATTCTATTCAGCCATTGCTTTCATGTACTAAGGAGACATCTGTTAGCTCAAAAGACATGTATGATACTTTGCTGCCTCTCTTTACAGGTGGACAGTCTAGTGCTGGTCTTGATGAGGCAACTTCTCAGCCTTTGCAGGTTTCATGTGATGATGCAGATCATTCCATTTCTGATGCAGAAATACATGATGCACTTGTTGATGAGAGAGCTGATATTCAGCAGGCAAAAACTATGCCAAAATGGCTGGTGCAGACTTTGCGTGAGAGCAAATTAGATGCACCTCTGTCATATCATACTCTATCAGGCTCTCATAGTGCCTCTTTTGCATCAGATTGCTATGCTATGGCTGCATCTAGTCTCTGTGATGAGATTGAGCCTGTTTCGTTTGATGAAGCACAAAATTCAAAAAAATGGATGGCTGCTATGCAATCTGAATATGATGCTATAATGAAGAATGGTACTTGGTCTTTATGTGACTTGCCTCTTGGCAAGAAGGCCATTGGCACTAAGTGGGTATACAAGTTGAAGCGTAAACCTGATGGTACAGTTGACAGGTATAAGGCTAGGCTTGTTGCAAAGGGTTATGCACAGAAAAGAGGCATTGATTTTGATGAGACCTTTACACCTACTTGCCGAATGACTACTGTTCGTAGCATCTGTGCACTTGCAGCTCATCATGGTTGGAATGTACATCAGTTGGACATTAAAACAACATTTTTGAATGGTGACTTACATGAATAAGTGTATGTATTTCAGCCCCATGGATTTGTGCAGAAAGGGCATGAAAACCAGGTATGCAGGTTAAGAAAGGCTTTATATGGTTTGAAACAAGCACCACGTGCTTGGTATGAAAAGATACATGCCTATCTGATTGCACATGGTTTTGAGAACAGTCCAACTGAAAGCACCTTATTGTTAAGTGTGCTAGTGATGTACTTCTGATCATTGTGGTATATGTTGATGACATGCTGCTCACTGGTCCTCATGAGAAGCATATTGTTGATTTCAAGGCTGATTTACATGCCTCATTTGAGATGTTTGATTTGGGGCTATTCAGTTTATGCACATTGATGATGGAATGGCTTTGTGTCAAACGAAATATATTGACACATTATTGCAACATTTTGGCGTTGAAGACTGTAAGCCTATTGCCACTCCTATGGAGATAGGTTTATGATTGAGTCTCCATGATGCTGGAGATGCATTTGATAGTGCCATCTCTTATTCACCGCATCACTCCTAGGGGGGATTTGTTGATATATTTAGGTAGTGATGTGTGTGAACACACTAGGACCACTGGGGCACTTTTTTCCCTCTTTAGGAGGTTTTTTTCCCCTGGCTTGTATATATGCCTATTGCCCTAACGTGTACTTATCTTTGTAGATTCTAGTGGTAATACATTCAGTCTTGAGTGTTGTGCTCCAAGCTTCTTCTTCATCCTTGTGCTGTTCGTGTGCTTCTGCATACGTCTAACTCCAACAAAGACTTCTCACACAAAATGGAGTCTTCTGATACAAGGGCATCTAAACTCGGTTAAGCAAGACAAATAAGTGTTTTTTGTGCATGTGATGGTTAGAAAAGGTAAGATTTGAACCATGGGATATTGACTAAGGATAAGAGGTGACCAGGGAGGGTGCTTAGCTTTGCTACTCCCTTGCTCAAGAAAGTAGCAACCTTGTAGTTTCCTTCCCATATTGGATTGAATTTGAGATATTGACCAAGGGTAAATGTGACCATGGATGGTGTTCTACCTTGTTGCCCCTTTCCCAAGTGAGTAACAACCCTATAGGGGCCTTCTCATATTAAGTAGAACGTATTCATCCATGAAACTATATAGGGCATGGAAAGCTACATGCTTGATAACTTGCTCCAAAAATAGAGTGGGAAATCCATTTGGGATCGAGCTCTAAAATCTACACACACTCTGATCTTATTGGATTTTTTTTGGTGCTATGACATTGAAGACAACCATTTTGAGTGCTCTACTAGTAGTATAACACCAGCTACTTCCATTTTACTCTATTTCTTTCCATACTGCTTCTACATACCTAGGGCTGATCTTCCAAACTTTTCCTCTTATAGGTTTCGAATTTGAGACAAGAGGGATAGTTTGAAGCCCAAAGGCTGTGGGAATGCCTTCTTCATCCTCATAACTCCGTGTAAAAGCATATCTGAAGATTTTCATGGAAGTTATTACCTTGTCCAACAAAATGGGTTCCTTCCACGACCATGCAGCTAGTAGGATAGGCCTATATTCTACCAGTCCTCCCATATTGACCTCCTTCATTGGATTCAATGGTTCATCACTACTGTTTTCCCCAAGTATATAGGCTTTCTCTTTTATTACTCATTCCGGATATGCCGAGGTCTCTTATATTTCTATAGTTCTCATTTTTTCTTGTATCCATCCCAAAGTTATCATTTCCATTGGTAGTGAGTCCGAAGTTTCTTGACTTGAGTCATCGTATTTCAACACCATCCTCCATTCTCCATTGTCTTCATTATCTTTATGGAGCAAAGGTTTCTTTCCTCTTCTATGGTCCTTTATGGGCTTGCCCAAGCCTATTGTTTCTATTTTATGTAATTCTTTTGCTTTTGGTGCTTATGCTTCATAACACAAGAGGTAGTGTAACAAGAGGGAGATTCCATTCTGATAGTTCCTCTTCCTGATTTGTGCAGTTTGACCATGGGAAATTAGGTTTGGTTTCTCCTTCCAATGATATTGAGTTAGTCATCCCTAGTTTGGTATGGCCTAGTCAGAGCTCCATATGCACATGTCTCAAGGTCTCATTCTCTTGTACCCACATGGAGTCACACCTCCAATCATGGATAACCTTGGCATGTCAAAGATACAGTAACCCAAAGAGCAAGGGGAAGCTATTGTGAGGTGCAAGGGAGCCGAAGTACTGCAAAGTCCAAAGTGAATTTTTATCCTTATACTTCCACGACTACATTTCCTAGTATCCCTACTAGTCTTATCTTACTTTGATTTGCCGTCATGACTGTGAATTATGATTCTCTAGAGGACATGGTTCCTACTTGCAACATGGTGGCTTCTCGCATGAGGTTGATTCAAGATCCTTTGTCGATGATGAATTCTGGGAACTTGTGGTAAAAAATGTTAAAGGTTATCCATGGATGATGGTGGTCCATGAGAGGAGGTTGTGCTAAAAGCAAGTAACTTTCCACTCAAGAAGGTTAGGGGGATTAGACAATCCACAATTTTAATGTCTTTCTCGTAAATAGAGTGTTTAGGCTTAGAATGTCATAGAGTCTTACTAGATTCCTTATTGCCTCTTTTGGATCACACCCATTCCAAAATCCTAGGTGCCCCGAGTTCTTTTTTCTTATCTTCTTATCACGCTTGATTGCGGTTAAAAAATCTCTATCAAAGTAGAAATCTTGAAAGGAAATCTCATTCCAGGAGACAATTAGCCAGCATAAGGATGGAAGTCGGTGAGTCAATTCAATCTCACATTTTGAAACTTAAGGATTCAAGTGATAAAATTCTTAATGTTGAGGTTGGTATATCTAATGAAAAGATGGTGAATAATCTCACAAATTCACTTCCATCTAGATATCATTATTTTGTTACTACTCTTTCTCTCCATACAAGAGATAGAGAAATATCATTTGAAGGGTTGCATTTCTTGTTACTTCAAGATGGAGACCAATAGAAGACTATGGAACAGAATAAAGAAGCCATGGCATCATAATCTAAAGGAAAGAAGAAGGTGGAGACTATGAAGAAGAAGAAGAATAAGAAGAAGAAGAAGAAGAAGAAGAAGAAGAAGAAGAAGAAGAAGAAGAAGAAGAAGAAGAAGAAGAAGAAGAAGAAGAAGAAGAAGAAGAAGAAGAAGAAGAAGAAGAAGAAGATAACTCAACAAAGAAAAAAAAGTAAGTCTTTGTTCCTCTACATCTTCTTCCACATCTAGTTCAACTACATCTTCCACACCAAAAGAGAAGTCTACTTTCAACTACATCGACCTTAAAGAAAGGTACATGCCATTATTGTAAGAAACCAAGTCATTTTATAAGAGAATGCACAAAAAAAGGATTTTTGATGAGAAGAAGAGAACATCAAGTAATAATGTTGAAGATGGTTCAAAATGTAAGTCTTCAAACGAAGAATCTTATGCATGTGTCAATATTGAAGAAATAACTTTTGATCAAGAAAAATTAAATGCAATCTCTAAATATCCTTGGATTTTTAATTCTAGAGACACTAAGCACATGACAAGTTATAAGAAGGTGTTTTCTTCCTTCACTAAGTTTCAACTAGAAGGGTGACCATAACAGATGGTCATGATTTTGGTGTTGTTGGAGAAGTTGCTTCAAAGTCAAGAGTAGGTAGAAATCTCATAATTTCTAATCTTCTTTCTACTTTCGTATTAGATGGTTATACACTTAAAAAGAAAGATAGACTCATGCCTAATCCTCACATCTACTGAGGAGCATTTTCTACAACAAGGTGAAAACAAAAGTATCTTTGTATTGTCCAAAATTAGTCACGATAATGTTGCTAGTTCTTCTCCACCAAAGGATCATTGTCTATTACAAGGTGAAAAGGTAAGTGGTATGTTTGTATTGTCCAAAATTAGTCATGATAATGTTTCTAGGTATTCTACACCAAAGGAGAATAGGAGGTCATGGCATTCTAGCTTTTATCATATCAATTACATAGATCTCAACCACATCAAAGGTCAACGTATGGTGGAGAGTTTACCTACTTTTGCTTTACCGAATGATACAGAATCATGTGAAGGATGTCTTAAAGGAAAGCTTCACAAGCAACCTTTGAAGAAGCATGGATACATCACTACTACCAAAAAGTTATAGATCATACATTGAGATGTTAATGGACCTATGAGAGAAGCTTTTGTTCAAGGATTTACATATTTTGTCACATTTATTGATGATTTTTCTAGATATTCTTGGGTTTATTGATTAAAAATAAAAATGAAAAGTCTTTCCCACTTTCATGGAGTTCTTAGATATGATTAAAAATGAAACTTGGGTTAAAGAATTCAGATTTTAAGAAATGATGGAGGAGGAGAGTACATCTCAAATGACTTCAAGACATTTCTTGAAGACAAAGGTATCTCTCATCAAATTAGTTTTGCTTATAATACAAAACAAAATGAAGTTGCAGAGAGAAAGAATAGGACACATGTTGAAATAATGCATGGGTTGATTTCTTCAAAGAATCTTTCACCTAAGTTTTGGTTTGTTGCAATACACACAACTAATCACATTCTAAAGAGGTCTTCCACAGAATCTTTGAAGCTCATTAAATATTATGAATCTTATTATGGTAAGAAGCCCAATGTGAGGATTTTTATAGTTTTGAATCTCCATCTTATGTTCACATTGAGAAGAAGGATCATGCTAAGTTTGATGTGAAAGCCATCAAAGATATTTTTTATGGTTATGTTATTGAAAGCAAAGGATACAATTTCTGTGTATCACAAATGGGTGAAATCCTAATCTCACACAATGATATGTTTCAAAAAGTCAAATACATAAACATGCAAAAATTCTATATTCTATTAAATCAAATGGTTTTTCATTTTGTAAAAGAAATTTTGATTCTTACATTCAACTATATAGGGGAGGTGATCAACCTTCTCAAACCCAAAAGGTTTTAGTTGATAAAGGTAAAGAAAAAGTTGTAACTCCTACACCACTATCTACACCAACCTCTCCTAGTCCTCCACAACCTCTTGATCGAACAACATATGTAGTCAAAGAAACTTCAAGAGCTCTAGAAGAAAGAACGTAGAGGAAGTGTTGCTTGAGTCTTCAAAACACTTCCAAAGTGTTTCTTTAGTAGGAAAGTGGTATAGAGAATTTCACATGGAGGACAAGAAGTCTGACAAAAAAAGACCATGCAAAATAGGTACATGCAAAACATTACGAAATTCATAAGATTTTTGCACTTACTTTAGTTGATAATGAACTAGCTAGTGCCAAAGATGCATCACAGAGTTCTATTTGGAAGAAATAAATGTAGGAGGAGAATGATTCTATTCATAAGAATCAAACATGGAAGCTTTGTGAGTTACCAAAAGCTAAGAAAGATATTAGTGTTAAGTGGATATTCAAGATCAAAAGAAAAGTGAATGGTACAATTGATAGGTATTAAACGAGTTTAGTTGTAAAAGATTAAGCACAAAAGAAAGGTATATACTATGATGAAACATTTGCACCTACTTCTAGAATGATCTTAGTTAGGATAGTTCTTTCTCTTATTACATTCTTGGGTTGGAAAGTATACGAGCTAGATATCAAAACAACTTTTCTTAATGGTTATCTTCAAGAAGATGTTTATGTTCAACTATCAAAAGGTTTTGAAGAACCAAGTAAAGAGCATCTAGTATGCAAGCTCATAAAATCTCTTTATGGTTTGAAGCAAGCACGAAGGGCTTGTTATGAAAATATTCATTTATATCTTTTATGTATTGGTTTTGAAAGATGTGAAGGATAGACATCTTGACTATAATCATCATTTATGTTCATAACATGATTACGATGGGTGCCAAGGGCTTAAACCTTCAATTCTTTAAGTCACAACTTAAGTACACATTTGATGTTAATGATCTTGGTGTTTTACATTATTATCTTGCCATCTAAATCAGACTCAAGAATGATTATATCTATATGATACAAGAAAAATACGCTCTGAAGCTTTTAGAAAGGTTTGAAATGATAGATTCTAAAGCAATGTAGACACCTATGGATGTTAATGTGTCATTACAACTAGATGCAAATTCAGAACCTTCTGATGCTACTCTATAAGTCAAATACTTGGATGCTTGAACTATCTATGTAATACACAACCAAAAATTCAATTTATAGTTCTCAAGTATCAAGGTCCATGAATAAACCTCTTAAGATTCATTTGAAAGTAGTTAATTGATGTTTTAGATATTTTTAGAAAATCATTATTCAAAGAAAAACATCAATATTTATCTAGATTATTAAGTCTTATGCCAATTCACATTGAGAGGGAATTACTAAAAAATAATGTAAATATTATGGAAAACCTTAATTCGGATAGCTTATGAACCTTCTTATTAGAAGATGTGAAAAAGTATTTCAATCAATTCATAGTAGGTTGTGGAGTGAACATTTTGTGAGTGCCTTCTTCCATAAATATAAGGTTTTCTCTTCATGCTCCTAATCTACTAATAGTGTGTCTTGGCATAAAATTCTGATTACATCGCTCCAAAGTACCATGTTATTTTCAATGTGTCATAAAAAGCTTAAAAACTCTATTAATGTTTCCAGGAAATAAATTGACACATCTAGAGTAGGTTTTTGCAGAGACCCACCCATCTCTATACTTTATCATCGCCTCCTTATAGTGGTATCAAAGCATCATCATAGTGTATACATTATGGGTGATGTTTTTATTTCTTCAATTAAAAAATTGGATCAAAGTAGCTACTCAGTATGGCCTCTAAGGATGAAAGAATATTTGCAAGGAAGGAATCTCTATGCTTACATATCTAGGGATGAGGTGATGCCTAGTCTAAGGATCAAATGACAACAACTCAAGAAGAAAAAGAGAGGTTGAATACATAGTGTGCAAAAGATGCTTTGGCGAGGTCATACATCTCAAAATCTATCTCCGATTTCTTACTTCCACACATTAGGGAATCAAAGACTTCATAAGAGAGATCGAATGCTCTTGAATCATTTTTCTCTTCAAGAACTAAATTTAGGGAGAACTAGGTATGGATGGAGTTCACCCCCCCCCCTCCTCCCCCGAAGCAAACTAAGCATAGTTTCATCAAATTTGTCACGAAGATAAAGGACATAGCTGATCAATTAGGAAGCACTAGAGAGATCATAGATGGAGAACATATAGTCAAACAAGCCATCAATGGAATCAAAGCAGATGACAAGTGGGAAGTCTTCACCAAAGCCATGGAACTATACATGGACATGCAAGTACTAGTTTTCATCACAGGCATTGGAGAAATCTTTACCCATGAAGTCAAGCTTATGAAAAATGGAGATACATAAAAAGGTAACACATCCTCTATGCGATACAATAATAACGGTAGAGGTGAAGATGCTAAAGGAAAAGGGAAGAAGGCTGATGAAGAAGCAAAATATCTCCCAAGCTAACATTGTAAGTAGAGGGAGAAGCACAAGAGGAAGAGTGGGAGGAGGTAAACTAGGAAGGAGGAGATCTCAAAGTTTTTCACCCTATGCAATATGTGGAATATCAAATCATCTCACTTAAAATTACTTCAGGAGCCCAAGGAACTAGAGAGGAAGAGGATATAATAGAGGAGGCTATGGAGATCCTAAAGGTAGATACTACATCAACTATGGATATAATGGCAATAATAACCTCAAAAGAAATTATCAAGGAGGTTAAAAAGGAAGGAGAGAATATACAAAATATATTGATGATGATTTCTAAGAGGATTCGCTTCTGCTCAAGAATATGACTATGAAAGAAGGTAAATCAGATCAACATGTATTCTATACTGATTGTGGATGTTCAAATCATGTAGTATAGAATGTAGCACTAATTTTGGACTTAGAAGACCCAAAGAGCAAGCATGAAGTGCAAACAAGAGATGAAACAAGGCATTCTATAGAGAAGATTGGAAATGTGAGGACCTCAAATGGTAATATGAACTTGCTAAGCAGAGACCTTTATGTACCCGACATTACAAAAAAATTGATAAATGTAGGACAAAGTGTGGAGAAAGGATTGTAGGTGAGGCTTACAATTATGGAGTCTATGTGGAAGATCCATACCAATGATTCAAGAAGAGTGCCAAAAGAGAAAAGACAAGCAAGGTAATCACCTTTGAACTCCTGTACACAAGGAACATAGCATTGTTCAACTATGGTACACAAAGTCTATAAGAGTTATAAGTTTGGCAGAAAAGGTTAGCTCACGTTAAAGGGAGGAGCCTTTAAAATTTGCAAAGATAAAAGTGTAATTGGACAAAAAAACATTACAAAACAACACAATTGCATGTCAGTTTTGCAAGTCTCATAGGCAATTCTTAACCAAGAAGGGATACATACATGGAGACATGTTGGAGTTGGTCTAAAGTGATGTTTGGGGACCTAAGAATGATCGATATCTTTGCACACATAGCTTCAATAATCAAATTCTTTCATACATAAGGTAAAAAATATGTTACCTTTATGGTCCATGCATTGGTTGAGATATTTAGACCATATATCTAATCCAAAAGTTATGATAATGAAGAAAATATGAGTAGTAGACAATTGACAGGATGCAGAGCTCAAGGATGATGATGAAACTTCAAGTATATGTATTGATATGTGAAGTACAATTCTTGGTGGTTTTGGAGAACTCCTATGGCTAAAGTTAAAGATCAATATACACTCTTGAAGTGCATAAGAAATCATTCTATATCCCTGACTCCTTCACACAAGTTTATATAATCACTTTTCCTTGAATCTAGATAGTTGGTGGTGACTTTAGCAAAAATATTCCAATCATAATTCCAACCACTTATTTGAATTTTGAATTCAGATACAAATCATGGCATTTTGGCTCCTTTTATTTTTAATTTGAGTCTAGACTGTACTTCTAAAACCTTTTATACAATGAGTAAAGACAATTTGAGGTTTCCTTGAAGCATGAACAAAAGATAAATGTGAGTATATATAACTAATCCTCAAACACCAAGTAATCTAGAGATATGATCAAGCCCTTAGGATTTCCATATGTACCAATAGATCCCCCTAAAGCCTAAGATGCTTGATTCTTCATGCTTTTCTAATCTCCTAAAGTCCAATCATTGATTTGTCCAAACCTTTAGTCATCATGTCTACACATTGTTGTTGAGTTGAGATGTATGAGAGCTTGATTTCTTTTCTTATGATCTTCTCCCTAAGAAAATGGTAGTTGACCCCACTGTATTTGGTCCTTGCATGGTAGATGGGATTTTTTGTAAGATGTAAAGAGCACATATTGCCACCAAATATATGAGGAATTTAAATCTTAAATTTTTATATCAACATATGGTGTCTTAATACATAGCTTCTTGAGAAGCATTTGTTGGAAATGAGGTAGGCCCATAGCTCATATCACAGGTCCATGGTTCCATAGGTCCAACATATACAACATATCTAGCAATCTTCCAATATTGACAAATCATGAACATCCCATACTTAATCATACAAATGATGAGACAAAGATAGAGAAAGACTAGACAACATATGTAAAGTGTTACGTAAGCCACCGCTTACTCATAGTATCATATATACTAATGTTCAATGTACAATGTGGGAGCAAAACTCTCTACCACTCTATGTGAACAAAAATAGATGGATGACTGAATGTACAAATGTAACAAACATATTCAGATGTATGAACAGAAATCTGAATATACATGAGATGTGTGACCTGATAGGTTATAGAAGAGTGTATATGAGTGACTGAAACAGGAAGGATCAGTCTAAAATTGATAATCAACAAACCCTCATCTAACCTTAGGCTATGGAAGACCCTAAGTCAGATACGTGTGTGAAAAGATCACATACTTAAAAACTAGCAAAGAATGCTAACAAGTTTGCTGTCGGAAATCCTCAAACTCATATGACCATACCTTCTCAAACACCTCATCCAAATATGCATAAAGCATACATGTACAGATTCTCTTGTACCTATGCCGAATAGGACTCCTCCTGATATGGACGTTACTACCTCCATAAACTTCAAGTAGTACCTGTGTGCATAAAGAGAATATGTACCTGAATTCTTAACATAAGATGCAAATCTTATGTTAACCACCATCCAATGTCTTTGAAGTAACCTGAAATCTTCATGTAGAAGACAATCTTCAAATAGATCATGTGAATGGCCGATCCTCACCACCAAGCTGCTAATGAACAAGTCCTCTCCATGAGCAAGAGTGTGAGCACACTCTTCTCCTCCAAGAAGAACTCCATAGCCGCTCGTCAACATGCTCCAAGTTAGCACCATGGCTGCCCCATGTGCTAGAAGAAACACCACCTATATTGAGGTCCAAGCACCAAGGCTTGTGTTGAACACTAGGTGAAGGATGCTTACAATGAACCAAGCATGCTCTTATATAGTAGTTTATCTGTTGAAAAGCTCTATCGTAAAAGCTCTCGAATAAATCACTTTATCTCATGATCGTGTTCAAAAATCAATAGCGAAACTGTCGCTGTCCATTAATTATCTTGCTTTTCAGGAATTTTAATTGCTTAAATTATATATGCACGAGCTACCGACGATGGGTTTTGATCACGGGCGGCTGGAATAAGAGGTTATTGGTCTATCCACAATGCCCATGCTATTTTGTGCTACAAGGAGTAGTAAGAAACTATACACATGCTATAAACTCTGAGTTATATGGACCAATTTGACAAACCATTGCTCAATGGGACATTGCTTGACCAATAGGATATTGACCTTGACTAGATCTGCAAAATATCAAAGCTGCAAATTTTTACTCCCAAACCTTTTCTTCAAAACTTCTTCTTCAAAACTGAATTTGACTTTTCTTCAAACTTGAACTTGCTGAATATGAACCATAATACTTGAGAAAATATGCAGACTAGATATCCAATAGTGTACTCATCAAGCAATCACTGCTTGACAACAAATGTAGCAAGTATTGACTTTGAACCTGCTATCTCCTGTCTTCACAAACCTGAAAACATACTCTAGGATCCATATATTTGCATTTACCTTACGAAAGTTTTCTCAACGTAGTTCTATTGTGTCATGTAAATACACTAAACAAAATCAAGAACTAAATCTTGGAACCTGTGACTGATAACTCACAACTTAGTGTATTATGAACACTACTGGTTCATCTATGACTGCACTTCAAGTCAACTCAACTCAACTCAACTGAAATCAACTGAAATCAACTAAAATCAACTGAAATCAACTTATGAGTCTCATAAAAAAATCTATGATGTCATCATGTCTTCATCCTTGTTCAATCTGTAAATCTTTCATACCTCTTTCCTTCAGAATGTGGTATAAACATATATGTGCGCACTTCTCAAAACATACCTTTATGAAATATCAAGCTTCTCTTCAATAGAACTCTGGAACCTTCTCCTGAACAGGAACATCCTAACAGGAACTTTTCTCCAGACATTCTCCTTTTTCCTTCTTCTTTCAAAGCTGGAACATAAAGAGAACCTGACAAAGGAAATATAGGAATACCTGATATAGGAAATACCTATAGGTATGACTCTGTATTCTTTCACATATGGCTGAACATAAGTTTTCATGTTTCATCACCCCCCTGGATGACTTAACACTAGTATCCAAAATTCTTCAAATATATCAGACTTTATGAAATCTGGAACGTCTTCCTTCTTTGGCATCTACATAGAATCTTGACATTTCATCAAATACCACATCCCTCCTCACCTTCACCTGTTGTGTGAGTGGGTTATAATATTTATATCCCTTTTGCTCAAGGGAGTATCCAGTGAAGACAAATTTTTTTTGCTTTTGGATCAAGTTTCCTCCTCAACTCTTCTGCAACATGTAGATATGCAATACATAAAAAAACTTTCATATGTGATAAGTTTGGATTTTTACCTGTGAACTTCTCTTCAGGTGTAACTTGATGTAGAGCAGTAGTTGGAGTTCTGTTCATGACATAAACAGATGTATGCATAACTTCTGCCTAATAACAATGAGGCATATTCTTCTCAGCCATCAAGACTATTGCTATTTCTGCAATATATCTATTTTTGCATTCAACAATGCCATTCTGTTGTGGTATGTACCTGCATGAAAACTAACGTCGAATTCCATAACTTTTTTTAAAATTGAAGAACTCATTTGACATGTATTCACCTCCTACATGAGATCTTAATGTATGAATATACTTCCTTGTCTGCTTTTCCACCATAGCTTTAAAATTTTGGAAGTGAGTGAATACTTCACTCTTCTCTTTCATGAAATATACCCACACTTTTCGTGTATGGTCACCAATGAAAGTAACATAAAACCTCCAACCGCCCATAGAAGTGGTCTTTGCACGACCCCAAACATCTGTATGTACTATTTCTAGCATATTCTCACTAACATGCTTGTTATGCGGAAACAATGATCTTGATTGTTTACCAAATTGACATGCTGCACATACCTTTTGCATCTCTGCAACCTTGAAATTTGGTAGTCCATGGAAAATGTCCTTTGATTGCATCAATTTTAGCCTTTGAAGATTTGCATGTCCAATTCATTTGTGCCACATCTCTATATAAGCAATAACCCAATACCTTTTGCAAACATGGCTGCATTCATTTCAAGAAATTTCACATTTAAGGTGAACATCCTACCCACTTTGTTTCCTTTGGCAAGCAATCGTCCACCCTGTTTGTATTATTCTACATACAACCCATTAGCATTGAACCTAACTTGTAATCCTTGGTCAATCATTTGTCCAACAAAAACCAGATTTTTTTTCTTATATTTGGACCAGAAAGATGTTTTACCTTTCCATCCTCCATAGATATGCTATGTTTCCTTTATGCTCGATAGGGTGTGATGCGTCATCAATTATTTCAACATATCAAGGAATTAGCAATTTTTGCAAAGTACTAAACCATTCCGCATGGTTGGTCATGTGATTTGAAGCACCTGAATCAACATACCAGACATTATCATTTGATTTTGAAACACCAGCAGACATTGTATTCATCATGTAATGTTGAACCATGAGCAACTTCTCAGAATCATCTACACTTGTGGATGCATAGTTGTCTTGTTGCCTTCTGTTATTTTGATTCTTCAACCTGCAATCACGCTCAAAGTGTCCAGTTTTACCACAATTCCAACATCCTTTATTGTCATAACTTGAATTATTTCTTTGGAAATTTCTACAACCTCTTTGGCTTCCACTTCCTCGAAATTGTCCTCTTTCTCCTGCATGATTCTGTTGTTGACCTTGCTCTTGGTTATTGTTTCCTCTTCCACTTCCAAAACCTCTACCTCTACCTCTTCCTCTAGTAGAGTAGAATAATTGCTTAGAACTGGCCTTTCCTTGGGAGTTTGAATCCTCACCAAAATTCTTTTCTTCAATAATCAACATATATACCAGATTAGCAAAATTTGGAATATTTTCCATGGTGTGTATAGAAGTTCTGAACTGCTTTTGTGCAACTCCTAAACCATGAAGGCACACTTCCACTTTATCATCATCATCTACATTCACTCCAATAGATGCAAGTGACTCGCAGATGCTTTTGATTTTCAGGGTGTAATCACTTACCGACATGCTCTTTTTCTCCAATGTATGCAGCTCATTCTTGAGTTGCAATTTTTGTGCATTTGTATTGGTCTTAATAAAATATGGCCAAAATCTTCTGAGCCTCTTTCAGAGTCTTGGCATCCTGTATGCATCCAATCATGCTATCCTGTATGCTAACAGATAGCCAATACATTACCTTTCGTGCTCCTTGATTCCATTCTTCATATGCTCTTAACTGGTTTGCAATCCCATTCCTCTCTAGTAACTGTAGAGCGTTTTCATTCTCTCCTTTGATGTACTTCCAATAGCCTTTTCCCATCAAGAAATTCGTCATTCTGAATCTCCAAGCATGGAACTTGTTCTTTGTCCAGCTTATCGCTCATAAGCTAAATCATTCCATCTGCATTTGCCATTTCTAGAGCTATCCACAACACTGCAAAACACTACAAGCAGCACTTCTGCTTGAACACTGTCGCACTATGATGTGACAATTCGATCTCAGAAAAACATAGTTTTCGTGTATTAGTAGTACACGAAATTGCTTGAAATTGTGGATCTAGAATATATAAGTGTCGCTCAATACAACACAAGTTATAGTTTCCAAAGCTAACTTGGTTTTTCTATGGGGCCCACCTTGGGAGCTCGAAAGAGAGGTCGAGATGGCTCCAAAACTTAGATCTGAAAAAATCTAGTGACCCTTGAAAATATTTTGAGTTATTCTACCTTCATGCCAATTTTGGTAGCAATCTGAGGTCATTTGTGAATCATGCTTTCTCCACTTCATCTCGCGTACTCTTCATTGTCAGCCTTCTCCATGAGCTCTCTACAACCATGCTGGCTTTGATACCATATCATGAGGAAGGAGATAAGGAAGAGATCTCACACACAGATTGAGGCAAGGAAGACTAATCTTCTTCTCCTTCTTCTATTACATAAAAGGAATGTACAAGAATGACCTAAAAACAAGAATACAACAAGTGCAATATATTAAGATCAGTACATAAGGACAAATCTAATGTCCGCGAATGATTGGCAAGAAACAAATGTGCCATCACTCTCGGTAGATAAATCTAGTATAGCTCAATGAAGTATCCCTGACATATATTGGCGTGACCACTATACATGTTAGAGAAATGGAAAAACTGATACGTGTCATCCTGGATCATCACATGTTGAGATTGATATCTCAACGTTGTATTCTATGAGTAAGTATGGAGAAATCATGGTGATGCATTATCTACTTTGAAAATGGTATGAACTACTCATGCTTTTAAATCTTTTTGATGTGATACCTTAAGATTTACATTTGTTTGCAAAACTTGCAAAGTGTAACCATATATCATTGTCTCGATAAGACCACCCTGCCACATTATTGCATGTACAAAAAAGATGCCCTTTTATCCAAGTTGCATTGCCTACATAACGATGTCCACAACATTTGCATTGCATTGTGGAGACTATTTTACCCTCTTGATGAATAATCACATATGACCATTCTTTTCCTTTCCCATAATACTGGCTTTATGAAGACTTTATATCTACAAAAAGACAACATAAATCAATATCAAATAAGATATACATTCCACTAAATATATATTTTAAAATATATACAAACTACTTTGAATCTCTCTTACATTTTTTAATCTATTAATCTATGTATTTACTTTTTCTATCTATTAAAGTTATCAATCATACACTTGAATACTATTGTGAAGTATGAATCAATGTCGAGTCAAAAAATCACAATAGATTTTAAGATTCTCAATCATATACACACATACAATTGCACACACCATTGTGAAGTAAGAATCAATGTTGAGTCAGACAATTACAATAGATTTTAATTCTTAATCATACACACACATACACTTACACATACTATTGTGAAGTAAGAATCAATGTTGTGTCAAAAAATCAAAATAATTTTTAATTGTCAATTATACACACACATACAATTACACATGCTATTGTGAAGTTAGAATCAATGTTGAGTCAAACAATCACAATAGATTTTAATTCTCAATCATACATACACATACACTTACACATACTATTGTGAAGTAAAAATCAATGTTGAGTCAGACAATTACAATAGATTTAATTCTCAATCATACACACATGTATACTTACACATACTATTGTTAAGTAAAAGTCATTGTTGAGTCAAACAATCACAATAGATTTTAATTCTCAATCATACACACACATATAGTTACACATACTATTGTGAAGTGAGAATTAATGTTGAGTCAAACAATCATAATAGATTTTAATTCTTAATCATACACACACATACATTTACACATACTATTTTGAAGTAAGAATCAATGTTGGGTCGAAACAATCACAATAGATTTTAAATTCTTGATCATATGCACATACACTTACACATACTATTGTGAAGGAAGAATCAATGTTGAGTCACACAATCACAATAGATTTTCATTCACAATTATACACTAATATGCACATACACATACTATTGGATGAAACTTTGCTCCTTTACAATTCAAGGATCTTAGCAAGTGTTAATAAGTCTACAAGACAAAGCCATCTTGAGACCTATAAAGTTCTAGTTCACCTATTAACACCTTCTCAACCCTTGAATTATCAACAAGAAGATAAAACCTTTTCCAACAGATAGAATATTTTTTAATTCGCAATCATACACACAAATACACATGGACATAAACAATCACATTAGATTTTCACTCATAATCATATGACATACATGCACATACACATACACATACTATTGTGAATTAAGAACCAATATTGATTCAAACAATCAGAATACATTTTTACTCACAATCATATGCACACACACATACTAGTATGAAGTAAGAATCAATGATGATTCAAACAATCACAATAGTTTTCAACTCACAAGCAAAAATATTGTTGTTTATTGTTTTAATACTAAAAGTCTAAATATTTTTAACAAGAGCTTATACCTTGTTCTTTGTATGACACTATATGTTCGCAAGAGAAAGTAACCCTTCTGAAGAATGACTCTAAGTGTATTCTTCTATAAAAAAATGTTTGACAGAATCTTTTATCGAAAAAGTATTCAACTGATAGGTTTTTTATCAAAATAGTTTTTGATTGAAAGGTTTTTGATGGAAAGTGCTTTCGATTGAAAAGTCACTGAATTACCATGCAAAAAGTATTCACTCCTATCGGAATAAGCTGACATGGCAACGAATAATTTGGTCGAATAATATGGGTTATAAAATTTTGTAATTATTCACAAATAAACGAATAGTTGAATAACGAATAAAGCAACCTAGTTAATGACAAAAACAATTAATGACAAAAACAAAGGACATGAAAGCCATTGGGAACAAATGGTTGCACAAGGTAAAGAGACATGCAAATGCGAGCATCTCTAGGTATAAAGCAATTTGGTTGCCAAAAGTTGTGCTCGAATCTAACCTCAAAAGGTTGGAAGATTTTAGTTTTGAACAAGTCTTTCCTACATGGAGATCTTGAAGAGGTAGTTTTCATGGAGAAGCCCTAAGTTTTTGAAGATGATAGGTTTGCACATTATTTATGGAAGCTAAGTAGGATCTTTATGGAATCAACCAAGCCCCAAGATTTCGGAACCAAAGACCTCTGGACTATTTGGTAAAATGTGGATACAATTAGAGTCATATAGATCCAGCACTCTTTGTGAAGAAGGAATGCAACAAGACTATTTTCATTTGTATATATGGTGATGATTTGATTATTACATGGGATGATGAAGCCAATGTCAATGGCAAAACGAGGAAGCTTGGATGTGAGGTTAAAAACTTTGATTGGGGGATTTTAGGGTACTTCCTTGGGATTGAAGTACTATACAAGGAATAAGGTATATTTTTGATGGAGTGGAGATATATTCTAGATCGTTTGAAGATATTTAGCTTATATGACTACAAGCATATTTCAAATCCATTATAATTAAATTTTAAATTAAGTTCTCATGAGGGTGAAGACGTGCAAGATGTTACCATGTATAGGTCAATCATTGGTTCTCTTTTATATGATATTATGAAAAGTTTAGATATTGCACATGTACTTGGACTATTATCTCAATTTTTGCAGTCATTGAGAGTTCCTCAACTTATTGCAGCCAAAAGGGTACTTAGGTACCTCAAAATATTAGTGAATGATGGGCTCTATTATCCATTTGTTGATGGAATACATGTAGAATCTTATTTTGATGATAATTGGTAGGTTCCAAGGATGATAAGAGGAGCACTAATGGATATGACCATCTCCTCAACTAAGTCCGAGTATAAAGGCTTAGAAAAGTATCATGTGAGATTATGTGGCTCGAAGAATTGTCTATTGTCTTAGTGTGCAATTTAAGCAATCACCTATTTTTTGTGAAAAGACAAGTAACATATATATGCTTGGCTCAAAGGCTCGTGTTGCATGCAAGGTCCAAGCATATAGAAGTGCATTACCAATTTATTAGAGAGAAGATAATGTCAAAGTATGTAAAGATGGAGCATATTAGTACAAAGGATCAATATGCATATATGTTTATCAAATCATTAGATGAAGTAAAGCTACGCCACTTCAAGGCATGCATTGGAATGAAGGGTCTATGCATTGAGACTTGATTCACAACATTGAAAATCAAGTCTGAAACATAAAAATGGCTCATTCATGAGTTTTGCAAGTGGACCAATCAAAACAAAGGACCCAAAGTTGTGGAGTCAAGTTATGAACTCCATCAAAATCAATCAAATTCATGAAATATTTTCAATTACCCACTAAAAGTGCACCTACACTGATTGGTGGGTCGTTAGGAGATTCTAGGAAAAGTAAAGCCTCTATATAAACATCATTTTGCCTTTGTTTCTTGAGTTGTATGAGTTCGACAAGTTTCCATCATAGTTAGTGAAGTACTAAAATCCACCATGTATCCTGCAAGTTTATTTGTACAAGATTAAATAGCATTGATTGCTTTCTCATTCTACTCATTTGTGTTGATTTCAATCATAATTTGGTCTCACATATAGTTCCATGAAGTGAATCAAATCTTCAAGCTTTTCCATTGGGTGAAATGTGAGAAATTGCCAAATTTGTGGACCTATGTCTCTACACATAGGCATAGAGTGTTGCAAATAGATAGCATGTATTGAAGAGGATAGTTTGCACAAGTAGAACATCCATTCACTTTGCTTCTTAGCTTATTGAATATGTTTCAAGTTCTTTTTTAGGTGTATATTAAATGTTTTTCATCATTCTTTGCATAATTATAGAGAAACCTTTAGAATAATGAGCATATATCATTGTGTGTGGGCCTAGTGGAGGGTAGCCATCTCCCATACGTGCATTTGGGTGCTAAAAACTTTCCGATCACTCTTTTCATCACATATAAATGTAATTTTTAGTCTAAAATGTCTCATAGAAAGGAATCTTTGGTTTGCTAATTTTTATAGGATATTTATGGAAGAGTATTCCAAGATAGTGACACCTCCTACCAAGGTTATAGGAATTGAATATTTTTCATTGAACCAAGAAGCATAAAAAGCCTTTCAAACCCTTCAATCAACATTCACCACTCCTCCAATTCTAGTTTTCTTGATTCCACCTGCCCATTTCTCCTTGAGATAGATTCACTAGAATTTGCTTTGGGGGCCATTCTATCCCAACATGCGCATGATGGACACCTATATCTAGTTGCATACCATTCAAGGAAATTATCTCCTCCAAAGAGTAATTATGAAATCCATGATAAAGAAATTCTTGTGTATCACCATCTAGAAGGAGCATCACATAAAGTTACTAAAAACATATATCAAAAGAATTTAGAATATTTCATGACCACTGACATCCTCAATAAAAGGGAACCTTGATGGAGTGACTTTCAATCCAAGTTTGATTTCATTATCATGTATCGCAGAAGACAATAGCAATGTCAATCAGATGCTTTTTGAAGAAGGTCTTACCTTGCCCTAAAGAAACATAAAGAGGATTTTGATCAACAAGGGAGTGTATTACTCAAACCCAAACATCTTTAGTTAGACTTTATCTCTTTAAGCCATCAAGAAAAGTCAACTTTGACCCATTTATTTTGTGAGGCTCTACTGCATGAAAAGTTGTTTTATAACATGAAGTGGAAAATTCAAGAAGTTAAAGATAATGAAGTAAATGGGTTCCCAGAAAACAATGGGTTACTATTCCATAAGAACATATTGTATATACCTCTAGGGGAGCACAGGATCCAATTACTTCAACAACATCATGATAAACTTGTAGCATGCAATTTTGGAGTGAATAGAACAATAGGAATCGTATTAAGGGATTCTTGATGGCCTCAAATGTAGAAGGAAAAAAAGAAAATATTAGAACCTATGACACTTGCAATAGATCTAAGGTGACATGTCAAAAACCTCATGGCATCTTGCAAGCTTTACATATTCTAGAAAGGCCATGGTCTTTATTATCTATGGATTTCATTATAGATCTACCAAGGTCTAATAAGTATGATGCGATTCTTGTTATAGTCCATAGATTCACAAAGACATCAAACCTCATTACAACCACCAAGGCAATCACAAGTGAAGCCATTGCTATAATTTTTCTTAGATACATATTGAGGCTGCATGGATTTCCTGCTAATATTGTTAGTGATAAAGGTCTACAATTCATATCCAGCTTTTGGAACAGTCTTTGCAAGCTCCTTGGTGTTCAAGTTAATATGTCTATAGTCAATCATCCATAGACTAATGGACAAATAGAATAGGTGAATCAAGTCCTAGAATAGTATCTCCATTGCACCATCATTTATCATCAAAATGATTGTTCAAAGTTTTTACCCTCTGCATAGCTTTTCTATAAGAACAATGTTCTTACATATACTAAGCAGACTCCCTTTTGTGAAAATTATGGAAAACACCCAAGGATAGATGTACAACTCTCAAACGATGCCAAGAAGCCAACCTCCAAAGATTTTAAGGTTGCATACCTCATGAATATTCACAAAGAAGTCAAGCAAGAGATCCATAGAGCTCAAGAACAATATATGTATTATGCAGATCATCATCCTATTGAGAATCCATCCTATCACATTTGGGATAGAGTGTGGCTACTCATAAATAATATGGATACTTGAAGGGCCCTGCAAAGCTATACCATCAAAGATTTGGTCATTTCACCATCTTTCTTGAGATTATTCCAATCACCTTCAACCTCCACTTACTGAGTACCATGAGAATACATCCATTTTTTCATGTATCCATGTTGGAACCATATCAAATTTCTCCATTGAGGGGAGAGAGACATAGTCTTTCACCACCTATCAAGATTGATGATCACAAAGAATTTGAAGTCGAGCATCTCCTAGATTTGAGAATATCCCAAGAAAGATTGGAATACCTTGTTCATTGGAAAGGGTTTGACATCAGTGATCATACTTGGGAACATGTAAAGAACCTTCAAAGAACACCAATAAAGGTTAAAGAATTCCACAAGATGAAGCCAACAAAGTTAAGACTAGAGAACATGACCACTCCTCGTGGAACTCATTACTTGAGGGGGAGGTGATATCACTGACACAAAGAAAACCATCCTAAACCTCAAACTCCATGTGAATTTCTATATATCATGTTTGGTTAATAATTTGGACAATTTAATACTTCCATCACATCTTGCAAAAACCCTAAGATCGAGTATCTATTTGCTTGATTCTGATAACCAGAGGTCCTATTTCAGATTACAAACATCCTTGATGACATCAACAATCGGTAATTGCTCTAGAGCACCTATATAAAGAGGGCTTGGCCTCATACGTCCTCAATTTTGACAATACTAGTCTTGGGATCTCAAGGAGTCATGATCTTCATGTAAGTACTTTCCAAGGTCTAGTTCTAGTTCTAGCGTTGTTCCTTGTTGTAGCCTTCTCTAGTCTAGTATCGTTGACATCTTGTCTTTGTTGGTGAAATGAACAAGCCTATGAGCTTTCTCTTTAATCATGGACTACCCCCATAACTCATCTCACATAGATATGGTAATATGAACACATGTTTGTAGAACATCCAAGGGTAAAACTCGTGTACTTATCTTCGCATTTGTAAAAGATAAAAGTAGAAGAGGAATCTTGTAGATTGAGGGAACCAAATTTCAAGACTTGGTTATTTGGGAATCAAATTTAAATCATCCCTAAAATCTAGAATCACGTTTAAGTGGATGATTCATCATATTCAGATTCAACTTTATGTACAAATACACCCACTTCTTAGTCACTAGATATGAAGCTTATTCATCAAAGATTGAGCTAAAACTTTGAGAATACATTATGCTCAATTCATGTGGGAGTAGTCCTCCATAGTTCCCTTGTTTCATATATGGAATATTGATACACATTATGATTCATATGTCTTGATTACTCACATTCTGTGTGCTGCTATATTGCCTTGAAGTACACAATCAACTTTGTCAATATATTTCTCTATGTGTGAGTATCCATTTTCAAAAATTTCAAATGGATCAAATTAGATGGGAATGTTATGTATGTATGTATGAAGTTTCACTATCATCGGATCAATAGATATTGAGTCATGAATATCGAAAGGTGATTGTGTTCGCACTTCATCTTGTTCCTAAAAAATCAGGATGCCCCACAGACTTGCTAAACTCATTTCTCTCTATATGGTCCAACTAAATTAATCAAATAATTTTCTTTAGTCATCTATATAGTTCCATTAGATGTGCGGAGAAGCTTTCTGGTCAATTCATACCAAGTTGTGAGTTCTCAGCATTCTTTTGTGACCTTCACTTCCCAAAATAGCAGGTTTCTTAAGATCTTGTGAAGTGCATTAAGGCATCTATTTTGATGCAACCATCTAAAAATGATGTTCCAAAGGACATAGTGTCTCTTTATCCACATTTGAAAAGTTGAGGAAGTATATTAGGTATTCCTAAAGTTATGTTGGTTAGGTTTGTTGCAATACCCACTCATCTTTGCATATATCCCATCACCTATTCATAGTGGTATTAGAGAAACTAAGCATCATGGGTAATGGATTCTCCTCAACTATTGAAAAATTGGATTGAGGAAAATACTCAGCATGGTCACTCGAATGGAGGACTTTCTACAAGGGAGGAATCTCTATGGTTAGATACCTAGAGATGAATTGATGCCAATACTTAGAAGCAAGGGCCAACCAACACAAAAGGAGCAAGAAAGGTTGAATACATGGTGCTCAAATGATGCTTTGGCAAGGTCATAAATTCTCAATTCTATCTCTTATTTTCTACTTCCTCACATTAGGAGTTGTAAGAAATCACAAGAGACATGAAATGCTCTTGAAGCATTCTTCTTGTTAAGCACCAAGCATTCATATATTTAGGAAGTGACGTGTGTGAACACACTTAGGACTACTGCAACACATTTTTCCCTCTTTTAGGAGGTTTTTTTCCTAGCTTAACCCTAACGGGCCACTTAACTTTGTACATTTTTCATTTGGTAATACATTCAGTATTGTGTGTTGTGCTCCAAGATTCTTCTTCTTCCTTTTGTTATTTGCATGCTTCTGTAGACCTAAAACTCCAACAATTAGTGTTAAAGTAGGTCATCGCTTCATCTAGGGCATCGTGGATACCCCTTAAATCAAAATTTTAGAATTGCATAAATTTTGGTGACCATACTCAAGGTGATTAGGAGTTCAAAACTGCTTCTCTCTGTGGTGTCAAAATTTTGATCTCCGCTCGTTTTGACCTCGGAGTGCACTATCATAGTGCTTGTGAAGGTAATTTCATCCTTTTGTGTCAAACATATGTACATGTTTGGGTTTGCCAGTACAAGTGCCTCAAAGTTTGCTATTAGTTTACTAGATCTTGATAGGGTAGTGGTGTTCAACTTTTTGAGATACAATGGTCTTTTTGCATTAGGGTATTTTAGTCAGTGGCCATGGATGAAAGCAATGATGTATTCCATATGTTGGCTATTGAGGACAAGTTGGATGGTACCAATTACCCATTATGAGCATATATGATGCATCATGTTGTGGTCACAAAAGGATCATGGAATATTGTGTAGGATGTTGAAAAATTACCTACTGCACCTGCAAATAGAGTGATTGAAGGTGATACAGATGGCATTGAAGATGATAATTTTCAAATTCCGCTTTGTGCTATGGATCCCACTACACCTGCTGGAAAGCCACTTTTTTGGGATGGTAGAGATGCTCAGGCACATGCATTGATAGCCTTTTCTATCAAATGTTCCATTATCCCACATATTCACTCTTGCAAAGCAACAAAGGATGCTTCGGATACACTTACCACTTTGTACTCGGCGAGAAATGAGGCTCGTTTTTCTTACCATAAAAAATTGTTGGAGAGTGAGCATATGAATGAAGTAGACTCTATGAACACTTTTCTGACAAAGATCAAAGATTTGAAGGAGTAGTTGATTTTTTTAGATGAAGTCTTGCTGGATAGTTCACTTGTGCAAATTGTTCTTAATGGTCTTCCAGATTCATCTCAGAGTTTTGCTTCTACTCTTTGGTTGATGATGAAAGGAAATCCAAATGCCTTATATTTGAGAAGTTAGTCTTTGTTTTGTTGCACAAAGACCTATCCATGCAGAGCAAGTCCATTATGCATGTTGCAAATCAAGATTTCTTAGCTAGTCAGAAGGGCAAAGGTAAATGGAGCTCATCTACTAGTAAAAAAATATGCTAAGTTAGTATAGTAAAAAAGGGAAGACAAAGATGAGAAGAAAATAGAAAAGCAAAAATGATTCTAAAAATACTATAAAGGAAATGATCACTTCATAAAGAGTTGTCCAAAAATGGATTCAAAAGAGGCAAAGAAGAAGAGGCAAAGTAGAAAGAGGCTGGCATGGTTGTTTCAAAGGCCTCTACACCTAGAACAAAGTCTTCTAATTTACAAAGGCCACTATTTGCAGCTATGAACCATCTTCTCATGAAATATGTATGTCTGCAATAGACTTAGATGTTTCATACTTTGACAGTGGGCCAACCAGGCATTGTGAAGAGATGGATAGGTATGTGCTTGAAGATGAAGAGGTGTTGCAAAATCCTTGATCTACACCAGCCAAATGAACTCCAGAAGTATATGGTGGGCCCTTTTAGCTTGCCAATGGATGTATTAGACACCCTATGTACCTTGGAAGATCACTCTCAAAAATATAGATCAAAACAGATAAGTTGGAGTTAGCTCAGAGGTGAAAACTTGCTATTCTTGGTTCATACACCTGTCCAGTGTTTTACATAATTCTCTGATCACAGTAGCAATTAGCTCAATTCCTCTTGGGGAAGTCTAGGAAACTTAAAAAGCTAACTTTCAAGAGTAATCTCATCAAAAATAATGAACCACACACTGAGAATGAGTTTTAACAAGTGATGACATCATCCCGATTTTCACGGGCTGCTATAGAAATAGACCAGTGAGCAGAAAAATCAACATAACTCAAAATGTAGGAATTCAATGATTATGACAATTTTTATGGTTATACTAGACAGTAAGCTGAATCCAAAAAGCTTTAAATCACTGAATTTGGATAAGTAACAACTGAGAAATAGCTCTGACAAGATGAGTGAAAAAGTCGGGTACCTGACAGAGAAGTGAAGATGTACAGACCCTGTTGACTTCAAATGAACATAACTAAAGATTGCAACATCCAAATGACATGAAAATTTGTGAGCATATAGTAGACTTATAGAGCTAACTTTACCAAGTTAAATCACTGAAAATGATGCACCAAGCTCAGAGAAAACATCTCTGCAAGCTGACTGAGAAAACTGAGAGTAATGGCAGTGAGTAGTACACTTCACAAGAACATGGAAAGATGAACTCAAATAATCATGAAAATGAAAGTATATTGCTTGTACAATACAAGGACTTACTGATACATATGTGTGCCTTGTAATCACACCTTGATATGGCATAAAGCCCAGCTCTTGGAGGTCTTCACATAGGTCTCTCTTAACCACGACTAAAACTGCCATCTATTTATAGTTGAGTTTGGGAGGCTAACTTCCCTCAATCACTCTCCAATCAATCAATGATTGATTTGATTCTCTACCTACCACAAATCACGAATTCGTGGCTCCTCTTTCCATTCTTGATCATGTGGACTCAACCACTTAAGATTCTCTTACTTTGACATTAAGTAAACTCTCCAAAAAATTACAAGAGGTAGTTCACAAGTGAACTTTACATAGTCTTCTTTTTAAAACTTCTTCTAAGACTTTGTGAGACTCAAGCCAATACTTAGGCTTGTCATAGACTTGCTGCAACAGCTCCCCCTCAAGCCAAGTATGCTTGAGGTCTTCAATCTTCCAAGATTACCTGCAAACCAATCATAGCCTTGAATTTGCAAAGCTTTGTACCATCCAATGCTTTGGTTAGAATATCTGCACATTGTTGATGAGTGGATACATATGATATTTGAATCGCTTTGCTTAGAACCTTTTCTGGTACATAGTGATAATGAACTTCAATATGTTTAGTCCTTGCATGAAAAATAGGATTAGCAGCCAAATGAATAGAATTCATATTGTCACCAAAAATAGTTGGAGTTCCAAACTCCAATCCAAGATCTTTGAACAATGTCTTCATCCACATAGCTTCTTGAGTAGCTATGGCAAGACCTCTGTATTCAGCTTCAGTAGAAGAGAGAGCAACTGTGGGTTGCTTCTTGGATGACCATGAAATAAGCTTTGAACCTGCAAAGGTAAGATAACCTGAAGTGCTCCTTCTATCTTCCTTGGAGCCAGCCCAATCTGCATCAGAAAATAGCTTCAAACCTAAATCAGATACATAAGGATAATAAAGTCCTTCATTTATGGTTCCTTTGAGATACTTGAGAATCCTTTTGGCAGCATCCATATGTGGTTTCCTTGGTGTGTGCATAAATTGACTTAGCACACTCACACTGTAACATATATCTACTCTTGTCAATGTGGCATAGTTGAGACTACCCACTAGACTTTGATATGATGTGATGTCCTCTATGAGTTCACCTTCATGTGTGCTCAATTTGTGATTGACCTCCATTGGAGTACCTGCAATCTTACAATCTTGCATCTTGAATTTTGCCAACATGTCCTTAATGTACTTCTTTTGAGTGAGAAACAAACCATGAACTTTGTAGACAACTTCCAAACCTAGGAAGTAGGTAAGTGAACCCAAATCACTTATCTTGAACTCTTCTCTCATCTGATCTTTGATCTTCTTCATACCATCTGCATCATTTCCTGTCAATATAATATCATCTACATATACACATAGGTAGATGACCTCGAAATTACTCTTTTTAATAAAGAGTGAAGGATCTGCCTTGCTTGGTTGAAAGCCTTTGTCCTGCAAGAATGAAACAAGCTTGAAATTCCAAGCTCTTGGAGCTTGCTTGAGACCATACAATGCTTTGTTAAGTTTACACACATAATCAGGATAAACTTGATTCTCAAAACCAGGTGGTTGTGCCATATATACCTCTTCTGTTATCCAACCATTCAAGAATGCATTCTTTACATCTAGTTGAAGTATCTTCCAATTCTTGGAAGAGGCAATACTAAGCAAAACCCTAATAGTAGGCATCTTTGCCACAGGAGAGAAAGTCTCCTCATAATCAATTCCCTGAGTTTGTGCAAAGCCTTTTGCCACAAGCCTTGCCTTATACCTGTTAATTGAACCATCAGAATTCTTCTTGAGTTTATAGACCCATCTTGAGCCTATTACCTTCATGGATGAAGTCTTGGGCACCAAATCCCAAGTGTTGTTTTCCTCAAGTGCTTCAATCTCTTCCTTCATTGCATGCTTCCATTTTGTTTTTGCTTTGGCCTCTTCAAATGATGATGGCTCCTCTTGGTTTATGTCCTGTGCTATGTAGATAGAATGTTTAGTTACTAATGAGGTGTCAAACCCATACCTTTCTGGTTTTTTCTTTTCCCTCATAGATCTTCTTAGGCCATGATGTGATGATTCTGCCTCATGTCCAAGTTCCTACAATTTTGCTTTACCTTTAGACTTCCATGCTTTGACCTTTTCCATGTGAGATTCTTCATCATCCTCTGAGGTGTCTTGTTATTCAATCTTTGGTTGTTCTCTACCAAGCTTTGGAAAATCTTCTTCAAGATTATATGGTAAATTGACCTTCCTGCATGAATCTTCATACCATGAATTGTTCTCATCAAAAACTACATCTCTGCTTACCAAGAATCCTTTGTTGGTAGGGTTGTATAACCTGTAGCCCTTTTGATTGTTGTCATATCCAATAAATACACACCTTTCTGCCTTTGGATCCATCTTGCCTCTAACCTGTGAAGGAACATGAGCAAAAGCAATACATCCAAAAATTTTACAATGATCTAAGCTTGGTCTTCTTCCATTCCAAGCCTCATATGGAGTCATCCCATCAAGGGATTTTGAAGGCAACCTGTTAATCAAGTAAGTGGCTGTAGATACAGCCTCGGCCCATAAGTAATTAGGTAAATGCTTTTCATTTAACATAGACCTTGCAGCTTCAACAATTGTCCTATTCCTCCTTTCTGCCACTCCATTTTGCTCAGGAGTGTACCTTGTAGTTACCTCTCTTTTGATTCCTCTTTCTTGAAGAAAAGAATCAAAATCATGGGAGAAGTATTCTCCCCCTCCATCTGACCTTAGACTTTTTAGTGATTTACCTGTTTGATTCTCCACAAGAGCCAAATATCTTTTGAAACATGAAAAAACTTCATCTTTGTGTTTCATAAAGAATAGGATAGTCCATCTGCTGCAATCATCAATAAAGGAAACATAATACCTTGATCCAGATATTGAAGCTTCCTTGCTAGGTTCCCGTACATCTGTATGAACCAACTCCAAGAGATCTCCATGCATATAACCTTTCTTCATGAATGGTAACCTGTGAGACTTTCCAAATTGACATGCACTGCACTTATAAATCATATGTTGTTTTGACAAATTAGGAAGTCCAAGTACACTTTGGTCCCTGCAGATTTGCTTTAATGACCTTTCACCAATATGTGCTAACCTTTTGTGCCATACTTCCAATTCTGTGAGTGTCTGACTACCATAATTAAAGAGAGCAATGTTTCTAGTGTCCTGTAATTCAAATGTGAACAATCTACCTGTCTTTTCACCTTTTGCAATTCTTCTGAATCCCTGACTTGGATCTTCAACAAATGCTCGTGCTTTTGTGAACCTGACTTGCAACCCTTTCTCTACTATCTGCCCAACACTTATCAAATTCTTTGTAATGGTAGGGACATAGAGTACCTTACTGTGTAGGTTGATGTTTCCATCAGGTGCTTTGACATTGCCTATTTTCTCCACAGGATGTTTTGTATCATCTCCTGTTTGTACCTCATGCTTATTCCTTGGATCTTCTAAATCTGATAGGAGTGCCACATTTCCTGCCACATGATTTGAACAACCTAAATCTATGTAGAAAACATGCTCATCAGATTTACCTTGTGGCATAGCCATGTTCATGATCAATAATGAATCCTCTTTGTTTGAGTCATCTGTGTAGTTATTGTAGTCTCTCCTTCCTTTGTAGCCTCCTTGATAGTTTGAATGATTGTAGTTGTTGTAGTTGCCATGGTAGTTGTTGAACCTTCCTCTTGAGTAGCCATAACTTCCTCTATTGTATCCTCTGCCTCTTTGATTCCTGGAATTCCTAAAGCAATTTTCAGTTGTATGATTAGTTAATCCACAAATAGAACATGAGTTGGAGTCTTGGGATCTCCCCCTGCCTTGTCTACCTCCTCTTCCTCTACCTCTGCCATATCTTCCTCTACCTGCATAGTTAGCTTAATATGTACCTGCTTCATCATCCACTTTCTTTGCCTTTCCTTTGTTATCTTTAGACTTGCTTTTATCCGTGTATAAAGCTGAAGATTGATTACCTTTAGAGCTTTCTCCATTTTTGATAAGCTTTGCCTCTTGAGTAAGTAGTTGTCCAATGAGTGTATTGAAATCAGGTACATGCATGTCCATGTACAAATCCATAGCTGTGGTGAATGCTTCCCACTTGTCATCTGCCTTCCAGCCATTGATGACCTGCCTTACAATTTGCTCTTCATCTATTACCTCTCCAATGCTTCCCAACTGATCCGCTATGTCCTTGAGCTTTGTGACAAAATCATTCACATTTTGTTTGGGAGCCTTCTTGAGAGTTGTGAACTCCAGCCATAGTTGATGCTTCCTAGCTTTGGTACTTGAAGAAAAGGAAGCTTCAAGTGCATCCCACACTTCCTGAGATGTCTTAAAACTTCTAATGTGAGGCAACAAAAAATCTGAGATAGAGTTGAGGAGATAAGACCTTGCAAGTGCATCCTTGGAGCACCATGTGCTCAATCTTTCTTGCTCTTCTTGTGTTGGTTGACTTTTGTTCCTGAAACTTGGCATAACTTCATCTCCAGCCACATAACCATATAAACTTTTACCTTGGAGATAGGCTTCCATTCTTAATGACCAAGCTGAGTAATTACCTCTGTCTAATTTGTCAATTGATGAGGGAAATCCATCTGCCATGTTGTCCAACCTTGCTCTGATACCACTGTGAAGAGATGGATAGGTATGTGCTTGAAGATGAAGAGGTGTTGCAAAATCCTTGATCTACACCAGCCAAATGAACTCCAGAAGTATATGGTGGGCCCTTTTAGCTTGCCAATGGATGTATTAGACACCCTATGTACCTTGGAAGATCACTCTCAAAAAGATAGATCAAAACAGATAAGTTGGAGTTAGCTCAGAGGTGAAAACTTGCTATTCTTGGTTCATACACCTGTCTAGTGTTTTACATAATTCTCTGATCACAGCAGCAATTAGCTCAATTCCTCTTGGGGAAGTCTAGGAAACTTAAAAAGCTAACTTTCAAGAGTAATCTCATAAAAAATAATGAACCACACACTGAGAATGAGTTTTAACAAGTGATGACATCATCCCGATTTTCACGGGCTGCTACAGAAATAGACCAGTGAGCAGAAAAATCAACATAACTCAAAATGTAGGAATCCAATGATTATGACAATTTGTATGGTTATACTAGACAGTACGCTGAATCCAACAAGCTTTAAATCACTGAATTTGGATAAGTAACCACTGAGAAATAGCTCTGAGAAGATGAGTGAAAAAGTTGGGTACCTGACAGAGAAGTGAAGATGAACAGACCCTGTTGACTTCAAATGAACATAACGGAAGATTGCAACATCCAAATGACATGAAAATTTGTGAGCATATAGTAGATTTATAGAGCTAACTTTACCAAGTTAAATCACTGAAAATGATGCACCAAGCTCAGAGAAAACATCTCTGCAAGCTGACTGAGAAAACTGAGAGTAATGGCAGTGAGTAGTACACTTCACAAGAACATGGAAAGATGAACTCAAATAATCATGAAAATGAAAGTATATTGCTTGTACAATACAATGAATTACTGATACATATGTGTGCCTTGTAATCACACCTTGATATGGCATAAAGCCCAGCTCTTGGAGGTCTTCACATAGGTCTCTCTTAACCACGACTAAAACTGCCATCTATTTATAGTTGAGTTTGGGAGGCTAACTTCCCTCAATCACTCTCCAATCAATCAATGATTGATTTGATTCTCTACCTACCACAAATCACGAATTCGTGGCTCCTCTTTCCATTCTTGATCATGTGGACTCAACCACTTAAGATTCTCTTACTTTTACATTAAGTAAACTCTCCAAAAAATTACAAGAGGTAGTTCACAAGTGAACTTTACATAGTCTTCTTTTTAAAACTTCTTCTAAGACTTTGTGAGACTCAAGCCAATACTTAGGCTTGTCATAGACTTGCTCCAACAGGCATATCACCTCACAACGTAGTTTTTTCAGTTCACTTACGCCTACTCCTATAGGAAATACTCTCACATGTGCCAAAAAGTCCTCTTATCTTATCATGGAAGTTGGTAAGATCATTCTGAATACTTCTGATGGTATTTCTTTCACAGTGTTAGAAGCTTTGTTTGTGCCAAGTATCAAGAAAAATTTGTTTTTAGTTTCAACATGAGCCAAGATCGGCTTGGTTGTCAAATTTCTTGATGAAAGGTGTACACTTCATGGTCTCTCAAATGGCAATGTCATTATTGCTTCTGGTTGGTAAAAAATCAGGCTTTACCACATAGCTTTTGGCTTGAGGCTATTATGTGTGCAACATATGTACTTAACAGGTGTCCCACCAAAGCATTGAAGTCTATCACTACATATGAGGATTGACATGGTTGCAAGCCATCTATTGCTCATATGGGTGTCTTTGTTTGTTTGGCATATGCTTTAGTGCATGAACAACACAAAAAATTAGATGATAAAGTATTGAAATGTATTTTTATTGGGTACAAGTCTGAAAGTAAAGGCTATCATCTATATCATCTAGAAGCTAAACACATTTTGGTTAGCCATGATATTGTTTTTGTGGAAGATGTAATTCAATAGTTACTTTCATGTACTAAGGAGACATTACTTAGCTCTAAAGATGCATATTACATGCTACTGTTGGTACATTTATCCAAGCCTAGTGCTTGATGAATTACCGTAGTAAAACATTGACTGTATATAAAGAGAAGCCACAAGAACAAACTCTTGTAAAAGTGACTACTTGAAAAGTAATTACATTAGAAGTAAATGACAAAGAGAATCTCATGACTTAGTTAGGTACAAATTATGAGCTATATGTAGGAGAAATTGGTGAGATAAGATTCCCCTTATTTGTGGGAACTTTTAGGTACAATCCCTCCTAAGTTTCAATTCAAAATCCTCTCTCTCTCTCTCTCTCTCTCTCTCTCTCTCTCTATATATATATATATATATATATATATATATATATATATATATATATATATATATATATATATATATATATATATATATATATATATATATATATATATATATATATATATATGTGTGTGTGTGTGTGTATTCACGAAATATAGAGCACCTCAAGCTACATTCTGAAGAGACTTTGATCAAGTATCAAGTTAGTATTGAAGCAAACATTGCTCCCATCCTTTTCAAGCTTCATGCCCACTCAATTCATGTATCATATGTGCAATACATATTTATTTGCAAGACACATCTTGAAGTTCTCTTCATCTACTAGTATAGGTCTATGTTCATTTTTTAGTCAACTTAAATTATTGATTTCTCTTTGTATACTTAGTCTTCTGATGAGATTTGAATTGGTATAGGTAAAGTGATAAGTCTTTTTGCATGATATCAAGTTTCAGTTTAGTTGGTTCATTACTGTATGAGCTACATTCATTTGAAGTCCCCTATGTGTTCAGACAAATAACTCCTAAAAAGTCGGGATGACACCATTAGATTGCTAAACTCATTTCTCTCAATATGGTTCATAAAATTCATAAAATTTATTACTTTATATTCATTATATATCTAATTTAAACTGTGAAAAATGTTTATGGTCAATTTCCAATAAGCAGTGAGCTCTGAGTAAAATTCTAGAGAGCATCTCATCCAAAAATAACAAGTTTGAGTCATCTGTTTTGTGTCAAGTTATTTGCTTTGATAAATAAGTTAGAGATTGAGACTCCAAAGCACTATGGTGGTTTATATGCATCCTTACCAAGCACAAGGTGTCTACTTATCATCCATGAAGCTATCTTGGAAGGTGTAGAGCAGGTTTTTGCAGTACGAGGCACATGTTTAGTGTATCTACCATCTCTTCTCACAATGGTATCAAAGCATAATCAAATCAATATGGGATATGCTTTTCCTTGTATCATTGACAAATTGGATAGAAACAACTATCAAATTGGTCTCTGAGAATGGAAGCATACCTTCAAGGAAGAAATCTATTTGGATGCATAGCTGAAGATGAAGTCATGCCAACAAAGAGAAGCAAAGGGCAACCATCATATGAAGAGCAAGAGATGATTACAACTTGGAGTTCAAAGGATGCATTAACCAGGTCCTATATTCTAAACTCAATTTCCAATTTTTTCTTACCTCATGAGAAAGGATGCAAGACCTCAAGAGAGACCTCGAATGCACTTGCTGCCTTCTTCCCTTCAAACACGAGAGCTAGGAAGAACGAGCTATGGATGGAGTTCACTACCTTGAAGAAAGGTACCAAGCAAAGGGTGAGTGATCATGTCACCAAGATGAAGGAGATCTCTAATCAGTTGGGAAGCATTTGAGAAGTAATTGAAGAAGAACAAATCATAAGGCAAATCATCAATGGCATCAAGGCTGATGACAAGTGGGAATCATTCACAACTGCCATGGATCTATACATGGACATGCAAGTACTTGACCTCAACACCTTGATGGGCCAACTCTTCACACATGAAGCAAAGATAAACAAGAATGGTGAATCCTCAAGAGCTAATCAATCTTCTGCATTATACTCTGATAGAGTTAAAGCTAAGGATAAGTGAAAGACTAAGAAGAATGAAGATGAATGTAGCTCTTTCCAAGCCAACTTCACAGGTAGAGAAAGAGCTAGAGGAAGAGGCAGAGGAGGAAAGCAAGGTAGGGGGAGACCCCAAACATCTCAACCTTGCAACATCTACAGCTATTCTAATCACACTATTGAAGAATGTTATAAGAACCTAAGAAATTCCAGAGGAAGAGGATTCAATAAAGGTGGCTATGGATCAAATAGAGGAAGATACACAACAATAACTACTACAAAAACAATAACAACCATCAAAGTGGATACAAAGGAAGGACAGAAGGATTAAAGAACTACAATGAGGATCAATGCCAAGAGGATTCACGTCTTCTCATGAACCTATCATTGAAGCAGGGTAAGGATGATGATGATGTCTTCTATATTGACTGAGGGTGCTCAAATCATGTCTCGGGAAATGTAGCATTGCTCTCTGACTTAGAAGATCCCAAGAATAAACATGAAGACAGGTGATGATACAAGGCATTCAGTGGAAAAGATAGGTAATGTCAAGACATCAGATGGCAACCATGAATCTTCTAAGCAAGGTATTGCATGCACCTACAATAACCAAAAACTTGATAAGTGTTGGACAAATTGAGGAGAAAGGATTGCACATTAGGTTTACAAGACATGGAGCATATGTGGAAGACCCCAAGCAAGGATTTAGAAGAATATCCAAAGGAGATAAGACAGGAAGAATCCACCTTTGAAGTGGAGGACACCAAAAACATAGCATTGTTTACCTATGGATCTCAAACACTCTCTAAATTGGAGATATCGCATAAAAGGCTTGCTCATATTGGTGAGAGAACCTTGAAAACAATATGCAGGGATCAAAGTGTACTTGGATTGCCCAACATTAGAAAGCAACATATGATCCACAAGTGTGGAGATTGTCAATTTGGCAAGGCACATAGACAACCTTTCAACAAGAAAAGCTATATCCATAAGAAGCTAGTGGATCTTTTTCACATAGATGTGTGGGGTCCAAGCAAAGAATCTTCCATTTTAGGTTCAAGATATTATGTATCTTTTATTGATGATTGTAGCAAGTGGACAATTCTTTACTTTATGGAGCACAAAGATGAAGTTTTCAATTCTTTCAAAAGGTATCTTGCCATCATACATAACTAAATAGGTAAATGTCTCTCAGATTAGATGGTGGTGGAGAATACTTCTAAAATGAATTTGATGCTTTCCTACAAGAAAGAGGCATCAAAAGAGAAGTAACAACCAGATACACACTTGACATCAATGGAGTAGGTGAAAGGAGGAACAAGACTATAGTAGAAGCAACCAAATCTATGCTAAATGAAAAGAGTCTACCTAGTTATCTTTAGTCAGAGGCTGTATCAAGAGCCACATACCTTATAATAGACTTCCATCAAAGTCTTTAGATGGTATGACTCCTTATGAAGTGTGGAATGGAAGAAGACCAAGGCTGGAGCATTGCAAAATCTTTGGATGTTTAGCTTATGCTCACATGCATTCTCAAGTAAGAGGGAAGTTGGATCCCAAAGTAGAAAAGTGTGTCTTTATTGGTTATGATCAAAATAAAGAAGGATACAGATTGTATACTCCCAGTAAGAAAGGTTTCTTAGTTAGTAGGGATGTAGTCTTTGATGAAAATAAATCTTGGTTTGATGATGATAATAAAGTGAAGCTACCCTATGACTTGGAAGAGGACTTTCCATCTCTTCCAATAAAGGAGCCAAAGTATCTTGAAAATAGTGATTCTGAAGATGACTTGATAGATTTGGAGAAATCGAATCTATGCAAGAACAAAGGGAAAGCTAAGGTGCAAGACCTAGCTCAAGACTCAAAAAGCTCTCTTCAACCAATTAGATGATCAATGAGAGAAAAGAAGAAACCATAAAAATATGGATGTGATACCTCTTTAGTCACAAAGCAGTCAATCTATATGGCTACGGACTCCAACAATGAAGAACCAACATCTTGTGAAGAAGCTCAAAGCAAGAAGGAGTGGAGAGAAGCAATGGATGAAGAATTGGAAGCTCTTATGGACAATGACACATAGGAACTTGTTCCAAACAAACTATCAGTGAAGGTAATTGGATCAAGGTGGATTTGTCAAGTAAAAAGGAACTTAGATGGTAGTATCAATAGATAGAAAGCAAGATTAGTAGCTAAGGGGTTCGCTCAGACCCATGGGATAGACTATGAAGAGACCTTCTCACCTGTATCTAAAATGCCTACCATTAGAATACTTGTTAGCATTGCTGCATCTAGGAATTGAAAGCTATACCAATTAGATGTAGAAAATGCATTTCTCAATGGCTAGATTTCAGAAGAACTTTATATGGCACAACCACCAGGTTATGAGGATATACATCATCCAAATTGTGTGTGCAAATTGAGAAAGGCTTTGTATGGTTTGAAGCAAGCTCCAAGAGCTTGGAATCACAAATTAGTGACTTACTTGTAGGACCAAGGGTTCAAAGCTATTAAAGCAGATACATCATTATTCATCAAGAGGAGTGGATCAAAGGTTATATATCTCTTTGTATATGTTGATGACATTATAATTACAAGGAATGATGTCAATGGAATTAAACAAGTAAAAGCTTGAATGAAGAATGAATTCAAGATCAGTGATCTTGGACCACTGACTTACTTTCTTGGACTTGAACTTGTCTATACAGACTCTGGCATCTACATTACTCAAAGGAAGTATGTACATGAGATGCTTTCTAAATTTGAAATGGAGAATGCTAAGTGTGCAGGTACACCCATGGAATTGAATCATAAGAAGCTTAGTGATTATGAAGGAGAACCCATTGAAGATATCACAAGCTATCAAAGCTTGGTAGGAACCTTGAGCTATGCAAGTCTCACAAGGGTGGACATATGCTATAGTGTTAGCATACTAAGTCAATTCATCACAAGCCAAGGAAGCCACACATGGAAGCAACCAAGAGAGTGCTCAAATACTTGAAGGATACCATCAAGCAAGGGATTTTCTACCCCTTCACATCAGAAATTGATGTCAAACTCTAGTCAGGTTCATATTGGGCTGGATCAGAGGATGACAGGAAGAGTACATCAGGTTATTTGCCTTATGGAGGGTCAAAATTAATTTCATGGTCTTCAAAGAAGTGACCAGTTGTCGCTCTATCATCTACTGAGGCTGAATACAGTGGATTGGCCAATATAACACAAGAAGCAATGTGGTTGAGAGGTCTATACTCAGATTTGGGATTACATACTCCAACTCCTCATATCTTTGGTGATAATACAAGCTCACTTCACTTAACAGCTAATCCTATCTACCATGCTAGAACCAAGCATATTGAAGTCCATTATCATTATGTAAGAGAAAAATTGATAAGCAAGGACATTCAATTGTCCTATGTGTCTACAAACCTTCAATGTGCAAAACATGTTGACAAAACCATTGGATGGTATCAACCTAAGCAAACTCAAAGGCATGATTGGATTGCTAGAACTCAAAGAAGATTGAAGACTCAAGCAAGTTAGGCTTGAGGGGGAGCTCTTGGTACATTTATCCAAGTCGAATGCTTGATGGATTATTGTCGTAAAGCATTGAGTACATATAAAGAGAAGCCACAAGGACAAACTCTTATAAACTACTTGAAAAGAAATTACATTAGAATTAAATGATAATTTAAGAGAATCTCGTGACTTAGTTAGGTACAAATTACGAGCTATATGTAGGAGAAATTGATGAGATAAGATTCCCCTTATTTGTGGGAACTTTTAGGTACAATCCCTCCTAAGTTTGAATTCAAAATCCTCTATATATGTGCATATGAATAGTCACGGAAGATAGAGCACTTCAAGCTACATTCTGAGGAGACTGTGATCAAGTATCAAGTTAGTATTTAAGCACAAGTTGTTGCCTTCGTGTTAAAGTTGCACATATAAGAGAACCAATCAAGGACCTGTAGATAAGTGGATCTTCTAAAGGTTCACCATCTTCAACACTGTACTTCACATTGGGTTCCATCGGATTACTGATACTCTTGCAATGCTCCATGCCATGTTTCTTTAACAAATCTGAAATATACTTCCTTTGTAGAAGATATACACCATCATCCTGCTTCATAACTTCGATTCCAAGTCCGAAATCTGAAGTTTTAAATTCAGATCTAAGCTCTGCTTTGATCCTGGCTATCTCACCTTCATTGTTCCCTGTTATTCTCAAGTCATCCACATAAATTGAGATATAAACAATCAATGATCCTTCAACCTTAACATACAAAGAAGTATCTGCATTTGAACACCTAATATCCCTGCTTTTCAAGAAACTTTACCAATCTAAAATTCCAAGCCCTTGGAGCCTGTTTAAGACCATACAATGCTTTCAAGAGTTTACATACATGCCTAGGCTTCTTGGGATCTTCATAACCTACTGGTTGCTCCATGTACACATCTTCTTTTAAATCACCATTGAGAAATGCATTTTTTATATCTAATCGATAAAGATTCCATACCTTGCTTGCAACAACACTTATTTATGTCCTTATTTTTGATATCTTGGCAACAGGAGAAAATGTCTCCTGATAATCGATGCCATAACTTTGCGCATAACCTTTACAAACAAGCATTGCTTTATATCTACTTATTGAACCATCACTATTTCTCTTTATTCTGTACACCCATTTGTTACCGATTACCTTCATGATAGGTTGCCTTGGAACTAAACTCCATGTATTGTTCTCATACAAAGCTGTCATGTCTTCATCCATTGCTTTAACCCATTTCTTTACCTTTGATGCTTCTTTAAAAGTTGTTGGTTCCTGCTCCTCAAGAAGTTTTGCCATGTAAGCTTCATGAAAAAATCTTTGCAGTTGCCTTTCTCTTATTGGATACCTTGATTGACTTCTTGTCCTACCATGCTTTTCTTACCTTCGAGTTTTAGTTCTTCTTGACGTAGAACCTTCACTTTCTTCTTCCGGTGACTCAATTTCCTTTGAAATCAAATCGAGAATTTTCTTCAACTTTTGATTGGGGGAGTTATCTCTTCATGTGTAATCTGACTTTCTGGTGAGCTTGGAGAACTTGGCTCTTCTTCATGACTTCTTGTAGTTTCCTCTTCATCTACCTGCACTTCATGTTTATACCAAGATTTATCTTCATGAAAAATAACATCTCTCGAAACAATTACCTCTCCCGTATTTGGGTTCACACATCTATATCCTAGTTGCCCTTCTGCCATACCAATAAAAACCATTTTTTGTGACCTTGGATCCAACTTTGACCTTAACTGTTGTGGAACATGAACAAAACATATGCTTCCAAAAATTCTACAATTAGAAATATCTCGTTTTGATCCATAAAACAATTCATAAGGTGCTTTTTGTACATGAATTTGACTAGGTGGTAACCTGTTCATCACATAAAGTGCCATATTGCATGCTTCAGCCCAAAAAGTAAGTGGTAAGTCCTTTTCATTTAACATACACCTACCCATCTCCAAGATAGACCTATTTCTTCTTTTGGCCACACCATTTCGTTGAGGTATGTATCTATTTGTAATCTCCTTTTTAATTCATTCTTCCTCCAAAAATGCAAGAAACTGATTAGAAAAGTACTCACCTCCTCCATCTGATCTCAATCTTCTTATGCTTCGACCTGTTTGCTTTTCAACCAATGATTTAAACTTCTTGAACATATCAAACACTTTGGATTCGTATTTCATAATATAAATGAATGTAAACTTTGAGAAGTCATCAATAAATGTTACAAAGTACTTGCTACCTACCATGGACTCTTATTGAGATGGACCCCATACATCAGTATGAATCAAGTCCAAAATACCTCTGCTTTGCAATCTTGCTTTTGAAAAAGGACTTCGTACCTGTTTTCCAAACTGACATGCCTCACAAACAAAATCCAAATCTTGCTTAGGTAGTTGTCCTAAACCTTCAACCAATGATATCTTTGCAATATCCTTTAACCTGCCAACACTGATGTGCCCTAATCTTTTATGCCATAAATCCAATTGACTTACTTGAGTCCCATTAACTATTATATAACCTGCATAATCTAGAATTTCAACTTCATAAGTATATAATCTGTTTACCTTTTGTCCTTTTATAACAAAACCATCCTTCTTCTAATAAGCCTGCCACTGATTATTGTCAAAATCGACCTTCACTCCATTGTCCTCCATCTGTCCAACTGAAATCAAATTTCTTGTAATGGTAGGAACAAACAAAACATCTCTAAGAGTTACATGTTCATTAAGTGGACAATCACGATTGTAAACTACTCATGCTCAGTAGTATCTCCTGTAGCAATTGTAACTCTTGAATCTGGCTTGTGTAAGTTCACAAACATGTTCATGTTATGACTCATGTGGTTTGAGCAACCACTATCTACATACCAAGTTTTTTTGTTTACCTTCCTCTTATGTGTCTCTGTATGCATAGCCATAAGAATGATTTCATTCTATGTCTGAGCCTCCTCTTGCATTATGTTGTTGTTTTGATGCATGTGATCTTGGCCTCTTCCTCTTTGTCGTCCTCTAAAACCACCTCTTCTATTTGGGTTGGAGAAGCAATCCCTAGCATAATGACCAACTTTACCACAATAATGGTAAGTAAAGTTACCTTGCTGATTTGGTTGAGTCTGTTGAGTTTGTTGTGTTGTTCTTCTTCCTTTAGTAGAATTAAAGCTTCCTCTTCCTCTTCCATTGTTGTTGAATCTTCCTCCTCCTCTCCATCTATTTGATGAAGTATAAAGAGCTTGTCCTTCACTACCTCTTTGTGAATGATAAGAGTTGCCACCTTCTATGTTGATTTTCATTAAGAGAGTTTACCTCAAGAATATAATCATTAACTGATTGTCGTGGCTTCGTTTTTACTCTTGTCAACTCACCAATAAGTTGCGTTTGCCTTGCTCTGTTGGTAGTTACAAATAACCTTTCTAGAGACTCCCAAGCCTCTCTACTAGTATTCAAACCTCTTATATGCCCAAGCATAGTATTGGAAACTATTTATGATATAATAAATAGAACTCTTCTCTCTCTTTCAATCGTTTCTTGCTCTCTTGCTTGATCCGCTTGTGTAGGAGCCTCTGGTAATATCGGCTTCACTTCTCTACCTGTTATCAATCCCCAAAGACCTTTAGACATGAGATAAGACTCCATTCTAAATTGCCACATGGAATAATTTCTCCCATCTGATAACTTCTCAATCGATGCACTCAAATCTGCCATGTTGAATTGTTGTAAACAAAGAAGATAATTCAATAAGTTGTATGAAAGATCTGATAAAAAAACAAAATCTCTGATACCACAATGTTATGTTTACAAACTTATAAACATCAAAGTACACAACAAAAGTGATGAGACATCCCAAGATCTTCAAAAGATCAAACAAATATTTCCAAACTTCACAAATCAGACTTTCCTCAAAACTTTCAAGAAAATAAAAATAGGTGACTGTAGCAAAATAACCACCAAAAACTTTTTGAGCATACTTTCTAAAAACTATTCATATATTATGAAAGTAGACTCTAATTAGCATGCTTTAGAACCAAAAAAGATAAAAAAAGGTGGAGTATAGCTCCTAAGTGAATAGCTTGAAGTCAAGGTGTGCGGAGGCCTGGACAGCAAGGTATGACTAACTATCTAAATTAATAACTAATGTACAACAGCAAGAAAACTTGACGACCTATGCACAATTTTGATATAAATAGAGGGTATGATAGCTAAGGAAACTCCTCCAAGTGAAATCACTCAAAAAGACCTCATAACGACTGAGATATGAAAGTTTGAAGAGAGGTATGTCTCTGATGAGACACTGGATAGAGACAAGAAAGAAGATATGCAAAAATGCCTACTTGCGCGGGGTTTTCTATTTAAAAATTGTGATCTACTAATATAGTACAAGTTGTAAGCTTTGCAACGCAACAAGAATCACTCAATTTGGCCACCTACACTAAGAGAACCACTCTTTTTTATTGAGAAGCTATCAATAGAAGCGCCTTCCTTGTCTAAAAATAGACACGTCTCCTTTCCTTCTTACTTTTATCTACTTTTATCTAATTTTATCTGTTTTTACTCTAAATTTGAAAATGCGAGCACCTCCACATGTTATTTATCATAAATAATAAACTCCATAAACCTAAAAAATAATACTTTAGAGCTTGCTCTTATGTAACAATACGTAGCTTTAAGACGGCATACAACATATTTAATAGCTTACATAGGGAAACTTCTAAGTATTAATAATATACTGTTTCCTTAATGTATACAAATATATAATTTTTTTCTCTTCGAAGATGCACAGTTTATGTAATACGTGATTTGTTTATATACTGTGGATCAGAAATCTTTGTGTTATCTTTTTAGGAAAAATAAAGAGATTGCGAAACCAATGCATTAATTTTAGATGTCATGCAAGAAATATATTATAATCTGCATGCGCTAATCATTGAGAGGTGAGAGTAAACTGCTTCTTTGGATGTACATAGATGTATTTATTTCCGATATCATGAAAAGATGCAGCTTTTTATGAGATTTACATCTATGCATGGCTCCATCTCTATCCCTATCTTTATGCCTTACAAGTATATAATTTCTTGCGTGTACTTTCCCTGCACAAGTAGACATGGATAGAGATGTGAGCTTTAACTCATAATCAGAGGCGACACTCGCAAGTACTTCCAAGTATGTGTGATGACTTCACAAGGACAATAATGTACCACACTCAGGAAGAACACATGCCAAGGGGAAATTCATAGGTGCATACAAAAATGCAGTTGACACAAATTAAAGAAGACAATATTAAAGCTCCAGAATACGTTTATGCAAAAAGAACATGAGTGAATTGTGATAATCAGTTGAGTTTGTACAACGGACTGACAAAACACAATAGGAACTTCACTACATGCGGTATAAACAACACAATCAAGGACGCACCACTTCAATTACGTGCAAGAAAATTACATTTTTGGGTTCTAGGTCATTACAATCCATCAAAGAGAACACTAAGATAACTGCGATCAAATTCCCAATAGGGTGTATGTAATAGAATGAACTTCATATCCACTGCAGTCGTGGCCATAATAAACACCATTTTTTGTTGAGGTAGACCTGATAAGCAATGTTTTCTTTGATATATGGGATTTTTATTAGGCAATTACCATTATGCCATCTCAGACCCAGTGGGCATGGCGAGTTGTGTCCCATGAGAAGGTAGACTTTAGAATGGTCCTAGGCAAGACATCTGTTTTGTAAAATATTCCATTTTTCATAGGTAATACTAACACTAGAGTCAATATCATCGAAGTTGATCCATTGATTGATGTCTTGTTTTCAAAGATGTTTCCATTTTTTGAAGCCCTTGATGCACATGATACTTCTCGTCATAAAGGACTTCCAACCACCTTGCTTTCTGTAATGTGGACCTCGGAAATGCATGTTCTTTGCTTCCTTTGACATTCACTAGGTTTCTCATGCCAGAAAGCATAAACAACTAGAGAGGGAGAAAAGGATGCTTTTTATAAACTATACTCAATATATTTTCGTTCATCACACAGAACATAAACTATACTCAAGAATTAGGTCACTGAAAGCATGCATACCGGCAAGTTTCTCATTGCTATGTCCTCAGAAACGCGAAAAAGGATCCCTAAATTCCTTGCTCACAAAAAATCGGAGATCTCTCTCTCGCTCTCACACACACACCTCCTTCCTGCTTTCCTCCCATCATCTACGAGTTTTGTAGAAATCTAACAATTGAAAGTAGAAAATGCCATGCTCACATCGAGAAAGCAGAAGAATAAAAAGTCGTCAAAGTAGAAGAATAAAAAGTTTTAGTCGTAAACGGCTCCACACTTATTAATAAAATAGCTCGTTACATATGTAGCATAAACTGAGGTACATCTAACGTGGATTGGCTAAATAAAAAATTCATTAGGTATAATGTGTGCTCATACAGCAGAGTACCGAGAACAAGGGATTCTGCTAAAGGTATCGAATAGATGCTTCACTCATGTTTAATCCTTAAATTGGAAGGAATAACCATCCGCTACGTTTTGTGAATAAAAGCCATGCCTAGTATACTTGTTGAGCACCATGCATAGCGTTGGACAAATAAAATTGGAACCCGCTAGAAAAATAGAATAGACAATGCACATGCAGTGCAATACATCTGTCATTTTTTGGTGTCTCCGTGTTACATCGATTATCTCGCATGCTTTTGCCTGTGTATTGAAGCAAGAGAGAGAGACAGATGAGGAGGGACATAGAGGCAAGAGAGAGATAAAGAAGGAAGCAAAAGAGGTATGTATACACACATGCATACATACATATACACATGCATACATATATACACACATATGCATACATACATACGTGCATGCATGCATGCATACACACATCAAGACATGTACGCATACACACATACAAACACATGCATATATACATACACACATGCATGGACATACACACATGCATGCATAAACACGTGCATACATACATACACACATGGATACACACACATGCATACATACATACACATTCATGCATACAAACATACATACATGCATACACACACACATACATACATACATATAGACATACATACATACATACATACATACATACATACATACATACATACATACATACATGCACACATAAATACACGGACACATTCACACACATGCATCATATATGCATGTATGCGTACATGCATAGATGCATACATGCATACACACACATTCATATATACACACATATATACATGTGTGCATACACATACCTATATATATCCCATACACATGCACATATATACATAAACATCACATGTGCATACACACTCATGCACATACATGCATACATTTCACACACACATGCATACATACGCATGCATATGTATACATGCATACATCCATGCATAAATCACACACACATACATAGACATACATATTCATATCACAGAGACATGCATACACACAGATGCATACATATTGGCATGCATAAATCCATGCATACACACACAGGCATATGTCACACATACATGCACATACATACATACACATGACACACATGCATACACAATTGCATGCATACATGTACACCTGCATATACACATGCATACACACATACATGCACACACATACACTCAGACATACACATGCATACATACAAATCACACACACAGACACACATAGACACACATGCATAAATGGATTCATACATACACACATATGCACAACTACACATACGCACACATGCATACATGCACACATGCATGCATATACACACACACATATGTTACATAGATATGCACATACATACATACACAACAAACACATGTAGACATACAAACATGCATACACAAAGATGCATGCATGCATACATACACAGATGCAGACATACAAACATGCATACACACAAATGCATGCATGCATACACACATGCATATGCACATGCATGCATACAAAGATACATGCACACATATACACACACATGCATACATACATACACACATGCATACATACATACATTCATGCACACACACATGTACATATACATACAATCACACAAACATGCATATACATACACACATGCACATGTGCACTAAACACACACGTGTGCATACATACAAACATGCACATGTACACTAAACATGCACAAACATAAAAACATGCATATGTACACTAAACATGCACATGTACACTAAACATGCACATGTATACTAAACATGCACATGCATATGCATACACACATGCACATGTACACTAAACACACACATGTGCATACATACAAACATGCATACATACACATGCAATCCTACATACATGCATATATCCCATACACACATGCATGCACATGTACACTAAGCAAGCACATGTACACTAAACATGCACATGTACACTAAACATGCACATGCATATGCATACACACATGCACATGTACACTAAACACACACATGTACACTAAACACACACATGTGCATACATACAAACATGCATATGCATACAAACATGTATACATACACATGCAATCCTACATACATGCATATATCCCATACACACATGCATGCTTACACATGCACATCACACACACACATACATATAGATGACATACACATTCATACACACACATGCATACAAACACACATGCACATACATACATACACATCAGACACCTGCATATACACACACACACATACATACATATAACTAAATAAATAAATAAATAAATAAATAAATAAATAAATAAATAAATAAATAAATAAATAAATAAATAAATAAATAAATAAATAAATAAATATATATATATATATATATATATATATATATATATATATATATATATATATATATATATATATATATATATATATATATATATATATATATATATATATATATATATATATATATATATATATATATATATATATATATATATATATATATATATATATATATATGCATACATCACACACATGCATACACACATACATGCACACACACACACATACATGCACATACATACACTCATGCATACATATATACATTATGCATTCACATGTTGAAATTCAAGCTTCAACCTAAGTAAAACATGGACCATTTGATGGATGCCACTTGGAGTTACATGCAACAAGTCTTCAACCATGGAAAATCAAGATCAATTTTGAATTTCAAATTCCCCTCACAATAGCCATATTTTGAATCACACTTAGGTTTCATTAAAAGCCTTTGATTTAGGAAAAGTGATTCTAAAATTGTAGGGAATCATTTCACCCTATATGTACACAAAAAGCTTTGAATGGATGATCCTGCATGTGTATAAGATCTATGAGCATTTGAATAAGTTAGTAGACCCCTTGCTTAGCAAGCCCCTTGCTTGCTTGAGTGATTTTACACATCTTTGAGAAGGCATATCTAGTTCACGAGTTTGTGTGTATGAGCTAGGTAGCTTTGAGTGCTAAGAAAGATTTCCTTAACTTTTCTCACTTATTTCTTGTAATCTTTTGTTTGTTTGAATATTAATCAAGTTTTCTAAAGTTGCCTAGAAGCTTGAGTTGAATCTCTCCATATTCTTAGAGAACTAGATCAAGAAGTGAGGAGGGTGTTTATTTGTGTATGCCTAATGAATGCTATAACTTGCCTATCTTCGAGGCATTGGTTCCACTACTAGGCATAACCACTTTTGAAAGAGAAACTTTGCATTAACATGGTCCACAAGTTTAGATTTTTTGTAAAAAATCTCTCATTTTCAGTCCCTAGAATCTAAATGATGCAATTGTTTAGGTGAACACAGGTTTTGTAAGTGTGCTTTGTGAGGTCACCATTGCTTCAAAGTTGTATAGGGAAGTTGGTGATTCTCCCATAAGTGGTACCATAGCTTTTCAACATACAAAAGCATTCAAGGAGGACCAAAAGAAGCCATTGATCGAAGGATCTTGAAGGAAGGAGATTTGCTAAATCAAGTTCAAAAACACACACCAACCAAACTTGGGAGTCTACTAGTGAAGAAGGAGAGCATGAATCTTATCTGTTGGACACATTTGAAACTCAAAGGTAAGATCTATTGCTATTTCACATTGCCTCTGCATCAAAGGGGTCTAGGAGAGTGCATTAGAGCTCACCATGTCAGAATATAGTACATGAATCTAGAATCTTGATAAGAATAATTATCAACCATGGAAGTCAATAATCTATAGTTATTCCATGGGAAAAGGATTATGGGGTCTTATTAGTGGGACAAATACTAGACCTAGATTAGGAGAGAACCTAACTCTTGATTAACTAAGGAGCTTTGGAGAGCGGAATGAGAGCGATAAGAGAGTCATCATCATATTGTCTCAGCACATTAGAAATGTCATGATAGGGCATATACAAGACTTGGAAACTTCCATGAAAGTATGGGAAACCCTAGAAAGGGTTTACTCCACTTCAACCAAAACCACAAAAATTCGATTAAAGAATAAACTAAACAACTTGAGGAAACCCCCTAGTAGCAACATAAATGACTACATTTTTAAAATCAAAGAAGTCAATGATGCATTGGGTTTCCATAGGTTGTCACATACATGATGATCTAGTTGCATACACCTTGAATGTGCTTAGGGATGAAGAGAATTGGAAGGCTTTTCCAATATTTATGTAAATTCTGGAATTCTAAAAGATACAATGAGTAGCCTTAATTGCACTATTCTAGAAGTTAAAAGGAGATGCACAAACTTCGAAAGCATGATGCCACACTTTAATAATATGTTGGTGAATGAAGGGAAGCAAGAACACAAACCGATCAACATGGAACCATGAGGCTTTCCTTCTCATCGAAGGGGGTTTGAATGAAGCAATGATTGGAAAATGATATGAACAATGATATTTGTGCACAGACATAGGAACACGAGTTCCAAGAGGTTATAACTATTTTGTGAAAAATAACACCTGTCCAATTTGGCTTCATGCAGGTTGGCACCACTCTATGGTTCCATTTTATTTTGTTTTTCAATTGGCAAGTTTTAATTATGAGAGCTGAATATGTTGATCAGTTCTAATAGATGAATCAATCATGTGCACTTTAAAATTTCTATTCAAGCCTAGAAAAGATAGTTCTATCATAACTTCATCTGTTATCTCTTTGAAAGAAAAATTCTTAAGGAGCAATAAAAGAAGTCTACCAAAAATTTTGAATCAAGTCCATCTAATATTTCTTAATTATTTCACATTACATTTACTTTGTGAATATAGACACACGTCTTTCATGATGCTTGAACTATCTTATATATAAAAATAGTTATGGTCTTCTAGATGTGTTTTCTTCGTTGTCCAATGTTTTGTTCTACAAATTTTTATATTTTGTTGTTCCAAAATGTATAGCTTTTCAATTTTATTTTCATAAAAAAAATTATCAAATAAATATTTTAAAGAGCATGTTCTTTACCCGTGTCATAAAAAATATTGGACGAATAGGAATGATTGATACACAAAGAGAGAATATATAAATGCATCTAGAGAAACCAATTTAAAAAGAAAAAAATAGCATCAACTTTTATCTCTTTTCTTTATTGAGGAAATCTGAAAACAGTTTCAAATGTTGTTGAAACATCAAGCTTTCATTATGCTCGAGGTGGAGATGATCTACATCTAAACCATCATTTGAATGATGCCACATATACTCCTCGTAGAGTTCTATTTGCATCCATTTATTGTATTGAGGGATTAATCACATATGATAATTTCCCTATCTAAGTTGCAAAGCATTTGCCTTTGTAAAAGGGAAAAGTAAAAGGCTCAAAATCCACAAGTTAGAAGTAGTTGAGATTGATTCTCAATCAATCAGTCAAGAAGTGGATATTGCTTCAACTTCCTCTTTTCTTAGATTATAGGGAAAGATTCCAATCAATTTAAACTACCAAATCTGCCTAATTTTGAATTTTAATTCATGAAGTATAAGCATGGTTAGATCCTCGAGAGTTTATATAAAGAATAAAAAATATATGTACATTAAGTAGAGTGTTGATTTGAAGCAATACATATACTCTTTGATCATTGCTTTGTGCCACTTCTATTCACTCCTCCTTCTTCATCAGACTCAATCAACTTGTAGAGGTGGTTGCTCCTTGTACAGAGCTTCAAATCATGTGATTAAGAATTCGTTATAAATTTATAATTGTCTAGTTTATGTATAGAAATTTTCAAGTCATTTCTAGTAAATTTAGAGAACTCTGAGGTTTACAGTCTCGGGGTCATTGTCTACAAATCCCTAAAAAATTGGGATGAAATCCAATCAGTGGTAAGGTGATTGATCTTTCATTGGTTGTTATAAATTAGGGGTTCTATGTATTTTATAAAGCCAAAACTATTTGTGAAACTCACTTAAGAGGGATGTTTCCAATTGTAATTGTGCTAGCTACTCTTAGTGTTTGAAGTCATAACTTCCATCCATTTTTAGAAGGTTTTTGTGAGCTAGTCAAGATGCAAGTTATTTGTTTTGTACCAACTTGTTTTTGTTGATGTTGCAAAGTACCTATCGGGTTTTATTGCATAACCCACAAACCTTCAAGGTAAAACTTTACATGTCCAAAGAGCTAGGGCTGGTCCTATGTTGTTTTATTGGACCAACTTCACCACTTGACAAGTCAACTTTCCAACCTCTTCAAGCTTCTCCAACTTCTTTTACTAGTGGTGTAAGAGCAACTTCAGGATGTGAGATGGCTTTCCATAAATGATTGGGAAGCTTGATAGGCACAATTATGCTACTTGGCAAATCAGAACGGAGGCTTATTTGCAAGGAAGAAATATATATGGGATTGTATCAGGTGATGAAGCAATGCCTATTCCAAGATCCAAAGGAGGACCACACTTTGGTGTGCAAGGGATGCTCAAGCAAGGTCATACATACTAGACTCTATCTCTGATGTTCTATTACCACATATTAGAGGATGCAACATATCTCAAGAGGCTTGGGATGCCCTAAATACTTTCTTTTCTAGTGGTACAAAAGCTATGAAGAACCATCTTTGGAATGAGTTCAACCAAATGAAGAAGGCACCAAAACAAACCATCACAGAGTTCGTCCAAAGGTCAAGGAGGTTGATGATCAATAGGCATCCATTGGAGAGCTGATTGAAGAAGAGACCATCATGAGGAAAATTCTCAATGAGACTAGAGGTGACAAGCAATGGTAATCTTTCACCATAGCCTATGATAAAAGTCAACCAATTGAAAGCTTCAAAACGTCAATTGATATAGTGTGAGCAGAAAAAGAAAAACCAAATGCGTAATATCTTTTGAAGCAACTGGTCGGAATATTATGTTCTTGCAGTAGATCAGAAATCTTTGTGTTCTCTTGCTATGAAAAAAGAAAGAGGTTGTGAAGCCAATGCATAACGTTTAGATGTCGTCAAACATATCTCATAACCTGAATGCGCAAATCATTAAGTGGTGAAAGTAAACTGCTGTTTTGATGTACATAAATGTAATGAAAAGATGCACATTTTTGTAGTACTTATCCATCTCCATCGCTAACTTTCTGCGTTATAAGTATAGAGGATTTGTTGCGTGTACGTCTCTGCACAAGTAAATATGGAAACAGATGTGAACTTCAAGTCTCCATCAGAAGCGAAGCTTGAAAACACTTTCAAGTATGCGTGATGATAATACAAGGAAAATAATATACCACAAACAGGAGCAGCCAGAGAAAAACGTGCTAAGTGGGAATTCATCGTAGCATGTAACTATGGAGTTGAGACAAAGCGAAGAAGGCAATGAATGTCGAGACGACGTTTGCGCAAAGAGTACAAGACGACGTTTGCGCAAAGAGTACAAAGGGAATTGTGATGATCCGTTGCATTTGTACAACGAACTGACAAAAGGTGATAAGAATATCGCTACCAACGGCATAGACATCCCAATCCAGGACTCGCCACTTCCAGCACGTGCAGGAGAACACTAACATGCATGCGGTCACATTCCTAATACGGTGTAGGTAATGGAACTTTGTGAGGACAAGTCTGAGTGAACTTTTTGTTTTTAATTTCTTTTGAGACAACAAAGAAAATTAAATTAATGATGGAAGGTTACAAGGTGTGCAGGCGGTAGGAACCCACTGAAAGATACAAGGACCGCTTATTTGAAGCTCAATTAAGCAATTCGAGGGTAGAGTCAACAAATCTGGCCACCTCACCTTCAATCTTTTTTTCTCCTTTGGGCTATGATTTACTTAGTAAGGTTTCTATAGTAAGTAAAAAGCCTTTGGATTTCTTTGATAGCCTTTTCCCAACAGTAAGAGGAAGAAGGATCAAACGTCAAATAGAAGGTGATGGTCTCTTTAAGGTGAGTGAACTTGACCTCACTGTTTGTATGGAATCGGTAAAAACAAAAGAAAGGGAAATAAAATCCTTCTGAGAATATGTGAAGATTGTTGGCCGGGATTTCATAAGATCAATCTTTTTTTTTTATAAAGGAAGTTCGGCAATAGCCTACTCTCCCGGACTTGAATTAAATAAAGAAAAGTACAAGAGAAGGGGACTAGTGCCCACGGGACCCCCCAAATCCCACAAAGCAGGGGAAGCTTTTACAGAGCTTAGATGACATTACAAAGAAGGTTAATTACCCTCTCATCACCCTCATGTGGGGCCCACTTGGGTTTAAGCTTGTTATCGATCAAAAGGAGTACTTGATGATGCCTAAAGGGGGGGGATTTTTTACAGTTGACAATCCTTTTGCCAAGGAGGAACAGCGTTCCAGAGAGTCACGGAGCAGCCGATCGCTTCTCCCAGCAGGGCTTCTGCCAACTGAGACGTTTTTGAAGTCTAATTCTCTTTCCAAGCACCTGCCAGAGTCTGTTGGAGTTGGGGCAGGTAAAGAAGATGTGTGAAACATCTTCGATAGACCGGTGGCAGCGTTTGCACCAGGGAGGGATCCCACAAATTTTGCTAGCCTTAAGGTTGGTCCAGATTCCATGATGAAGAATTTGCCATAAGACGACAGACTTTTTGATTTCTATGAGGGGGTGCCAGATAGCCATGAACTTCATGTCCCACCGAAGCCGCGTCCATGACAGGCACCACTTTTTGTTGAGGTTAACCTGATAGTCGATCGTTTCTTTGATGTTCGGGATTTTTGATAGGCTATTCTCATTGTGCCATTTGAGACCAAGCGAGCTCGACATGTCGTGTCCCATGAGAGGGCGAACTTTGTGTCGGTCCCAGGCGAGACATCTGCTTTGCAAAGTGTTCCATTCTTCATGCGAAATGTTGATGCTAGGGTCAATATCCTCAAAGTTGATCCAGCGGTTGGTGTCTTGTTTCCAGAGATGTTTCCATTTTTTGAAGCCTTTGTTCCATAGCTTCTTGGCATTTTGAATGTTCCAAGATTCCACACTCCGGATGCCATGGATCGGAAACCAGATAGAGTCGTTTTGTCTGATACCGGCAACCCACTTCCAGCCTTCACTTATTCTTGTGAAGCTTTTGACTTTATTCCAACTCTTCCAAAGGGAGCACACCAGATTAGAGCCTTTTGGGAAGACGGGGATCGGGGAAAACAGCAAGGTCAAGATGTCAAGATTCTTCCAATTTGGGAAACCCATGAGCGCCAACTCATTCTTGTTTCTGAAGATCAGCTTGGCCCACGAGGCCTCCCCGTTGCACCAAGCCTTAATCATCCATTTGGCCGACAATTTGTTAGCCATGCACCCAATGTCCAAGATACCAAGTCCCCCACTATCTCTATGGCTGGTGCAGATGGACCATTTGATTTTAGGCACCCCCCTCCTATTGTGGTCGCCCGTCCAAAGGAAGTTTCTACAAATACTATCCAGTTTGGACAGATCATGCTCTTTCGGTCTCCAACAAGAAAGGAAATAAATGGTAGATGATAAGAGGAACGTGTTGATAACCATAGCACGACCAGCAAGATTGATTTGCATACCTCTCCAATAGTTAAGCTTGTTTTCGAGTTTGGCAAGCACCCAGTTCCACCGTTGTTCCATAGAGACGCCAAACCCCAAGGGAATCCCAAGAAGCCGAAAAATTTGGCCCTGCGGAATGATTTGACAGCCATGATCAATGAGAAGGTCGGGCTGTGGCCCACCAATAGCTCTAAAGGCGGTCTTAGAGTGGTTGATTATGGATCCAGAGGCTTCACAAAAAGTAGCAAGACACTTCCAGAATGTCTCAAGGCTGGTACTATCATTGTGCACAAAAGCGTTCATATCATCGGAAAAAAGTCTCATGGTGATCTGACTGTGGTCATGCGGCAAACGAAGGCCTTTAATGTTACCAGCTTCCACCTGATGCTCCACCAGCCTGCTAAGCCCTTCCGTGGCAATGGCAAAGAGAAGGGGAGCCAATGGGCACCCTTGTCTGATAGATCTTCTAAGTTTGATCACCTTTGAAAGATTTCCATTAATGTTAATTTGGGTCGAAGCATTTCTGAGAAGGGTCGCGATCATCTTGGTGAATTTGTGACTACATCCAAGATCGTGTAGCGACTGTAGAATATAGTCCCATTCTAGCCTGTCGTAGGCTTTATCAAAGTCGATCTTGAGGAAAACTACTTCTTGTTTAGACTCATTTGCAAATTCAAGACCTTCCCAGATATCTATAATGGTTTCCAAAATTGACCTGCCTTTGATGAAACCTTTTTGGTCCTCGCTTAACCACGCTCTCAAGTGGCAAGAGATTCTGTTGGCAATGACTTTGGCGATGATCTTGTATCCTGTTTGGAGCATTGTAATGGGACGCCAGTTCTCTATTCTGTTCTTTTCCCCTTTTTTGTGTACTAACTTGATAATGCCATTGTTGAGACAAGAAGGAAGCGCACCAAACTTGAGTGCCTCTTGCCAAACCAAACGAAGAGGGGTGGCAACCACCAACTTGAAGGATTTAAAGAACTCATTAGTGAGCCCGTCGGGTCCCGGGCTTTTACCTGAGGGGAGGGCATCAATGACCTCAATGATTTCGGCTTCAGAGATAGAGGCATGAAGCAGAGAGTGAAGGTTGGGTGGTATCCTGTGGGGGGAAACCCTAGATATGGCTTCCATACAGTCCCTTCTATGGTGGGAGAGGGGGTTTGAGGTCCCCAGGAGTCTCGTGAAGTGCCCTTCAATGATCCCAAAATTATCTTCTTCCGTATTGCATACATTGCCATTTGCGTCTAGCAATAAGGGGATCGATTCTCTGTTGTGTTTCCTTTTGAGGATACGGCACATCTCTTTGGTGGGTTTGTCGGCTTTGCCAGCCCACCACTCCTTGAAGAAAATTTGCAAATTTTTCCTTTGTATCTCTTCCTCGTATCTCAGCAGCGCTTTGATTTTTCGAAGTCCTTTCTGGGCTTGAGAATTTCCTTTGTTCACTTCCTCCTCGAGCCGCCAGAGTCTATGATATAGAGCTTCTCTACGAGCCCGCCGCACAGTCTCAAGCATCTTCCTGGATCTAATCATGATCTGTCGTGACTTATCGACCGCACTTCTCCAACACTTGGCTGGGGACAAGCCAGAGGCGAATGCCTCCTTCCACACATCAGAAATTTCTTGATGGACGGAGGGGAGAGAGAAGGAGGGCACACTGGCATGGAACCACGGAGCCTTACGGATCTTGGTGGGGGGTTGAAAAGTGATGACGATCGGGTAGTGATCAGAGATGGTGAGGTCGGTGCGTTGCGAGAGGGAAGGGTGGCCCCACTGATGAGTAAAACTCTGAGAAATGTAGCATCTATCAAGTCTAGCTTTCCTCAGGTCCTCGCCTGCTTGGAGATTTGACCAAGAAAAGCCCTTCGAGTCTTTAAATTCGACCAAATCCAAGTGTAGTTTAGTTTTGTCCCACGTTTCTTTCTCCCGACTATCGATGACCCTACCCTTGCCCATCCATCTGTCCATAGGGTCCTCTACCATGTTGAAGTCACCACAAATAAGCACGTTGTGGGGGAGCGAGTCCAAGGAGGCCCAAGTGTTAAGTCTCTCTAACTCCCCATTAGGGGCATACAAAGAAACTAAAGTAAAACAAAAGGGAACACCGAAAGAAACAGCAATCCATCGATGGCATTCATCTTCAATGGAGTTCTCAAGCTTTTCAAACTAGAGTTGATTAATACCGATTACCGTTCCACCGGACCCCCGCTGATGCGCCATTGAAATCCAAACATGGGTCGAGGAGACATGTCTAAGCCGTTTCTGGAGGTCTTCTCCGTCAATTTTAATCTCTTGAATACATATAAAATCTGGGTTTAGGCTAATGTCGCGAAGCCATTGACCAATGATGATCGCTCTTGAGGGGTCGGTTTTGAAAGCATAAGATCAATCTTTGAAAGACTCCTCAATGTAAGTTTTGAATAATCTGAATACAATGTAAAATTGAATCTCTCGTGGAGCACCTTCAACTTTGCGATGATTAGATGCATTTCCAAGAACATTACACGAAACAGAAACTATGTGAATTGTGCAAGAAGCTCATTGATCTCCAAAGAATGCATGTTGCAGTACTCTTTCTTGCTCAGAGAAACACTTTTCGACCATGCAGTTTGTTTTTGATACAGGAAATGGTTCTGATCGTCATAGATGACTTCCAGCCACGTCCTGATTGTTTATAGCCTCCTAGGCTATCTTTCATGGGGACCCGGCTCTTGCTTTCTTTGACATTCACTGCGCTTCATCATGTCAAAAAGCTTAGAGAACTACAGAGGGAGAAAGCGATGCTTCTGATAAAGAGACTAGACAACATCCAAGATGAGAGGAATATATTTTCGCTTATCACGCAGAACACAAAGTAGAAGACTCACAGAATAATTCACAGAAAGCGTGCATGCTGGGAAGTTTCTCATGGTCATATCCTCAAAGAGATGAAAAAGGATTCGCTAGATTCCCTGCGTAAGTCTCTCTCTCTCTCTCTCTCTCTCTCTCTCTCTCTCTCTCTGCTACGGATTCTCTGCTTTCCCATCCCAAAATCGTGATGAGATTAGTCTTCTCGTACAGTGGGAAAGCTTCCACTACAGAAAATCATTTTGCCATCCCGAGACCGTGATGAAGGCATTCTCCTCGAATTGCGTCTGTGGTAAAGCTTGATCTCATCAACATACAAAAAGCCCGCGTCTCTATATGAAGCGATCGAGCTATGGCATACCATTTCGATAGTAAGCTCGTAGACTTCTTCATGTAGAGGCAGCGCACGAATCCATTCCCGCCTTCTACTTACGTCGCAGACATAAGAGATTCGATGCATAGCCGTGTTCCGAGGTATGCCATATCGTAAGGAGTACTTTGCGGTTAACATTAAACAATAAAACAGATGATAACGATGACGGTCAAAGGCACAGAAAACCTCTCCATCAAAGAGCAAACTATCCGTTTCTTTGCCCCAAAAAAATGCAAACTATCCGTTTTATTCGTTTATTAGTTGATCATTCCTTCTCCTTCCAGGCCGTTACATCGAACGAGAAGACCGTGTCCATTCTTTGTACAACGAGGGTACCATTTGCCCTTAATATAATAACCTCAGCAGGTACTTTGAAAGGACGCTGTTGTCACCGAGAGAATCTAACAAGTGAAAGTAGAAAATGCCGTGTTCACATCGACAAAGCAGAAGAATAAAAAGATTTAGCGGTAAACGGATCCTCAATCTTTTAACAGCTTTAGTCAGATAGATCTTTAGGTATGCAGCATAAACTGAGGTACATCGTTTACGTATGCAGCATAAGCTGAGAGCAACAAATTCTTCTGAAGATAAAAATATAGATGCTGCACTTGTGTTTCTCCCTTAGATTGTCGGGAATGACCGTGCGATAAGTTTAGGCTGCCAGTCCTCAATGCCAAAAAACAAAAACTGTTTGAGAACCATGGATCTACCCCAAATCTCAATAGAATTTACTACTAAAAAATAGAATCGACAATGCGCATGCAGTGGAATACGTCGGTCGTTGTCTCCATCTATCATCGTCATCGCATAGCCCACACGCTTTTGTATGTGCGGTGATGTTGAACACGCACAAATCTGTTGTGCACCAATGAACGTGACATCAGTGCACGGGGATCACACGAAGACCGCACTGTATCAATGGAATGCTCGAAATTATGAGTGCCTCTACGCAGTCTCAAAGCATGGCTATCTTCATTTACTGCAACTAAGTTTACATGAAACTGTTTGAAACTCTGTGCAAGCTTCACGAGTTATTGACAAAGCAAATGTAACCTTGCGCCTCCTTCTCACCTGATTGAGTAAAATAATCGAATCAACAGATGCTTCGAGCTTCTCCATTCCCATAGTAATAAATCCTTCTGGTCCTGCCATGATGTCCATGTAATCCGATGCAGCCTTGCCTACTCCTGAATCCAAGGGTCATGTAATCCGCTTCAGCGCTTCTATGAGTCAGTCACACAATATAGCCTCACAATTGCTCCAAAGATATGGGCAAGCTTTTTAGTCTACTTCACCCTTGCTGTTTCGGCTTCTAGATGTTAGTCCTCTTCCATGAGTTAAGATGCATAATGAAGAAGAGAAGAAAAAGAAAATTAATGTGAAATTCATAAGGACATAAACCATGGTTTCATGCACTCAAAAGAAATAAAGATCTTGAGGGCTTTTTTTCCAGAATTTTTATAGTACCTTTTTGGAGATCCATGGTTTAATGATAAAACATTGGACCATACATTGTGAGGTGCAGGGTATAGACCGAAGTGTAGCTTGATGTATATCCCATAAAAAGGGAGGGATAAAATGGATCCGATGGTGTGCCTTGTTCATTGCAATATTTCAAGCAATATTTGGAAGAGTAGGTCGATAATCAAACTTTCAAGAAATCAAAGTATAAAATTATGAGGGCAAGAGATTTTATTCTTGACTTCCCTTGAACATGAGTTTTTAGAATTATATTGACAATGGATCAAGAAATATATTCATGGTTACGTACACAGATTTTTCATTTATTTCTTCATATACATGTTTAATCAAGTGATCGTGTGGTGCATCTATGGGCCCATATTTTGGATATCTCCCAAGTGAGTTAATGTTAGATGTGATATATGATCCACATACATACACTCATTCTCAGTGCCTCCTACTCATTGTTTTTTGGTTTTATGTTTAGGTAATTTTAGTCTAATTTACATAAGGACAATGAGAATTCAATTTGCCTTGCAAAGCTTAATCTCTATACTTTTAGAGATCTATATTCACATATAGAGTCAAGAAATTGAAAATTCTCATTATCCATTCATTTTATTCATTAAAATTTGTTAAATCTTCTTTTAAATTAGAATAAAAGTTCATAAAATGGAAATATTACAAAAATTACGTACATTAATACATTACATGAATACAAACCTACATACCTACATAGACTACTTACATTCACAAATACATGGCTTACATACATAGGTACATACATATATGTTGCAAATTTAAGGTTCATGGGCAACCATAATGCAAGCTCAAGCACTAAATTGAGCTTCCAAAGGTTTACAAAGGTCCTCATGATCCATAAAATCTAATATCTTATCAAAGTTGAGAACGTGAAGATGAAGCACAAAATGTTGATGGGAGAATTTGCACCTTCCCATGGTGAACTAACAAGAACTCTCATAAAACCTCTCTTTACTGCGATAATTGAATATCTGAGAATTTAAAGATTGAACCCAAGATATTTTGCAAACATAGACTAGATTTTGAGACCTTGCAAACACAAATGTTTTTACTTAGAATGGTTAATCCTAATTGGAGAAGTAATTGCTCCAAGACAGATGAGTTATGTTCTTCATTAGGCATACACAGATAGACACCTACTCACTCTCAAATCTGGTTCTTTCAGATTATGTAGAGAAAAGCAAACTTTAGAAGACCATTAGCTTTCTAAAAATCCTATGTTTACAAAAAAGGTGTGAGATATGACTAATGAACTCTGCTCCATACTTAGAGCAATCTAGAACACTCACACAAAAATCTCTATGCTAGCTATGGCTATACAAACTTTATTGAAATCACTCAAACTAGCAAGAAGAGGGCTTTCTTAGCTTAAGGGCCTACTATTCTGCTTCCTAAACATCTCTAAGATCACACACATATGCGGGGTCATACAATTAAAAGCTTATTCCATGTTCATATAGAGGAGGAAAGATTCCTTACAAGTTAGGAGAGTTTTTACTCACACCTTTGTGATTCAAATTTAGGCTCTTGAAGGGGATTTCAAATTCAAATTGAGTTTTGGTTTCTACTGCTTGAAGGCTTGCTCGATGGTGCCCAAATTTCATGCATCTGATGCTCAAATTGAGACCATGGTTGAAGTTTTTATTTTAACACTCCCCTCAAGCTTCAAGCTCCAATTCTTCATCGTAACTCCAAGAATCCAATGCCCTTCTTGAACCTTGTTAGCTTCATTGAATCCAAATCTTTGGTTAACATGTGAGCACATTGCTCCTTGGTACTTATATGTTTTACTTGAACCTCTTTAGTCAGAACCTTCTCTCTAATGTAATGATAATGTACCTCGATGTGTTTGCTCCTAGCATGAAATATAGGATTCACAGATAGGCACACACTACTCATATTGTCACACATGATTGGAAATTGATTAATCTACAAATGTAACTCAATCATTAGCTTTGTCAACCACATAAGCTCACAAGTTACTTGGTATAATGCCCTATATTCAGCTTCAATGGAGGATAGAACATTTGTGGGTGGCTTCTTTGCCATTGAAGAGATGACTTTCTTCCCAACCATCACTGCATATTTACTTATGTTTCTTCTATCTTCTTTGGATCCATTATAATCAGCATTTGTAAATGATTTCACCTGCGATTCATCTTCAAAGGGATAAAATAGACCCTCATTGAATGTACCCTTGAGATATCTTAGTACTCTCTTTGCTGCAATTAAATTTGGAACTCTAGGTGTGTGCATGAATTGCGATAGCACACCAAATATATATGCTAGGTCTAGCCTAGTAATAGTGGCATAGTTCAATGCTCCAACTATATACATGTATAAAAGTGGATCATGAATTCCTTACCTTCCATTGAAGTCAATTTTGTGTTTACCTCCATAGGATTGCTCAATGGTTTGCATCCTATGAGTCCATACTTCTTCAAAACATCCAAAATGTATTGTCTCTTTATGAGCCGAATACCATCATTATTGTATGTAACATCCATACCTAAAAAATACCTTAGGTCTCCAAGGTATAAGATCTTGAACTCCTTCCCAAGATTCCTTTTTATGTCCTTGATACTTCTTCATGATCTCCTATAATAATTAGGTCATCTACATATACACAAAAGTAACAAGATAATTAACCTTCCTTCTTGTAAAACAATGATGGATCTACTTCGCTTTGATTGTATCCACAATGGATTAGATACTCCATAAGTCTTTGATTGAATGCCCTTAGGGATTTCTTGAGACCATATAATGCCTTCTTCAACCTACAAACATATCCATACTTGACTATGTCTTCAAAGCCTATGGTTCTTCCATGTACACAACTTCCTCTAGTTGTCCATTGAGGAAAATATTTTTCACATCAAGTTGATACACCTTCCAATCTTTGCTTGTTACAATAGCAATGATAGCTCTAATTGTATTCATTTTAGCCATAGGGCTGAAATTCTCTTCATATTCTATTCCATATATATGAGCAAACCCTTTGGCTATAAGCCTAGTTCTATACCTAGCAATACTACCATCCTAATGTTTCTTAACCTTATAGACCCACTTAGTTTTATTACCTTCATATCTTTCTTTCGTACAAGAGTGTGTGTGATTGTTTTCTAAAGCCTTGATTTCCTCCATCATACCTTCTTGTCATTCCCTACATGTGTTGGCTCCTTCAAAGAATGTGGGTTCTTCAATGAACTTGCTTATATAAGTAGAATGTCTAGCCATAAATGAATCATAGGTAAGCTCTTCAATGATACTTAGTCTATGAGAATTTCTTATCTCACCATTCCATTGATTTGGATATTTATTGTTGTCGGTCTTTAAGTTGTCACACTTCTTCCCATTGTTATATGTTGACCTCAATCCATAGGTCTTCTTCTTCTATTTCTATGATTTTGGCTTTAACTTTACTCCTTGCAGCACTTAATTGACTTGATGTAGGACTACTTCCATCCCATGATGGTTGAGAACTTGACTCCTGTGGTCCACTAGGAACCATGCTCTCTGGTTCATCTCTTCTCATCGTATTTTCTTCATCTTCATTACCCTATATAGATACATTTGTAGCATATCAAGGTAAAAGCTCATCAAGTCTGACATCTCTTAATATTTTTAATTCCTTTGTTGTAGGTTTATAATACCTACAACCATTCTACTCATGTACATACCCTATGAAGATACAGCTTTCTAGGCTATCATCAAGCTTGGTCCATAATTCATTTGGAATTAATATGTAGCATGTGCAACCAAAGAGTCTCAAGTGTGAAATATCTAGCTTCCTATTGTACTAAGCTTTCATATGGTGTACTAGTATGTATATCTAATGTGGGAGCTCTATTCATGATGTATATAGATATAAAAATTGCTATATACATCATGAAATATCTAGCTATATAGCAATAATAATTGCTATATACCAAAGAGTCTCAAGTTTGAAATATCTAGCTTCCTATTGTACCACGCTTCATAGAGAGTAAAAGTATGTGTACCTAATCTAGGAGCTTTGTTCATGACATATATAGCACTTTTCATGCTCCCTCATCCCAATAATAGTTTCGCATACCCATTTCCTTCACACTACAACATGTGAGGGGCATACCGACGCTGCATATACCGACGGTCATAGTCGGCGTTGGTATAGCCCTCGGAAAATCTCACTAAGAGATATCGATGTTCAAGTGACCGTCGGTATGACCGTTTTAAACAGATCGTCAGTGTGGCCTGCAGTCACCGGTATAAGCGTTGGTATAGGCGTCGGTATGTGCATCGGTATAAGTGTCGGTAATTTACTGGCAACTATCGACGCATATACCGATGTCCATACCGGCGCCTATACTGGTGGCGAGTTTTAAACATACCACGAACCCGAGAGCAAAACTTCACATTTCTGCGCATGTTTGAGTACTGTCGGTCTACTGTCGAACTTGCGTGCGCGAACCTGCATTGTCTTGTGCACACACACACACACACAAATCTCTCTCTCTACACACACACACACTCTCTCGGCTTAGATCTCACATCTTGGTAAGTGCTGCGCGTACTATTAGCATTTGTGTTTCTATATGCTTTATGGTTTCTAATTTCTCTTTTCGTTGATTTTGCAAAAGTTCTTTGACGTCGATTGTTTGGAATTGGATGAGAGACGACCTACATTACGCTTTGACGACAACGATTCGAAGAGGGACATACTTGTAAGTGATTCTTTTATTCCCTATTGATAGAGAGAGAAGGAGAGAGAGAGAGAGAGAGAGAGAGAGAGAGAGAGAGAGAGAGAGAGAGAGAGAGAGAGAGAGAGAGAGAGAGAGAGAGAGAGAGAGAGAGAGAAAGAAAGAGAGAGAGAAGAGAAAGGAAGATACACATTAATTTACACATGCATACATACACACATACATGTACACACATGCATGCTTACATACACACACCTATACACACATGCATGCTTACATACACACACACACACACATACACATATGCATGCATACACACACACATAAATTTACACACATGCATACATACACACACATGCATACATACATACATACACACACATATATACACATATGCATACATACACATACACACACACACACACACACATATACACACATACATACACACACGCATATATACACACATATACACACATGCATGCATACACACACACATATACCAGCATGCATGCATACACACATATATACACACATGCATACATACACACATATACACACATGCATGTATACGTACACACACATGTATACACATGCATACACATACACACACATACACATACATGCATGCATACATACACACACGTACACACACATGCACACACATGCATGCCTACATACACACACATACACATACACACACATGTATACACATGTATACATACACACACACATGTACACATGCATACATACACACACATATATACACACATGCATACATACACACATATAATCCTATTTTTATTTTGAAGTTTTTTTTTTACATCAAATATATAAAAATAGGATAAGGGTTTTAGGGTTAAATATTTAAGATTAGGGTTTTAGGGTTTTAACACCTACATAACATATATGCACACATACACATGCACATATAATACATATATACATGTATATACAGATGTATACAGAAATATACATATTTTAGGTCTATACATTTAAGATTAGGGTTTTAGGGTTTAGTATTTCAGATTTAAGTCTAAGTATTTCTGATTAGGGTTTTAGGATTTTAATACGTAGATAACATATATACACAAACACACATATACATATAATACATACATACATGTAGATACACATGCATACAAAAATATACATATTTTAGATTTAAATCCTTAAGATTAGGGTTTTAGGGTTATAACACCTACATAACATATATAAACACATACACATACACATGTTATACATATATACATGTATATACACATGTATACAGAAATATACATATTTTAGGTCTAGATATTTAATATTAGGGTTTTAGGGTTTAGTATTTCAGATTTAAGTCTAAGTCTTTCTGATTAGGGTTTTAGGATTTTAATACGTAGATAACATATATACACAAGCACACATATACATATAATACATACATACATGTAGATACACATGCATACAAAAATATACATATTTTAGATTTAAATCTTTAAATTTAGGGTTTTAGGGTTACAACACCTACATAACATATATGCACACATACACATGCACATATAATACATATATACATGTATATACACATGTATACAAAAATATACATATTTTAGGTCTAGATATTTAAGATTAGGGTTTTAGGGTTTAGTATTTCAGATTTAAGTCTAAGTCTTTCTGATTAGGGTTTTAGGATTTTAATACATAGATAACATATATTATATACAGAAACACACATATACATATAATACATACATACATGTAGATACACATGCATACAAAAATATACATATTTTAGATTTAAATCTTTAAGATTAGGGTTTTAGGGTTATAACACCTACATAAGATATATGCACACATACACATGCACATGTAATACATATATATATGTATATACACATGTATATACACATGTATACAGAAATATACGTATTTTAGGTCTACATATTTAAGATTAGGGTTTTAGGGTTTAGTATTTTAGATCTAGAATTTTAAGATTAGGGTTTTAATTAAATATATATATAATTAAATATAAAAAAATAGGATTACATAAGGAAAAGATATCTGAATATATAATTAAATATATATATATATATATATATATATATATATATATATATATATATATATATATATATATAATAAGATAATTATATACATAAATAAATATAAAAAGAACTAGTGTTTTAAATAGTTTAATTAAATATTTATAATTAAATATATAAAATTAAATATATAAAGTTAGGATTACGTAAGAAAAAAATCTGAATGTATAAATAAATATATATATAAAATAAGATAATTATATACATAAATAAATATAAAAGGAACTAGTGTTTTAAATTATTTAATTAAATATATGTAATTAAATATAATTAAGTAAAGAAAAAATCTGAATATATAAATAAATATATATATAAGGTAAATCTGAATATATAAATAAATATATATATATAAGGTAGGATAATTATATAGATAATAAAAATATGATAAGAACTAGTATTTTAAATAAATAAACGAAATATATATGATTAAATATATAAAAATAGGTTTAAATTTAATCATTTTAAATAGAGTGAATATATATACAATACACAAACACACATACTTATATACCTATCTATATTCACATATATATGCACATGCATACATATATATACATGTTTTAGTTCTAGGTCATTTGGAAAAAATCCGAATATAGAGATAAAATAGGATGGCTATATAGATTAGGGTTTTAAACTAGGGTTTTAAGTTTTTTTAGGTATTTAAGTATTTAGGTCTTTAAGAGTTAGATTTTTAGGTTTAATAAAAAAACAAATGTTCTAAAATGTTCTAAAATGTTCTAAAATTTCCATATTGTAGCAGATGGCTTCTTTGGATCCTGAAGAGAGAATGGCATCTCCTTGCACACAATGCAAGTATCAAATTTATCGGAAACGACAGATTTGTACTGCACATGTTAGAGAGTATGAATCCTTTGATAGGAGTCGACTGGAAAACCTACACTATCATTCGCATGGTCCCCCAAGTGAGCAGATGGACCCAAACGACATTGCACCGGTAACCTCTCGTGGACAAAAGAGAGCAAAAAAGGACTTAGACGTAGAAGCAAGCACTAATAATATTACACAGAATGAACATATGGAAGAGATGCTTGAAGCATTTTTATGAGATGGACGAAGATCATGATGGTGAAGAAGGTGTCGAGAGTTTCATGGACACAACAGAAATTCCACGATCAGAAGTTGATGAAGAATATGAAAACATGTGAAGATTAGCTCGTTTACCACTTTACAATGGAGCAAAGATATCTGTACTACGTGCTTCACTCGCGATGCTCAATCTGCAATCCATTTATGGATGGTCAGATAGTAGTGTCACTGAATTGTTCAGGTAAGTGGAGAACAAATTGGCTTTCATTGTTGTATCACAATAACTTTATTTACTAATATCATTTTAATTGCTTATTACAGGCTTCTTAAAGATCAAATTTTGCCAGAGGGCAATGACATGCCTACAACACGTGGAGATGCGAAAAAACTTTTACAGTCCATTGGAATGGATTATACTAAAATTCATGCTTGTCTGAATGATTGCATTCTCTTTCGGAATGAGTATGAGCATCTCCACGTATGTCCAAAGTGTGGAGCAAATAGATTTAGAGAAGACGTTATAGGCGAAGCAATCCCCGCAAAGGTTCTTCGCCACTTTCCTATCATTCCACGAATTAAGAACATGTTTAGATGGCAAATCTATAGCTGAGTTAATGTCATGGCATACAAAGAGCAGGTCTACAGATAATGTAATGCGAGTGCCAGCTGACTCTGATGCTTGGAAGCACATAGATAGTAAGTGGCCAGAGTCGTGAGCCTCGGTCCATACGTCTAGGCCTAGCTATGGATGGAGTGAATCCATTTGGATTACACAGTTCTTCATGGAGCACATGGCCTGTATGTTTGGTCTTATAATATCCCACCATGGTTGGCCACAAAGAAAGGTCATTTATTATTAGCTCTTATTGTACCAGGTAAGTATAAGGTAAAAAACATGGATGTATATCTTGCACCACTTGTGAAAGAACTGCGCATTTTATGCGATGGGATCACTGTGCGTGACATGTCTCAACCTATAAGAAGACGGGACGTGCGAGTGCAAGGAATACTTATGTGGACAATGCATGATTGGCCTGGTTATGGTGAATGTTCAGGTTTATCGATTTCGGGTTACCATGCTTATCCTTTATGCGGACCACGACTCAAAGCACGCTATTCCAAAGCACTACGTAAAATTTTCTATGAAGGACATCATAGATATTTGCATGATGGGCATGTTTTATGTGAAGGACAAATTGGTCGACAAGCGCAACACCAAATGAAAGCTAGCGATTGGAAACAACTGTGGGATTCAAAAAATCCAGTTGCTGGCATGAAACAGTTGTCCATTTTTCATGAACTCCCTTATTGGAGTGAATTGGTGATCAATCATTTGGTAGACCCGATGCATATTTTCAAGAATGTGGGAGAGATGCTTTGGAAAACTTTGATCGGAAAGAAAGAAAGCAAAGCACAAAGGGACGACTTAGAAGAGTGAGGTCGTATGCGAGAGTTATTGGAAATTACTAAGCCCAACGGAATAGTATCGTTACCAAGAGCTCCTTGGGTGCTTCGCAGGATGGAAGAGCAACAAGTGAAGAAAACAATTTCAGAGTTTTGTACACCTACTGGATGCATGAGATCTCTAAAGACTGCTGTCACACGAAACGACAATCTTGCAGGACTCAAGTCTCATGATTGGCACAAGTTTTTACAGTTTGTGCTCCCTGTAGCCCTAAAAGATTGTCTTTCAGAGGATGTACAAAAAACCATTTATAAAATTAGTTCTTTAGTATGGTGGATATCTTCTAAAGAGATAAATAGAGATAGCATAGAGAGTGCGAAACTCAATGCTATCGAGGCTGTTTGTATGGTAGAGAAATACTTTCCCACAAGTATTCTCACTATTCAACTTCATTTACTGGTTCATGTAGTAGATGAAGTTGCAATAGCAGGAACTGTCCATAGTCGATGGATGTTCTTCTTAAAGCGCTTTATGAAGACATTAAAAGGGTTTGTTCGACAGAGAGCACGTCCAGAGGGTAGCATGACAGAGGGATGGCTTGTACAAGAATCTCTTGTATTCATAACTGAGTTTCTACGTATATCGGATCCCGAAATGCCTCGCTTATGGAGCGATGATGAAGATGTTCGTCTCGTAGGCGATGAACCACAAGGTAAAGGATTGCAAAGAAAAATGGATGCAGCTTTCAGAGAGAAGGCAATGAAGTTTTGCATAGTTAACTCTGAGCCTATGCAAAAGTGGTTAGAAAGGTATGAACTTGCCAAGGAAACTAACGCAAAGGAAAGAGCTCAGTTTCGAAGAAATCGTTCCACTCGATTTTTGCCTCTTCCAGAAAATCTTCGACCCTCCCACCTTTTCCAACGAGCAGATGGCTAGATGCAACGGTTTCACAAGCAAAGGCAACGGGTGAAGATATCTCTGAAGAAGAAGAAGAACTCGCAAAAGGATGTGATTGGGAGTATATTAAATACGGTGCACTATGGTCTCATGGACGACACTTTCAAATCGCACGAATCGATCAAAACCGGTCTACTTTTGATAGTGGAGTGATGGTGAATTTTTTGCAAAAAAGTAGAGCGAGTGCAAGAGATGATAATGCTCTAGAAGGCGAGTTAGATTATTGTGGTGTGATTCAAGACATCTTGAAACTATCTTTCAGAAAGTTTGATTACTTTGTTTTTGACGTGAAATGGTTCAAAGTAGTCACCTCTGGAAGAAATTCAACAGTGAGACGAGATAAGAGCGGTTTGCTTCAAGTCGACTCCACAAGATTATGGACAGATGAAAGGGATACATTTGTACTTCCCGAACACTGTGAGCAAGTTGTTTTTATACCAGATTCAAAAGACCTAGAGTGGCTATTTGTTTTACAAGTCGCTCCACGTAGTAGATAAATTTTTGAAAACATAGATGTAGAAGAAAGTCCATCTCTAGTGGACTCAGAGATTCATTCGATAGTTGAGGAGGAAGAGATCATTGTTCAAGAAGAAGAGGTCATTGTTCGAGAAGACGAAGCAATAGACGATGATCAGGAGGAAACCAGCATAGCAAGCGATTTAGAAGCCATCAATTTAGAGATAGATATTCTCGGTGCATCGGATCTTCAAGAGGCTCTCTCTCTCTCTCTTTCTCTCTCTATCTCTCTCTCTCTCTCTCTGTCTCTCTCTTTCTCTCTCTATCAATAGACAATAAAACAATCACTTACAAGTATGTCCCTCTTTTGGATCGTTGTCGTCAAAGCGTAATGTATGTCGTCTATCGTCGAATTCCAAACAATTGACGCCAAAGAACATCTGCAGAATCAAAGAGAAGAGAAATTATAAGACCTAAAGCATAGAGAAAGACAAAGGCTAACAGTACGCGCACCACTTACCAAGATGTGAGATCTAAACCAAGAGAGAGTGTGTGTGTAGAGAGAGAGATCTCTGTGTGTATGTGTGTGCACAAGACAATGCAGTTCGCAATTCAATTCGTGCATGCAAGTTCGACAGAAGACAAACAATACTCAAACACACACAAAAATGTGAAGTTTTGTTCTTGGGTTCCCTGTATGTTTAAAACTTGGCCTTGGTATGGGCGCCGGTATGGGCGTCGGTATGGGTGTGAGTAACTTCCAGTAAATTACCGATGCTTATACCGACGGCGGCGGGACACACCGACGATCCGTTTAAAATTGTCATACCGACGGTCACTAGTTGACCATCGGTATCTTTAAGTGACCTTTTCGAATGTTTATACCGATGCCGAGAATGAGCGTCGGTATAAGCATCGTCGGTATGCCCCTCATATGTTGTAGTGCATCATGAAATATCTAGCTATATAGGAATAACAATTGCTATATACCAAAGAGTCTCAAGTTTGAAATATCTAGCTTCCTATTGTACCACGCTTCATAGAGTGTAGTAGGTCTCCAAGAAATCAAAGAACTCATGGGAGAAGTATTCTCCCCCTCCATTTTACCTTATACATTTGATGTACTTGTCACATTCTCTTTCAATGATAACTTTTAAATCCTTTAAATAATAGAAGACATTTGATTTATGCTTCAAACAATAGATTAAGTCATCCTTGTACAATCATCAAAGAAAAGTAAAAAGAAACTTTTATCTCTAATTTAGTTCTCCTTTGTTGTTCCCCAAACATCTATATGAAGGACTTGGAGTTCATGTCAGCTCACATAATTGATATTCTTGAATGGTAATCTTTTGTGCTTTCCCGATTGACAAGCTTGACACAAATTCTTAAGATTTTGATTATAGAGATTAGGTAACCCTAATATTAACCTCTTCTTTTCCATGTCCTTCAATCTCTGAGTATTTATGTGTCCGACATACCTTTCACACCATTGGTCCAACTCTGCTACCTTCTTAGTTCCAAATGTGAAGTAAGTTGTGTGATTCAAGTTACACTTCACATCCAAAGTGAAAAACCTTCCATCCTATTTGCCTTTGGCTATCATTCTATTCCCTTCTTTAGGATTTTCCACAAAGCATCCTTTCTAATTGAACTTGACATGCAATCCTCTCTCAACCACTTGTCCCACATAGAGTAAGTTCTTTGTGATGGTGTGAATATGATTTTCTATTATGTTACAAGAAGATGAGTCTAGGCAGAAAAGGTCTATTATGTGTGTTGCAGATCAAGCTTTCCTAGCTAGTCAGAAGGGCAAAGGAAAATGGAGCTCTTCAAATAGTAAGCAGAAATATGCAAATTCTGCATAATCGAAGAAGGAAGACAAAGATAAGAAGAAATAAAAAAAGCAGAATTGTTTTGCAAATACTGGAGAGCAAATGATCGTGTCATTAAGAACTGTCCAAAACTGGCTTCTAAAGAGGCAAAGAAGAAAGAGGCCAGAATGGTTGTCGCAGAGGCCTCTACACCGAAAACAGAGTCTGCTAATCTTGTGCAGGATAAGAATGGGTGTTTACTACTGTTTGCACTTTTGACCCATCTTCTCATGAGCAGTGCATGTCTTCAATAGACTCAGATGTTTGGTACATTGATAGTGGGGCATCCAAACATATTACCTTGCAGCATAGTTTCTTCTCTTCACTAGAGCCTGACCCTATAGGGAATACTGTCACAAGCACCAACAACTCCTCTTATCCTATCATGGGAGTTGGTAAGATCATTTTGACTATTACTGATGGTAGTTCTTTCACTTTGTCAGATGCTTTATTTGTGCCAAGGATCAAGAAGAATCCGTTATCAATTTCAGCTTTAGCCAAGATTGGCTTGGTTGTGAAATTTGTTGATGAGAGATGTACAGTTCATGATCTTTCAAATGGGGATGTGATTATTGCTTATGGAATTTTATCTCGTGGGATGTATAAGCTCATAGATTATGACAAATCTGTGAATGATTTAGCATGTGAAGTACATGATTCTCAGGCTATGTCAGATGCGAAGCTTTGGCATGCACGCTTTGGTCATCTGAATTTTACTAGTTTGCTACACTTGCAGAAATTTGAAATGGTGTCCTCTTTGCCCAAACTTGAGGCACCCGGTAAACATGTATGTGTAGGATATATTTTGGGCAAAATGCAGCATAATTCATTTCCAAAAGATGGTTTAATTCGAGTTACGAAAAAATTGGAGCTTGTTCATAGTGATGTTTGTGGTCCTATGCAGACTCCCTCTTTTGGAAATTATCTTTACTTCGTGATTTTCATTGATGATTTTTCGAGGCATGCATGGGTATATCCATTGAGAGCAAAGTGCGACGTGTTTATGTGCTTCAAACAATTTTTGGTTTTGGCTAAAAATCTATCAGCATGTAAAATGGGCATCCTCCGTTCTGATAAGGGGGGGATATATGTCTTCTAACTTTAATGCATTTCTGGATGAACATGGGATAAAACATTAGTGTATAGTGCCGTATACATCTCAATAGAATGGAGTTGTTAAACGGAAGAACAAGTCACTCATGGAGATGGCAAGGTGTATGGTCAAGAGTCGGGCTTTACCACATAGTTTTTGGCTTGAGGCTGTTATGTGTGCAACATATGTACTTCATAGGTGTCCCACTAAAATGTTGCAATCTATCACTCCATATCAAGCTTGGCATGGTGGCAAGCCATCTCTTGCTCATCTACATGTTTTTAGTTGTCAAGCATATGCATTAGTGCCTGAACAACATCGTAGAAAATTGGATGATAAATTAGTAAAATGTATATCTATTGGGTACAGTTTTGAAAGTAAAGGATATCATCTATATCATCCACAAGCTAAATGCAATCTGGTTAGCCTTGATGTTGCTTTTTGTGGAAGATGCTATTCATCCATTGCTTTCATGTACTAAGGAGACATCTGTTAGCTCCAAAGACATGTATGATACTTTGTTGCCTCTTCTTTTAGGTGGACAGTCTAGTGCTCATCGTAATGAGGCAACTTCTCAGCCTTTGCAAGTTTCATGTGATGATGAAAATCATCCCATTTCATGCAGATTTACATGATGCACCTATGGATGAGAGAGCTGATATTAAGCAGACAAAAACTATGCCAAAATGGCTGGTGTAGACTTTGCGTGACAACAAATTAGATGCACCTCTCTCATATCGTACTTATTGAGGATCTCATAGTGCCTCTTTTGCATTAGATTGCTATGCTATGGTTGCCTCAGCCCTCTAGTCTCTATGATGAGGCTGAACCTATTTCGTTTGAGGAAGCACAAAATTTTGAACATTGGATGGCTGCAATGCAATCTGAATATGATGCTATAATGAAAAATGGTACATGGCCTTTATGTGACTTGCCTCCTGGCAAGAAGTCCATTTGCACTAAGTGGGTATACAAGCTGAAGTGTAAACCTGATGGAATAGTTGACAGGTATAAGGCTGGGCTTGTTGCAAAGGGTTATGCGCAAGAAAGAGGCATTGATTTTGATGAGACCTTTGTACCTACTTGCCGAATGACTATTGCTCGTAGCATCTGTGCGCTTGCAACTCATCATGGTTGGAATGTACATCAGTTGGACATTAAAACTGAATTTTTGAATGTTGACTTGCATGAAGAAGTGTATGTTTTCAGCCCTGTGGCTTTGTGTAGAAAGGGTATGAAAACCAGGTGTGCAGGTTAAGAAAGGCTTTATATGGTTTGAAACAAGCACCATGTGCTTGGTATGAAAAGATACATGCCTATCTAATTGCACATGGTTTTGAGAACAATCCAACTGAAAGCACCTTATATGTTATGCATGCTAATGATGTGCTTCTGATCATTGTGGTGTATGTTGATGACATGTTGCTCACTAGTCCTCATGAAAAGCATATTGCTGATTTTAAGGGTGATTTGGATGCCTCATTTGAGATGTCTAAATTGGGGCATTTGCATCATTATTTGGGCATTCAGTTTATGCAGGTTGATGGTGGAATGGCTTTGTGTCAAATGAAATATATTGACACATTATTGTAGTGTTTTGGCCTTGAAGACTGTAAACCTATTGCTACTCCTATGGAGAGAGGTTTAGGATTGATTCGTCATGATATTGGAGATGCATTTGATGTTGTTATCTATCAACAAGCTATTGGATGCTTGATTTACTTATGTATTACTTGGCTAGATATTCACTTTTCTCTCTCACACATGAGCAGGTTTATGCATTGCCCAGGTGTCAAGCATTGGCAGGCAACTAAGGGCATCTTTTCCTACTTTAGTGGTACCCAACTACTTGGGTTGTTTTATCCCAAGGGGGGATCCCTACCGCCAGATTTGCATGCTTTTTCTGACTCCAATTGGGCTCGTTGCTATGACGCTCATGTGTCCACTAGTGGTTTTTGCTTCATGCTTGGTAGCTCATGCATATCTTGGCTGAGCAAGAAGCAGCCTACTATGGCCATTTCCAATTGTGAGACTGATTATAGGGCAACTTTCAGAGTGGTTGTTGAGTGTGTGTGGCTCAGATGGCTTATGGCTGATTTGGATGTTGGTCAGTCTTCTACCACCACCATCTTCACTGATACCCAAAGTGCATTGGCGATTGCGAGGAACCCTGTGTTCCATGCTCGCAATAAGCACATTGAGGTGCATTATCATTATGTTAGGGAGAGGTTCTTTGCTAGGGAGATCAGCTTGGCATATGTGCCCATGTAGGAGAACATTGCAGACCTTTTTATAAAGGCTCTACGTAGGGAGAAGTTTGAAGCTTTCTGCAAGGCTTTGGGCTTACTTCCTTTTGTGGATTGATTCCACATATTTGGAACTTCCTTATACATGAGTGCCAGTTTCTTGTTCACTACATCACTCCCAGGGGGGATTTGTTGATATATTTAGGTAGTGATGTGTGTGAACACACTAGGACCATCGGGGCACTTTTTTCCCTCTTTGGGAGGTTTTTTTCCCCTGGCTTGTATATATGCCGGTAGCCGTAATGGGTTACTTATCTTCGTACATTCTACTAGTAATACATTTAGTATTGTGTGTTGTGCTCGAAGCTTCTTCTTCTTCCTTGTGCTGTTTGCGTGCTTTTGCAGACGTCTAACTCCAATAATTTCATCAAACAACACATCTTTGCTCATCTTCACCTATCATTTGAGTGGGTTGTGGCATATATCACTTTTTCTCAAGGGAGTGCCTAATAAAGATACATTTTTTGCTTTTGGATCAAGCTTCATCCCCAAATCATTTAGAACATGTACATATGCAACATATCCAAACACTTTCATATGTGATAAGTTTGGCTTTTTACCTATGAACTTCTCTTCAAGTGTAAATTATGTAAAGTAGCATTCTAAGTTTTGTTCATAATGTATATAATAGTGTGCATACCTTTTGCCCAATAACAAAGAGGCATATTCTTCTCACCCATTAAGGCTCTTATTATTTCTGCAATATGTCTATTTTCATGTTCAACAATGCAATTCTGTTGTGCTGTGCTCTTGCATGAAAACTATCGTTGAATTCCATGATGTTTTAGAAAGTTACTAAACTCATTTGATATCTATTCACCTCCTGCATCAGATCTTAATATCTGAATATATTTCAATGTCTACTTTTCCACCACAACCTTGAAATTCTGAAAGTGATTAAACACTTCACTCTCCTCTTTCATGAAGTAAACCTATACTTTTCATCTATGTTCATCAATGAAAGTGATGTAAAAAATGCATCCCTCTGTAGATGTGGTCTTTGCAGGACCCAAACATTTGTATTTACTATATCTAGCACATTCTCACTAACATGCTTGTCATGCAAAAATAATGCCCTTGACTATTTACCAAATTGACATGTTACACATACCTTCTGCATTTTTTGCAACCTTGAAGTTTTGTAGTTCATTGACAAGCTCCTTTGCCTCTACATCAATCTCAACCTCTACAAATTTGCATGTCCAATTTGCTTGTGCCAAATCTCTATATCAGCAATAACACCTACACCTTTTCCAAACATGGTTGCATTCACTTTAAGAATTTTCACATTTTAAGGTGAACATCCTACCCACTTTCTTTCCTTTTTCAATCCATCTTCCATCTTGTTTGTACTCTTCTACATATAACCCATCATCATTGAACCAAACTTGTAATTCATGGTCAACCATTTGCCTAAAAAAACTAGATTCTTTGTTATATTCAGAACATGCAACACATCAACAAGACATTTATCTCCCCATTCTCCATAGATAGTGTTATGTTTCATGTATGCTCGATAGGATGTGATATGTCATTGTTTAAACATATCTAAGAATTGGTAATTTCTTCAAACTACTAAACCATTCTACATGACTAATCATGTGATTTGAAGCACTTGAATCAACATACTAGACATTACCATTTGCTTTTGAAACATCAAGAGTGATCATATTCATCATATGATGTTTGACCATGAAGAGCTTGTCATAATCATTTGCACGTGTGGATGCATAGTTATTTTGCTACCTTCTATTATTTTGATTCTTCAACCTACAATCATGTTCAAAGTGTCCAAGTTTACCACAATTCTAGGACCCTTTACTATCATTACCTAAAAGATTTATTTGGGATATTTTGGAGCATCTTTGGCTCCCTCTACCATGAAACTGTCCTCTACGTCCTGCATGATTGTATTGTTGACCTTGGTTTCGTTACTATTTCCTTATCCACTTCTGAAGTCTCTACCTCTACCTCTTCCTCTTCCTCTGCCAGAGTAGAATACCTACTCAGAATAAGATTTTCCTTGGGAGGTTGAGTCCTCATTAAGATTCTTTTCTTGAAAAATCAGCATGGACACCAAATCATCAAAATTCAGAATATTATCCTTGGCAGGTTAAAGGATATTGCAAAGAAATCATTGGTTGAAGGTTTAACACAACTACCTAACCAAGATTTGGATTTTGTTTGTGAGGCATGTCAATTTGGAAAACAGGTACGAAGTCCTTTTTCAAAAGCAGGATTGCAAAGCAGAGGTATTTTGGACTTGATTCATACTGATGTATGGGGTCCATCTCAAGAAGAGTCCATAGTAGGAAGCAAGTACTTTGTAACATTTATTGATGACTTCTCAAAGTTTACATTCATTTATATTATGAAATACAAATCCAAAGTGTTTGATATGTTCAAGAAGATTAAATCATTGATTGAAAAGCAAACAGGTCGAAGCATAAAAAGATTGAGATCAGATGGAGGAGGTGAGTACTTTTCTAATTAGTTTCTTGCATTTTTGGAGGAAGAAGGAATTAGAAAGGAGACTACAAATAGATACATACCTCAACGAAATGGTGTGGCCAAAAGAAGAAATAGGTCTATCTTGGAGATGGGTAGATGTATGTTAAATGAAAAGGACTTACCACTTACTTTTTGGGCTGAAGCATGCAATATGGCACTTTATGTGATGAATAGGTTACCACCTAGTCAAATTCATGTACAAAAAGCACCTTATGAATTGTTTTATGGATCAAAACGAGATATTTCTAATTATAGATTTTTTGGAAGCATATGTTTTGTTCATGTTCCACAACATTTAAGGTCAAAGTTGGATCCAAGGTCATAAAAAATGGTTTTTTATTGGTATGGGACAAGGGCAACTAGGATATAGATGTGTGAACCCAGATACGGGAGAGGTGATTGTTTCGAGAGATGTTATTTTTCATGAAGATAAATCTTGGTATAAACATGAAGTGCAGGTAGATGAAGAAGAAACTACAAGAAGTCATGAAGAAGAGCCAAGTTCTCCAAGCTCACCAGAAAGTCAGATTACACATGAAGAGATAACTCCCCCAATCAAAAGTTGAAGAAAATTCTTGATTTGATTTCAAAGGAAATTGAATGACCGGAAGAAGAAAGTGAAGGTTCTACGTCAAGAAGAACTCAAACTCAAAGGCAAGAAAAGCATGGTAGGACAAGAAGTCAATCAAGGTATCCAGGAAGAGAAAGGCAACTGCAAAGATTTTCTCATGAAGCTTACATGGAAAAACTTCTTGAGGAGCAAGGACCAACAACTTTTAAAGAAGCATCAAAGGTAAAGAAATGGGTTAAAGCAATGGATGAAGAAATGACTTTTTTGTATGAGAACAATACATGGAGTTTAGTTCCAAGGCAACCTATCATGAAGGTAATCGGTAACAAATGGGTGTACAGAATAAAGAGAAACAGTGATGATTCAATAAGTAGATATAAAGCAAGGCTTGTTTGTAAAGGTTATGCAGAAAGTTATGGCATTGATTATGAGAAGACATTTTCTCATGTTGCCAAGATATCAACAATAAGGACATTAATAAGTGTTTTTGCAAGCAAGGTATGGAATCTTTATCGATTAGATATAAAAGATGCATTTTTGAATGGTGATTTAAAAGAAGATGTGTACATGGAGCAACCAATAGGTTATGAAGATCCCAAGAAGCCTAGGCGTGTATGTAAACTCTTGAAAGCATTGTATGGTCTTAAACAGGCTCCAAGGGCTTGGAATTTTAGATTGGTAAAGTTTCTTAAAAAGCAAGGATATAGGTGTTCAAATGCAGATACTTCTTTGTATGTTAAGGTTGAAGGATCATTGATTGTTTATATCTCAATTTATGTGGATAAGTTGACAATAACAGGGAACAATGAAGGTGAGATAGCCAGGATCAAAGCAGAGCTTAGATCTGAATTTAAAATTTCAGATTTAGGAGAACTGACATACATTCTTGGAATCTAAGTTATGAAGAAGGATGATGGTGTATATTGTCTACAAAGGAAGTATATTTCAGATTTGTTAAAGAAATATGGCATGGAGCATTGCAAGAGTATCAGTAATCCGATGGAACCCAATGTGAAGTACAATGTTGAAGATGGTGAACCTTTAGAAGATCCACTTATCTACAGGTCTTTGATTGGTTCTCTTATATGTGCAACTTTAACACGAAGGGCACAACTTGTGCTTAAATACTAACTTGATACTTGATCACAGTCTCCTCAGAATGTAGCTTGAAGTGATCTATCTTTTGTGACTATTCATATGCACATATATAGAGGATTTTGAATTCAAACTTAGGAGGGATTGTACCTAAAATTTCCCACAAATAAGGGGAAGCTTATCTCATCAATTTCTCCTACATATAGCTCATAATTTGTACCTAACTAAGTCACAAGATTCTCTTAAATTATCATTTACTTCTAATGTAATTTCTTTTCAAGTAGTCACTAGAGCGACAACTGGTCACTTCTTTGAAGACCATGAAATTAATTTTGACATGGGCAAATAACCTGATGTACTCTTCCTGTCATCCTCTGATCCAACCCAATCTGAACCTGACTAGAGTTTGCGATCAATTTCTGATGTGAAGGGGTAGAAAATCCCTCGATTGATGGTATCCTTCAAGTATTTGAGCACTCTCTTGGCTGCTTCCATGTTTGGATTCCTTGGCTTGTGATGAATTGACTTAGTATGCTAACACCATAGCATATGTCCACCCTTGTGAGAGTTGCATAGCTCAAGCTTCCTACCAAGCTTTGATAGCTTGTGATATCTTCAATGGGTTCTCCTTCATAAGCACTAAGATTATGATTCAATTCCATGGGTGTACCTGCACACTTAGCATTCTCCATTTCAAATGTAGAAAGCATGTCATGTACATACTTCCTTTGAGTAATGTAGATGCCAGAGTCTGTATAGACAAGTTCAAGTCCAAGAAAGTAAGTGAGTGGTCCAAGATCACTGATCTTGAATTCATTCTTCATTCAAGCTTTTACTTGTTTAATTCCATTGACATCATTCCTTGTAATTATTATGTCATCAACATATACAAAGAGATATATAACCTTTGATCCACTCCTCTTGATGAATAATGATGTATCTGCTTTAATAGCTTTGAACCCTTGGTCCTACAAGTAAGTCACTAATTTGTGATTCCAAGCTCTTGGAGCTTGCTTCAAACCATACAAAGCCTTTCTCAATTTGCACACACAATTTGGATGATGTACATCCTCATAACCTAGTGGTTGTGCCATATAAAGTTCTTCTGAAATCCAGCCATTGAGAAATGCATTTTTTACATCTAATTGGTATAGCTTTCAATTCCTAGATGCAGCAATGCTAACAAGTATTCTAATGGTAGGCATTTTAGCTACAGGTGAGAAGGTCTGTTCATAGTCTATCCCATGGGTCTGAGCAAACCCCTTGGCTACTAATCTTGCCTTCTATCTATTGATACTACCATTTGAGTTCCTTTTTACTTTATAAATCCACCTTGATCCAATTACCTTCACTGATGGTTTGTTTGGAACAAGTTCCTATGTGTCATTGTCCATAAGAGCTTCCATTTCTTCATGCATTGCTTCTCTCCACTCCTTCTTGCTTTGAGCTTCTTCACAAGATGTTGGTTCTTCATTGTTGGAGTCCTTAGCCATATAGATTGACTGCTTTGTGACTAAAGAGGTATCACATCCATATTTTTATGGTTTCTTCTTTCTCTCATTGATCTTCTGATTGGTTGAAGAGAGCTTTCTGAATCTTGAGCTAGGTCTTGCACCTTAGCTTTCCCTTTGTTCTTGCATAGATTCAATTTCTCCAAATCTATCAAGTCATCTTTAGAATCACTATTTTCAAGATACTTTGGTTCCTTTATTGGAAGAGATGGAAAGTCCTCTTCCAAGTCATAGGGTAGCTTCACTTTATTGTCATTATCAAACCAAGATTTATTTTCATTAAAGACTACATCCCTACTAAATAAGAAACCTTGCTTAGTGGGAGTATACAATCTGTATCCTTCTTTATTTTGATCGTAACCAATAAAGACACACTTTTCTGCTTTGGGATCCAACTTCCCTCTTACTTGACAATGCATGTGAGCATAAGCTAAACACCCAAATATTTTTCAATGCTTCAGGCTTGGTCTTCTTCCATTCCACACTTCATAAGGAGTCATACCATCTAAAGACTTCAATGGAAGTCTATTTATAAGGTATGTGGCTCTTGATACAGCCTTTGACTAAAGATAACTAGGTAGACTCTTCTCATTTAGCATAGATTTGGTTGCTTCTACTATAGTCTTGTTCCTCCTTTCACTTGCTCCATTGAGTTCAAGTGTGTATCTTGTTGTTACTTCTCTTTTGATGCCTCTTTCTTGTAGGAAAGCATCAAATTCATTTGAGAAGTATTCTCCATCACCATCTAATCTGAGAAACATTTACCTATTTAGTTATGTACGATGGCAAGATACCTTTTGAAACAATTGAAAACTTCATCTTTGTGCTCCATAAAGTAAAGAATTGTCCACTTGCTACAATCATCAATAAAAGATACATAATATCTTGAACCTAAAATGGAAGATTCTTTGCTTGGACCCCACACATCTATGTGAAAAAGATCCACTAGCTCCTTATGGATATAGCTTTTCTTGTTGAAAGTTGTCTATGGTCCTTGCCAAATTGACAATCTCCACACTTGTGGATCATATGTTGCTTTCTAATGTTGGGCAATCCAAGTACACTTTGATCCCTGCATATTGTTTTCAAGGTTCTCTCAGCAATATGAGCAAGCCTTTTATGCCATACCTCCAATTTAGAGAGTGTTTGAGATCCATAGGTAAACAATGCTATGTTTTTGGTGTACTTCAAGGCACTATAGCAGCACACAAAAAGTGAGTAATCAAGACATATGAATCATAATGTGTATCAATATTCCATATATGAAACAAGCGAACTGTGGAGGACTACTCCCACATGAATTGAGCATAATCTATGCTCAAAGTTTTAGCTCAATCTCTGATGAATAAGCTTCATATCTAGTGACTAAGAAGTGGGTGTATTTGTACATAAACTTGAATTTGAATATGATGAATCATCCACTTAAACGTGATTCTAGATTTTAGGGATGATTTAAATTTGATTCCCAAATAACCAAGTCTTGAAATTTGGTTCCCTCAATCTACAAGATTCCTCTTCTACTTTTATCTTTTACAAATGACGAAGATAAGTACACGAGTTTTACTCTTGGATGTTCTACAAACATGTGTTCATATTACCATATCTGTGTGAGATGAGTTATGGGGGTAGTCCATGATTAAAGAGAAAGCTCATAGGCTTGTTCATTTCACCAACAAAGACACGATGTCAACGATACTAAACTAGAGAAGACTACATCAAGGAACAACACTAGAACTAGAACTAGACCTTGGAAAGTACTTACATGAAGATCATGACTCCTTGAGATCCCAAGACTAGTATTGTCAAGATTGAGGACGTATGAGGCCAAGCCCTCTTTATATAGGTGTTCAAGAGCAATTACAGATTGTTGATGTCATCAAGGATGTTTGTAATCTGAAATAGGACCTCTAGTTATCAGAATCAAGCAAATAGATACTCGATCTTAGGGTTTTTGCAAGATGTGATGGAAGTATTAAATTCTCCAAATTATTAACCAAACATGATATATAGAAATTCACATGGAATTTGAGGTTTAGGATGGTTTTCTTTGTGTCAGTGAAATCACCTCCCCCTCAAGTAATGAGTTCCACGAGGAGTGGTCATGATCTCTAGTCTTAACTTTGTTGGCTTCTTCTTGTGGAATTCTTTAACCTTTATTGGTGCTCTTTGAAGGTTCTTTACATGTTCCCAAGTATGATCACTGATGTCAAACCCTTTCCAATGAACAAGGTATTCCAATCTTCCTTGGGATATTCTCAAATCTAGGAGATGCTCGAATTCAAATTATTTGTGATCATCAATCTTGATAGGTGGTGAAAGACTATGTCTCTCTCCCCTCAATGAGGAAATTTGATATGGTTCCAACATGGATACATGAAAAAATGGATGTATTCTCATGGTACTCAGTAAGTGGAGGTTGAAGGTGATTGGAATAATCTCAAGAAAGATGGTGAAATGACCAAATCTTTGATGGTATAGCTTTGCAAGGCCCTTCAAGTCTCCAAATTATTTATGAGTAGCCACACTCTATCCCAAATGTGATAGGATGGATTCTCAATAGGATGATGATCTACATAATACATATATTGTTCTTGAGCTCTATGGATCTCTTGCTTGACTTCTTGTGAATATTCATGAGGTATGCAACCTTAAAATCTTTGGAGGTTGGCTTCTTGGCATGGTTTGAGAGTTGTACATCTATCCTTGGGTGTTTTCCATAATTTTCACCAAAGGGAGTCTGCTTAGTATATGTATGAACATTGTTCTTATAGAAAAGCTATGCAAAGGGTAAAAACTTTGCACAATCATTTTGATGATAAATGATGGTGCAATGGAGATACTATTCTAGGACTTGATTCACCTATTCTATTTGTCCATTAGTCTATGGATGATTGACTATAGACATATTAACTTGAACACCAAGGAGCTTGCAAAGACTGTTCCAAAAGCTGGATAGGAATTGTAGACCTTTATCACTAACAATATTAGCAGGAAATCCATTTAGCCTCAATATGTATCTAAGAAAAAATATAGCAATGGCTTCACTTGTGATTGCCTTGGTGGTTGTAATGAGGTTTGATGTCTTTGTGAATCTATGGACTATAACAAGAATCGCATCATACTTATCAGACCTTGGTAGATCTATAATAAAATCCATAGATAATAAAGACCATGGCCTTTCACTTTCTAGAATATGTAAAGGTTGCAAGATGCCATGAGGTTTTTGACATGTCACCTTAGATCTATTGCAAGTGTCATAGGTTCTAATATTTTCTTTTTTTCCTTCTACAGTTGAGGCCATCAAGAATCCCTTGATACGATTCCTATTGTTCTATTCACTCCAAAATTGCATGCTACAAGTTTATCATGATGTTGTTGAAGTAATTGGATACTGTGCTCCCCTAGAGGTATATACAATATGTTCTTATGGAATAGTAACTCTTGTGTTCTGGGAACCCATTTACTTCATTAGCTTTAACTTCTTGAATTTTCCACTTCATGTTACAAAACAACTTTTCATGCAGTAGAGCGTCACAAAATAAATGTCAAAGTTGACTTTTCTTGATGGCTTAAAGAGATAAAGTCTAACTAAAGATGTTTGGGTTTGAGTAATACACTCCCTTGTTGATCAAAATCCTCTTTATGTTTCTTTGGTGCAAGGTAAGACCTTCTTCAAAAAGCATCTAATTGACATTGCTCTTGTCTTCTCCAATACACTCAAACTTGGATTGAAAGTCACTCCATCAAGGTTCCCTTTTATTGAGGATGTGGTTGGTCATGAAATATTCTAAATTCTTTTGATATATGTTTTTAGTAACTTTATGTGATGCTCCTTCTAGATGGTGATACACAAGAATTTCTTTATCATGGATTTCATAATTAATATTTGGAGGAGATAATTTCCTTGAATGGTATGCAACTAGATATAGGTGTCCATCATGCGCACGTTGGGATAGAATGGCCCCCAAAGCAAATTCTGGTGAATCTATCTCAAGGAGAAATGGGCAGGTGGAATCAAGAAAACTAGAATTGGAGGAGTGGTGAATGTTGATTGAAGGGTTTGAAAGGCTTTTTATGATTCTTGGTTCAATGAAAAATATTCAATCCCTATTACCTTGGTAGGAGGTGTCACTATCTTGGAATACTCTTCCATAAATATCCTATAAAAATTATCAAACCAAAGATTCCTTTGTATGAGACATTTTAGACTAAAAATTGCATTTATATGTGATGAAAAGAGTGATCGGAAAGTTTTTAGCACCCCAATGCACGCATGGGAGATGGCTACCCTCCACTAGGCACACACAATGATTAATCTAAAGGTTTCTCTATAATTATGCTCATTAATCTAAAGGTTTCTCTATAATTATGCAACGAATGATGAAAAAAAATTATACACTTAAAAAAGAACTTGAAACATATTCAATAAGCTAAGAAGCAAAGTGAATGGATGTTCTACTTGTGCAAACTATCCTCTTCAATACATGCTATCTGTTTGCAACACTCTATGCCTATGTGTAGAGACATAGGTCCACAAATTTTGCAATTTCTCACATTTCACCCAATGGAAAATCTTGAAGATTTGATTCACTTCATGGAACTAAATGTGAGACCAAATTATGATTGAAATCAACACAAATGAGTAGAATGAGAAACCAATCAATGCTATTTAATCTAGTACAAATAAACTTGCAGGATACATGGTGGATTTTAGTACTTCACTAAACTATGTTGGAAACTTGTCGAACTCATACAACTCAAGAAACAAAGTGAAAATGATGCTTATATAGAGGCTTTACTTTTCCTAGAATCTCCTAACCACCCACCAATCAGTGTAGGTGCACTTTTAGTGGGTAATTGAAAATATTTGAATTTGATTGATTTTGATTGAGTTCATAACTTGAGTCCACAACTTTGGGTCCTTTGTTTTGATTGATCCACTTGCAAAACTCATGGATGAGCCATTTTTATGTTTCGGACTTGATTTTCAATGTTGTGAATCAAGTCTCAATGCATAGATCCTTCATTCCAATGCATGCCTTGAAGTGTTGTAGCTTTACTTCATCTAATGATTTGATAAACATATATGCATATTGATCCTTTGTACTAATATGCTCCACCTTTACATAGTTTGACATTATCTTCTCTCTAATAAATTGGTAATGCACTTCTATATGCTTGGACCTTGCATGCAACACGAGGCTTTGAGCCAAGCATATATATGTTACTTGTCTTTTCACAAAAAATAGGTGATTTCTTAAAGTACACACTAAGACAATAGACAATTCTTCAAGCCACATAATCTCACATGATACTTTTCTAAGCCTTTATACTCGGCCTTAGTTGAGGAGATGGTATTCTTCCCTAGCATGATGTCTGAATAATAGAGCCCATCATTCACTAATATGTTGAGGTACCTAAGTACCCTTTTGTCTGCAGTAAGTTGAGGAACTCTCAATGACTGCAAAAATTGAGATAATAGTCCAAGTACATGTGCAATATCTAAACTTTTCATAATAGCATATAAAAGAGAACCAATTATTGACCTATACATGGTCACATCTTGCACGTCTTCACCCTCATGAGCACTCAGTTTAAAATTTAATTATAATGGATTTGAAATATGCTTGTAGTCATATAAGCTAAATATCTTCAAACGATCTAGAATATATCTCCCCTCCATCAAAAATATACCTTATTCCTTGTATAGTACTTCAATCCCAAGGAAGTCCCCTAAACTCCCCCAATCAAAGTTTTTAACCTCACATCCAAGCTTCCTTGCTGTTGAAAGTTTTTCAAGCTCAAGAGTGTGGGAACATGCCCCAAATTGAACCTTCCACATCATCCACAATCAAAGGAGGCTGATTTCCACGAGTTGGAGGCATCCACTTATGCCCATAATGGAAAGAAGTTGATTAGAGAAGATTTAGCTCACCTCTTGATGTGATTGGACCTCACTTTTGACATGTATATGCTTTTGATTGGTTAAAGAGGTTAGTATGTGGTATTTAAAACCTCTAATGAGTTGTATTATGACTTAGAGTCATGGAAATACGTGCTCAAGCTGCCCCCTTGCTTAAGCACACTCCCTACTAGTTGTTCTCTGCATATTTTGCAGAAATTTCACTTTTACACACTCTATCTATCTAGATGTTTTTGGCAGACTCCCCGGTCTTGTAATTGTTGTTTCTCCTTCATCTAGAATCCATTTGCAATGATTTTTGTCTTGTTCGAAAGCTTATAAGTTCTACTTTGTCTGGTATAAGTCTCACGTTCAGTGCCTGCACATGTACAGAGAAATGTCCAGAACAATGTCTGTCTAGTTAGCTCATACTCTGTGAAGAGATCAAGTTATCTGTTTTGTTGCAGCTGGTTGAGGCATCATCCAGTATTCAAATGGAGTGATTTTACTCTCATTTGAAAGCTCTTAAAGTATGGTTTATGCCTGCAAAATTGCATTTTCAGTATCTGCATATACTCAGAGAAATGCAGAAAATACAGAACCTATGTCTGAAAAATTTCAGGATCCTAGGAGGGTTCATTTGCTTTTGTTGTGCACATAGGAGTGTTTATCCTCCAACAGTGGTATCAGAGCTATAACTGGAGTATCAAAGAGAGAAGAAGGAGCTACTGAAGTGAAGTAAAGACTTCATCAAAGTTTGAAGGAAGGAAGCAAAGAACGGGCACATCAACAACAAGGGGAAGCAAATACATCATCAAATCATAGACAAAGCTTCATCAAGAGGAGTAGCTCTATTTTTTGAGGTAAAAGCCATCCTTTTCAACTTCATTGCATCAAGGGGAAGGTTCAAAAGAGTTAGGAGGCACCATGGCTGATCTCAATGCTCAGATTGAGAAGCTTGAGAAAGGAAACTACCAACCATGCCGATTTAGAATAAGCAATTTTTTGATGGGGAAAGGTTTGTGGGGACTTGTGAGTGGCGGAGAGCCAGAACCCTACATAGATGAGATAAATCCAACCAATGACCAGAGAAGAGCAGTAAGAGAGTGGGATGAAAGGGACAAAAGGGTCATTTTCATTTTATCTCAGCATATTAGCAACTCTATGGTAGGGCATATTCAAGATTTGGATACATCGAAGAAGGTGTGGGAGTGCTTGGAGAGATTGTATTCAACCTCCACAAAAGCTAGAAAAATTCAGCTCAAGAATGAGCTAAATAATCTTAGGAAAAGCCCCTCTCAAGGAGCTAATGATTACATATTAAAGGTTAAAGAGCTTGCAGATGCACTAGGGTCAATTGGTTGTGCCCTAGATGATGACGATCTTGTCGCCCACACCCTAAATGGACTTAGGGATGATGAAAAATGGAGGGCTTTCACAACTTCAGTGTATGTAAGGGACTCTCTTCCTGATTTTGATCAACTAATCACTCTCATGGTGACAGAGGAGATGAACCTTGGTGGTCATAATGCCAAGGATAGCCAAGGGCAATTGTTGTATGCAGGTAGAGGAAGAGGAAGACACAACCGAGGTGCTTCAAGAGGAAGAGGAAGATATCAAAGCAACCAAGGAGGTCAAGGACAACAAGAAAATGCAGGTCAAAGAGGTGGAAGAGCCACAAATAGAGGAAGAGGTGGAAGATTTGGTGGAAGAGGACAAGCCACTTCAAATGGATGCTTTGTATGCGGTAAGCTCGGTCATTTTGCAAATGAATGCTATCATAGAGCTAGAAGACAAGGGAATCAAAGAAACAAAAACAATTATAGAGGGCAAGGTAATTATGCAAACACATCATCCAGCCAAGGGAATGATTATTTACTTGCCATGAGGTATGGTGAAGATACAACTCAAGCTAGTGAAGATGTATGGTATGTAGACAGTGGATGTAGCAATCATATGTCATGTCAAAAGGATTTTTTTAGTAATTTGCAGGTCCCAAAGCATCAAGGGCATGTGGAAACAGGTGATAACTCAGAGCATATCATTCAACATGTGGGAGATATCAGTTTGGAAGGAAAACAAAGAGCAAAGTGCTTATCAGAGGTATTACATGTCCCTACTATTACCAAAAACTTGATTTCGGTAGGCCAAATGGTAGAAAAAGGCTATCAAGTTAGGTTCAATGAAAGAGGATGTTTTGTTGAGGAACCAAGGGCAGGTTTCAAGCTCATAGCAAAAGGAAAAAAGCAAGGGAGAATGTTCATAATGGACATAAATCAGCCACACCATTCAATGTATGTCACATATGGAGACAAGAGGATAGCAGATTTGGATCTATCGCATAAACGAATAGGTCACATCAACCTACAAAAGCTCAAGGACATGCAAAGGAGGAGCTTGGTAAGAGGTCTACCAAATTTTACATCTAAAATGTTGCATGAAATTTGTGTAGCTTGCCAACAAGGAAAACAATCAAGGCTGCCCTTCAAGAAGAGTACCTATGTAAGTGCAAATGTTTTAGACCTCATTCACACGAATGTTTGGGGTCCAACAAGAGAAGCATCCCTTGCTGGAAATAGATATTTTGTAACCTTCATTGATGAATTTTCAAGAAAAGTGTGGTTGTATTGCATTAGAAACAAATCAGATGTGTTCCACTCATGCATGGATTTAAGTGGTCCAAGCAACTCATGCAACACAAGGACACCCTCACCATGGAGTGGAAGGCTTAGGGAAAGAGAGACCAGCTCTGAAGAAAGCAAAGTCAAAGGCAAAGAGAAGATTTCAGTTGAAGAAGGAAGCTATGTGGACGAGAGCATGTTGGAAGATGAAGAGATAGAAGAAGTTCAAACTCCAGGAGTGGCCAAACAAAGAAAGAAGATGGCAGCCACACCAAAAGGAAGTGAAAGAGGGTATTTATTTCCGATATCATGAAAAGATGCAGCTTTTTATGAGATTTACATCTATGCATGGCTCCATCTCTATCCCTATCTTTATGCCTTACAAGTATATAATTTCTTGCATGTACTTTCCCTCCAGAATAGACATGGATACAGATGTGAGCTTTAATTCATAATCAGAGGCGACACTCGCAAGTACTTCCAAGTATGTGCGATGATTTCACAAGAACAATAATGTACCACACTCAAGAAGAACACATGCTAAGTGAAAATTCATAGATGCATACAAAAATGCAGTTGACACAAATTAAAGAAGACAATATTAAAGCTCCAGAATACGTTTATGCAAAAAGAACATGAGAGAATTGTGATAATCAGTTGAGTTTGTACAATGGACTGACAAAACACAATAGGAGCTTCACTACATGCGGTATAAACAACACAATCAAGGACGCACCACTTCAATTACGTGCAAGAAAATTGCATTTTTGGGTTCTTGGTCATTACTATCCATCAAAGAGAACACTAAGATAGCTGCGGTCAAATTCCCAACAGGGTGTATGTAATAGAATGAAATTCATATCCATTGCAGCGGTGGCCATAATAAACACCATTTCTTGTTGAGGTAGACCTGATAAGCAATGTTTTCTTTGATATATGGGATTTTTATTAGGCAATTACCATTATGCCATCTCAGACCCAGTGGGCATGGCGAGTTGTGTCCCATGAGAAGATAGACTTTAGAATGGTCCTAGGCAAGACATCTGTTTTGTAAACTATTCCATTTTTCATAGGTAATACTAACACTAGAGTCAATATCCTCGAAGTTGATCCATTGATTGGTGTCTTGTTTTCAAAGATGTTTCCATTTTCTGAAGCCCTTGATGCACGGGATACTTCTCGTCATAAAGGACTTCCAACCACCTTGCTTTCTGTAATGTGGACCTCGGTAATGCATGTTCTTTGCTTCCTTTGACGTTCACTGGGTTTCACATGCCAGAAAGCATAAACAACTAGAGAGGGAGAAAAGGATGCTTTCTATAGACTATACTCGATATATTTTTGTTCATCACGCAGAACATAAACTATACTCAAGAATTAAGGCACTGAAAGCATGCATACCGGCAAGTTTCTCATTGCTATGTCCTCCGAAATGTGAAAAAGGATCCCTAAATTCCTTGCTCACACAAAATCGAAGATCTCTCTCTTTCTCTCTCACACACACACTTGCTTCCTGCTTTCCAAAAACTCTCACTGAACTTTCATCCAGCGAGACTCTATGTGATAAGTTCCATATCAACATTGCAATCAGTCATGAGTATGCAACAATGAGAAAGCTATTCTGAAGAGCTCTTCAATCGTGTGAAGTCGATGGATTGTACAAGGAAAGAAAAAAACATATTGACATATGGGCAGATGGATTTGTTTATCAGATTGCTCCAAAAACTGGAAGTATCCACCTTTTCATAATCTTCACGATCTAATTAGATTTGTAGGAGATGATGATGACAATTTACATGGATATTGTTCAAGGATCTTAGAGATTTCAAAGAATTATATGCAATACATAAAATATCTACAAAATATACTACATCAGAGGGATTTACATAAGATGGATGTAGAAAAAAAGTTGTCACATTTTTCTTCTCAATTAGAAGCTTTCAAACAAATGAAAGAAACTCCTATAGGATTGAGAATGTGGTAAAAGAAAAAGTAAAAGTTGTTTTAGATTTGACTCAAAATTCTTGCTAGAAGGAAAACATAATGAAAATTGTAAGAGACCATGTAACAAATGTGCTTGCTTTAAACATGTTGAGCAATTTCGAGCGCATTCATTTTTGTAATGAAATTATGAGTCAGAATGATGTTTTGAAACTATTGAAATGGAATGAGAATGTATGCTTGAAGTGGTTTATTTTCCAAAAACTCATGAAAGAAATGAATTTGTTGTTGAAACCATCTCAAAAGCAGGACATTTGTGATGGACTTGGAGTGAGTAGAAAGGGGTATAGAGTAATTTCAAAATTTTGGTGTGAATTTCTTAAATTCAATAAAGTAAGACACTTTGGATTGCCTAGATCTCATCATGTAGGAAAGTTTTGGCTCTACTTGAATAAGAAAATCACGTCCATATTTGGTTAATATAAACACATTCATTGTAACATGCCTTATGAGGTAGGAAAATAGACTTCACATTTCACTTACGATGCACTCAACAACATACGGATAGATATAATAAGACATCAAACATACATGGTTCAATTCTATGACATAAAACATGAATGTTCTAGCCTTTTGAAATTTGTAATAAAACTTGATGAAGCTAAAATTTTAAAACATCAAAAGATGGCGAGAATAAGTATTGCACTAATGAATAGAGCTTTGGACTATAGCCTTGGGAAATTGGATAGTCCATCTCTCAAAGTACAATAAAAAATTGAATTATGGTGGGCTGGGTGTGCTCAAGTTCCATATGAGAATCATAAAACACTTAAGTGGTTATTCTTACAAATACACATTCCAAACGTTATCCAAAGGCATTATTAAGGAGAATTGTTAAATGTTCACCACTACAAAAGCTTTAAAAATAAGTGGCATTTGAGTGGACACTTAAAGACTCCAAAATGCACATTTGGTATAAGTAGGGGTGCAAATTGTAAGTACCCTTGTTTATAATACATGCAAAGTCTAGGTACAAGAGGATGAATTGCTAGAACTGAGGTTGAGGAAGCTCCTTCTAGATAAAATGTTAATCTACACAATTACTCATCTTTTGCCATGATTTGGGATCCCATATTTCCAATAGATTTGATTAGTGTACACATACGTACACTGCATGTAGAGTTAAGGATCTTTGACAAGTTGGTCCATCTTCACTTGGATTATGCATATTCCATCAAGCCTACAACTCTTGCGAATGAATGCATAAGAAAATGTGAATCTCTACTTTCATGAATGGGATTTCATGGTGGTGATGTTCATCTAAGAAAAGATCCAAAGCTTTCACAAAATACAGGTGATGCATTATAGGATGTCAATGGGAGGTGAAAAAGCAAGAAGATTCTTCAGCAACAAGGATGGAAAACAACTAAATGCAATGTGGAACTGTTAGAAACAATTTTTTGGGGTTACGACAAATGTAGAAAGAAATCCAAAAATAGCAAAAAAAAAAGAATGGAGGTGTGGGTCATACTAGATAAACTTTTGAAGATCATGAGGCAATAAGTAACATCTGATACCCCTGTGATTGAATTAAGAAGGGCAATCACAGAGCTTATAGAAACCATCATAGAGGCATGGAGTGTCAAAGACATAACTTACTACTTAGTGAGTTTCAAAGAAATTATCTACTCCAGCATTAGTTTTATTTAGTTAGTGTGTCTTCAAATAAACATCTCATGATATTTACCTTTATGTTTTTACAACATATTCTTCTTTTCCATGGTCCATTCTTTATAGAAAAGGAAACACTTGCCACATGGATCACCTAGAGCATGGAAAAATCTCATTATCAAGCAAGAACAAGCTTCTTCAAATGCATAAAAAAAGGAGTAGTCACAAAAAGTAATGCTTTCAAAGAGCTTTTTGATTGGTTCTTTAGAAGACAATTACAAAGGAGCACATGCGAGATATCATCACTACATAAACTATATAGATCTTGTCAATAAGAAGTATCAGCAAATGTCATTTCCTTTAGGGCATATGGATTACATACAAAAAAGAATGAGATTTTACTCCATTTTGAAGCTATATTCTAAATATTCAAAATATTATAGCTTCAGGACAAAAAATACATATGGATGTATATACAGTTTTTGAGCTCATGAGATTTGAAATGAAATATCATTATTCTTATTTGAGTCTTTTGAATGAGCTTAACTCTCAAAAACCTCCTTTGTATCTGAGGTACTACTTTCCCCTATATCCAGCAATACTTTGTACATCTAAGACCTCTTTAGCCATTGCACATCTTGAATAAAAGAGGAAATATCCGAGTCTACAAGCATTAAACCTTGTGGCATGGCCAAATGTCCTCAATGTTGTATTTCTATCAAAGAAGTAAAATCCTATTTGCTTTAAAGGGTAGTGAGGAAAAGCCTATATATTTTGATAGAGTCTTTAGAGAGGACAATGCAAAATCAGGTTCCTCACTATACTGCTTCTGTACAACATAGAATAAGTATGGATTCAACTTTGGAAGATAGTGAATGACTAAATGTATATCCATTTTTTCTTTTCCTTTACTCTCTATATCTTTCCTTGTGCCCTTGACACTGCCAAGATAATTGTCCTCATCCAATATAGATAATTGTGGAAACAATGACAAAGCAAGATCAGAGAGAGCAAAACAACTTTGAATGGCTTAGGATAGCATTGAAGTTGTAAGGAAAAACAATCGCTGAAACAAATGAAGGACATGACCAATTCAAGTGACTAGGCTCATGAGAAAATCTTGGATGGGCCTAATCTCTTGAATCAGTCATACATCATAATCATTACAAATGTAATATGCTTGGAAACATTTACAAATATTGAGTGATAAAGGCCTTAAATAAAGAGAAAACAAAAAACTCTATTTAATTTAACTAAACAAGGACATGACTAAGTCAAGCGAATAGGCTCATCTGAAAGGTTCGTGTGCAAACTAAGAATATGATGAATTAGGTATTGGATGAGGAAAATAACTCATGAAATTGAGAAATTGAGGACATGATCGATTCAATAAAATAGGATCATTAGAAACTCTAAGATGGGCCTAATCGCTTTAATCGGTTGTTTCTTCCAAATGATCCTTATCAATAAAAATAGATGTAAATTATCTAATATTACATAAGGCACAAGCTAGAAAAGCCATAAAAAAGAACAAATCTAGACAGGACCAATTCAAGCGAATAGGCTCATCAAAAAGCCTCCGATGGGCCTAATCGCTTGAATCAGTCGTGCCTCATAGATTTTCTTATTTGGCCACACTATGACCTCATCTTCCTCCTGAATCAGTTCTTTTGCATTAATTCTTATTGTTTGTTTTACCTCAGCTACCTCCATAGAAGAATATCCTCGTCCAAATGAGTAAATCCCTAGATGTTTTTGCCGTGAGTCCAAATCTTCATCTGCAAGGGTTGGCTTCTCTAAAAGTAATCTTTCACAATAGCATGAAAGAGCTTTGGATGAATCTTTGAATTCATTATTTGACAAGGGTAAGTCCACGCTTTGAAATTCTTCTTTTATTTCTTCCTTCTCATTTATAAATTTCCTTGCAACTTCTTGTGATTCAGCTATAGCAGCAAGCCAATAGTCTTCTTTAATATTGAATAGCTCTTGAATGCAATACAAAGGAAAAAAATCCTTCCCAGAGATAAAGTAAAAATGGGAGATTTGGGAGAAGGAGTGATTTCTCTCATATTTTTACATGTTCTACTGGGTCTCTAGTGGTAGTCTCTGCTCTGAAAGTAGTAACATCAAAGTTTCTAACTTCTTCTTCTTCTACTTGGAGATAATCTCCTCATCCTTGTCTTGGCTTTTTGAATATTTCTCAAGAAAAGGATCTAGGGATGCCCCTTTCTCTTCATCATGGTCCTTTTCTTCATTCTTGTGAATTGGGACATGATCAAGCCAAATCAAAAACCCTATGTTCAAGGGCACTAAACATGAATTGTTTTCATGTTCTAGGCAACGTTCTATCCTCCTTGGAAAGGGGGAAAAACTTCCTACATTTTCTAGTGATTCTAGCCCTATCCAAAGGATCCTTCCCAAAAATGATTGGGTTGATAAAAGTTTTACCAGAGATAATCACTTCTTGGCCATTTACTATCTTCAGGAGGGTCTCCCATTCATCCATAAGAAATGCCTTGGTTTTCTACATAATGAGGGATTCAAGATTCTCATTGCATCTTGAAAATGATTCACCCTCAATCCCTCTTGAACAAGATGGAGAAACACTAAGAATCACATTCTTCTCTTTCATATCAGAATAAATTTCTTCCTCCTTATGCAATAGACGAGCGATGCAAGCAAATAGAAGCAGTCAAAGAGGGTCAAACTAGTGTAATAGCTTGAATCGATAGTGTATAGGATTCGATCTCAGAGTGCTTGGATATGGAGTTAGAAATTTCTTGAAGGTTGAAAATGAGAAAATACCAAGGCAACTAATATTTATAGGGTAAGAGAGGAAAGAAATGGTCACATGATGTGAACCAATGCACATTTGACATGTGGCAAAATCAACCTTAAAAATTTCAATAGTCAAATGATGTGCACCACTAGAAATTGACATGTGGCAATGTATGCCAAGATTCAAAATGGTTAGATGATGTGGACTAATCTGAGGATGCCATGTGGCACTAACACTCAACTCAGAGACCTATATCAGATCCTTCCTTTATTTGTTGTATTTTTTTGTGTCGTACTTGCTACCCTTGACTTCCCATGGTTTTCATGCTCCAAACCTCTTCTGCAAATTTCTCTAAGGCCTCTTCTACTTGAGATCTCTTGGTGTGCAAGGTAATATTCCGGAGCTTGGAATCTTCTACATGACCAATTCAAGCAATTAAGGGAATTAGAGATTTCTAGATTTACGGAGTCGCTTGAATTGGTCGTGTCTAGTCAAAAACCTTTTTTAGATCTATTTTTATTTTCTAAGGTATAAGAGGAATAGATAGATTCTAGGCCATAATTTACACAAATGATTCAAGTGATTAGGGGAATCCGAGACTTTCAAATAGACATAATCACTTGAATCAGTCGTGTTCAATAAAAAAATGTGTTGATGATCTATTTTTTTTCCAAGGTATACAAGAGGAAGATTTATTCAAGACTTCATGGAATACACATAAACAAAATGGAGACCTTGATTTGTTTGATATGGTTCATTCAAGCAATTAGAGGAATCTGAGATTTTTGGATGGCCCTAATCGCTTGAATCAATCATGTTCCTTGTGGTTTTATTTAAAAGCATGTGCTACATTTCTAGGGGTCATTAGAGTCTTATAATGATTGATTTTGTTGAATACCAAGCCTTATTTGTTGGAGTTAGACGTCTGCGGAAGCACGCGAACAACACAAGGAAGAAGAAGAAGCTTGGAGCACAACACACAAGACTGAATGTATTACTAGAGAATGTACAAAGATAAGTAGCCCATTAGGGCAATAGGCGTACATACAAGCCGGGGGAAAAAAACCTCCTAAAGAGGGAAAAAAGTGCCCCGGCGGTCCTAGAGTGTTCACACACATCACTACCTAAATATATCAACAAATCCCCCCTGGGAGTGATGCGGTGAACAAGGAGCTGGCACTCATGTATAAGGAAGTGCCGAGCTATGTGGAAATCACTCCACAAAAGGAAGTAAGCCCAAAGCTTTGCGGAAAGCTTCAAACTTCTCCCTAGGCAGAGCCTTCGTGAAAAGGTCTGCAATGTTCTCCACCGTGGGCACAAATGCCAAGCTGATCTCCCCAGCAGAGAACCTCTCCCTGACATAGTGATAATGCACCTCAATGTGCTTAGTGCGAGCATGGAACACATGGTTCCTCGCAACTGCCAATGCGCTCTGACTGTCAGTGAAGATGGTGGTGGCAGAAGACTGGCCAACACCCAAATCAGCCATAAGGCGTCTGAGCCACACACACTCAATAGTCGCTGTGAAAGCTGCCCTATACTCAGCCTCACAACTGGAAGTGGCCACAGTAGGCTGCTTCTTGCTCAACCAAGATATACATGAGCTACCAAGCATGAAGCAAAAACCACTGGTGGACACACGAGTGTCATAGCAACCAGCCCAATCTGAGTCAAAAAAAGCATGCAAATTTGGCGGTAGTGATCCCCCCTTGGGATAAAACAACCCAAGTAGCCGAGTACCACTCAAGTAGCGAAAGATGCGCTTAACCGCTTTCCAATGCGTGACTCCTAGGCAATGCATAAACCTGCTCATCTGTGAGACAGCAAACTGAATATCTAGCCGAGTAATGCATAAGTAAATCAAGCATGCAAAAGCCTGCTGATAGAGAACAGCATCAAATGCATCTCCAGCATCATGAAGAGTCAATCGTAAACCTGTCTCCATAGGAGTGGCAATGGGCTTACAGTCTTCAAGGCCAAAACGCTGCAATAATGTGTCAATATATTTCGTTTGACACAAAGCCATTCCACCATCAACTTGCATAAACTGAATGCCCAAATAGTGATGCAAATGCCCCAAATCAGACATCTCAAATGAGGCATGCAAATCAGCCTTGAAATCAGCAATATGCTTCTCAAGAGGACCAGTGAGCAGCATGTCGTCCACATAGACAACAATGATCAGAAGCACATCATTAGCACGCTTAACATATAAGGTGCTTTCAGTTGGACTGTTCTCAAAACCATGTGCAATCAGATAGGCATGTATTTTCTCATACCAAGCACGTGGTGCTTGCTTTAAACCATATAATGCCTTCTTTAACCTGCACACCTTGTTTTCATGCCCTTTCTACACAAAGCCACGGGGCTGAAAAACATACACTTCTTCATGCAAGTCACCATTCAGAAATGTTGTTTTAATGTCCAACTGATGTACATTCCAACCATGATGGGTTGCAAGTGCACAAATGCTCCGAACAGTAGTCATACGGCATGTAGGTGCAAAGGTCTCATCAAAATCAATGCCTCTTTCCTGCGCATAACCCTTTGCAACAAGCCTAGCCTTATACATGTCAACTGTACCATCAGGTTTACGCTTCAGCTTGTATACCCACTTAGTGCCAATGGCCTTCTTGCCAGGAGGCAAGTCACATAAAGACCATGTACCATTCTTCATTATAGCATCATATTCAGATTGCATAGCAGCCATCCAATTTTCTGAATTTTGTGCTTCATCAAAAGAAACAGGCTCATTCTCATCACAGAGACTAGATGCAGCCATAGCATAGCAATCTGATGCAAAGGAGGTACTATGAGAGCCTGAACGAGTACGATATGACAAAGGTGCATCTAATTTGCTGTCACGCAAAGTCTGCACCAGCCACTTTGGCATAGTTTTTGCCTGTTCAATATCAGCTCTCTCATCAACAAGTGCATCATGTAAATTTGCATCTGAAATGGAATGATCTGCATCATCATATGAAACCTGCAAAGGCTGAGAAGTTGCCTCATTAGGACCAGCGCTAGCCTGTCCACCTGTAAAAAGAGGCATCAAAGTATCATACATGTCTTTGGAGCTAACAGATGTCTCCTTAGTACATGAAAGCAATGGCCGAATAGCATCTTCCACAAAGACAACATCACGACTAACCAGAATGCGTTTAGTCTGTGGATGATATAGACGATAGCCTTTACTTTCAGAACTGTACCCAACAAAAATACATTTTACTGCCTTATCATCCAATTTTCTGCGATGTTGTTCAGGCACTAATGCATATGCCAAACAACCAAAAACACGGAGATGAGCAACAGATGGCTTGCGGTCATGCCAAGCCTCATATGGAGTGATAGACTGCAACGCTTTGGTGGGACACCTGTTCAGTACATATGCTGCACACATGACAGCCTCAAGCCAGAAACTATGTGGTAAAGCCTGACTTTTGACCATGCACCTCGCCATCTCCATGAGTGACCTGTTCTTTCGTTCAGCAACTCCATTCTGTTGAGGTGTATACGGCACTGTACACTGGTGTTTTATCCCACGTTCAGCCAGAAATGCATTAAAATCTGAAGACATATATTCCCCCTCTTGATCAGAATGGAGGGTGCCCATTTTACATGCTGACAGATTTTCAGCCAAAACCAAAAACTGTTTGAAGCACATGAACACTTCGGACTTTGCTTTGAGTGGATATACCCATGCATGCCTGGAAAAATCATCAATGAAAGTCACGAAGTAAAGGTAATTTCCAAAAGAGGGTGTCTGCATAGGACCACACACATCACTATGTACAAGCTGCAATTTCTGCATAGCCCGAACTGAACCATCTTTTGGAAAGGAAGAACGCTGCATTTTGCCCAAAGTACAACCTTCACAAACATGTTTTCCAGGTGCCTCAAGTTTGGGCAAAGAGGACACCATTTCAGATTTCTACAGGCGTAACAAACTAGCAAAATTCAGATGACCAAAGCGTGCATGCCAAAGCTTTGCATCTGACATAGCCTGAGAATCATGAACTGCACATGCCGAATCATTCATAGATCTTTCATAGTCTATGAGCTTATACAGCCCACGACATAAAATGCCAGAAGCAATAATCACATCGCCATTTGAGAGATCATGGACTGTACACCTGTCATCAACGAATTTCACAACCAAGCCAATCTTGGCTAATGCAGAAACTGATAACAGGTTCTTTTTGATCCCTGGCACAAATAAAGCATCTGACAAAGTGAAAGAACTACCATCAGCAGTAGTCAGAATGATCTTACCAACTCCCATAACAGGATAAGAGGAGTTATTGGTGCATGTGACAGTATTCCCTGTAGGGGCAGGCTCGAGTGAAGAGAAGAAACTGCGCTGCGAGGTAATATGTTTGGTCGCCCCACTGTCAAAGTACCAAACATCTGAGTCTACTGCAGACATGCACTGATCATGAGAAGATGGGTCAAAACTGCAGACAATAGTAAACGCCCATTCTTCTTTCTGCACAGGATTTGCAGACTCTGTTTTTGGTGTAGAGGCCTCTGCAACAACCATTCCAGCCTCTTTCTTCTTTGCCTCTTTAGCAGCCAGTTTTGGACAGTTCTTTATAATATGATCATTTCCTTTACAGTACTTGCAGAACAATTTCTGCTTTTCTGATTTCTTCTCATCTTTATCCTGGTTCTTCGATTGTGCAGCATTTGCAGATTTCTGCTTAGTAGTAGAAGAGCTCCATTTTCCTTTGCCCTTCTGACTAGCCAGGAAAGCTTGATCTGCAACACGCATAATGGACCTGTTCTGCCTGGACTGATCTTCCTGCAACAGAACAGAGACTAATTCCTCAAATGACAAGGCATTCGGATTGCCTTTCATCATCAATCGAAGAGTAGAGGCAAAACTCTGATATGAATCAGGAAGGCCATTCAGAACGGTCTGCACAAGTGAGCTATCTGGTATAACCTCATCAGCAGAAATCAATTGTTCCTTCAGGTCTTTGATCTTTGTAAGAAAACTGTCCATCGAATCACCTTCATTCATGTGCTCACTCTCCAACTGTTTTCGGAGGTAAGCAACACGAGCCTCATTTCTAGCCTGGTACAAAGTGGTAAGTGTATCCCAAGCATCCTTTGCTGTTCTGCAAGAGCGACTGTGAGGAATAATGGCACGTTTGACAGACAAAGCTATCAATGCATGTGCCTGGGCATCTCTGCCATCCCAACGAATCTGCTCTGCAGTAGGTGCAACAGAAACAACAGCACGAACAAGAATCTGCGGAATATCATCTTCGACACCATCTTCATCAGCTCCAACACCTGTATTTGTAGTACCTGTCGTTACAGGTGTAACAGGACGTCTTTCAACACCTTGCACAATGTTCCACAATCCTTTTGCAACCAGTACATGTCGCATTATATAAGCCCATAATGGGTAGTTGGTACCATCCAACTTATCCTCAACAGCCAACATACGGAATACATCACTGCTTTCAGCCATGGCCGGTGACTAAAATACCTTGATGTAGAAAATTGACTGTATCTCAAAAAGTTGAACAGAACTGCCCAGACGAGTTCTGCTAGACCTGTAGCAGACTTCGAGACGCTTAAACTGGCGAACAGAAACTGGTATATACCTTTGGCACAAAAGGATGAAATAGCCTGCACAATCACTGCGATAGTGCATTCGGAGGCCAAAACGAGCTCAGATCGCGATTTCGGCACCACAGAGCGAAGCCGTTTTGATCTCGGAAACACCCTGAGTATGCTCACCAAATTTTGTGCGAATCTGAGACTGCAAACGGAGGAGTGTCGACGGCGCCCTAGAAGAAGCAACGACCTGCTCTGATACCAATTGTTGGAGTTAGACGTCTGCGGAAGCACGCGAACAGCACAAGGAAGAAGAAGAAGCTTGGAGCACAACACACAAGACTGAATGTATTACTAGAGAATGTACAAAGATAAGTAGCCCATTAGGGCAATAGGCGTATATACAAGCCGGGGGAAAAAGACCTCCTAAAGAGGGAAAAAAGTGCCCTGGCGGTCCTAGAGTGTTCACACACATCACTACCTAAATATATCAACATTATTCATGAACTCTCTCTAATCAAATTACAAACTGTAAGTTCTTGTACACTTCCATTGCTCTTATGTATCACCCTTGCCATGCATTCTAATATTAATTTAGCCTTGCAATGTTGAAAACATTTTGAAAATGCATATTGATGAGAAATATCCAAGCAAACTTAATGAAGAAAAAAGTTTGGTTATATGCAAATTCATGTGCCACTAGAGAATGACAATACATCATGTGGATGGAGAGTAATTGCCAATGCAATAATGTTCTTAGAGCAAAGATTTTATAGTCCTAGTCTAAATCCATCTTAGTATCCAGATGCATGGGTCCTTTTGGTCAGAGAAAAAGCCATTCATGCCATCATGAAAGATGCTATCTATGCATATGATCTAGACTCTCCTCCACCACCTCCACCACCAGAACATAAGAACTCTGAAGATAAGAAGAAAGGACCTCTTGTTCACTCTCTAGTGAAGCATGTCCCAAAGAATAAGCATTAAGGTGAAGGCTCCAAAAAGCTGAAGAAAAAGCACAAAAGTGAAGGCTCAAAAAATATCTAATGTTTTGTATCTAGGATTACATCTTGATAGTAAGCCCATGTACTTCCAACATATGTTGGAAGATATTTATGATAGTATATTTTGTAACTCATTAAGAGTTTCTTTTGTTTTGGGAGATCTTTGATTCCAATTTCATTCTTATGAGAAATTATATCTAAGCCTTTTGATATACTCCTTTAATATTATTATAATCTAAACCCTTGTTTTCTCTATATAGTTTGATGTGTAGAAGGTTTAAATGAAAATACTATGATGAAACTTTTCTAAACTTGGTAATTTACTTCGATTTGATTAAGTTCCATAGTGTTGATTACAATTGACATCGTTCAGGCATTATATAAATAATATCTACCACATCTTATAGCTCACGTCTTATTCTTGAAGAAATTTATGTAGTGTATTCTACAAAGGAGAGTAAAGTGGTCATATCCAAGTGGAGATGATGATACAACTTTGCTAGTGCTCCCCCATTATTTTAAACAAACCATTCAAATGATTAATTTATGTACTTTATACACAACTTACTTCTCCTGTGAATGGGGGAACTAAATGTGTCAATTGTACATAATATGTTGGAGCAAGTCTATGACAAGCCTAAGTATTGGCTTGAGTCCCAGAAAGTCATAGAAGAAGCCTTAAAATGAAGACTATGTAAAGTTCACTTGTGAACTACCTCCTCTAACTTTTGAAGACTTTACTTAATGTAAAAGTGAAAGAATCTTAAGTGGTTGAGTCCAATTGATCAAAAAGGGAAAGAGGAGCCATGAATTCGTGATTTGTGGTAGGTAGAGAATCAAATCAATCACTAATTGATTGGAGAGTGATTGAGGGAAGTTAGCCTCCCAAGCTCAACTATAAATAGATGGCAGTTTTAGTCATGGTTAGAGAGACCTATGTGAAGACCTCCAAGAGCTGAGCTTTATGCCATATCAAGGTGTGATTATAAGGCACACATATGTATCAATAAGTCCATTGTATTGTACAAGCAATATACTTTCATTTTCATGATCATTTGAGTTCATATTTCCATGTTCTTGTGAAGTGTACTACTCATTGCCATATCTCTCGGTTTTCTCAGTAAGATTGTAGAGATGGTTTCTCTGAGCTTGGTGCATCATTTTCAGTGATTTAACTTGGTAAAGTTAGCTCTATAAGTCTACTATATGCTCACCAATTGTCATTTCATTTGGGTGTTTCAATCTTCAATTATGTTCAGTTGAAGTCAACAGTGTCTGTTCATTTTCACTTCTCTGTCAGGTACCCCGCTTTTTTACTCATCTTGTGAGAGCTATTTCTTTGTGTGTACTTACCCAAATTCGAGTTATGTTCATTTTTCTACTCACTGGTCTCATTACTGTAGCAGCCCATGAAAATCGGAATGATGTCATCACTTGCTAAACATCATTCTCAGTGTCTGGTTTATTATTTTTTATGAGATTAATCTTTAAAGTTAGCTCTTTAAGTTAACTAAACTTCCCCAAGAGGAATTAAGCTAATTGCTGCTGTGCTTAGAGAATTATGCAAAATACTGGACAGATGTATGAACCAAAATAGCAAGTTCTTCACCTCTGAGCTAACTCCAACTTATCTGTTTTGATCTATCTTTTTGAGAGTGATCTTCCAACGTACATAGGGTGTCTAATACATCCATTGGCAAGCTAAAAGGGCCCACCATATACTCATGGAGTTCATTTGGCTGGTGCAGATCAAGGATTTTGCAACACCTCTTCATCTTCAAGCACATACCTATCCATCTCTTAACAGTGGTATCAGAGCAAGGTTGGACAACATGGCAGATGGATTTCCTTCATCAATTGACAAATTGGACAGAAGTAACTACTCAGCTTGGTCATTAAGAATGGAAGCTTATCTCCAAGGTAGAAGTTTATATGGTTATGTGGCTAGAGATGAAGTTATGCCAAGTTTTAGGAAGAAAAGTCAACCAACACAAGAAGAGCAAGAAAGATTGAGCACATGGTGCTCCAAGGATGCACTTGCAAGGTCTTATCTCCTCAACTCTATCTCAGATTTTTTGTTGCCTCATATTAGAAGTTTTAAGACATCTCAGGAAGTGTGGGATGCACTTGAAGCTTTCTTCTCTTCAAGTACTAAAGCTAGGAAGCATCAACTGGATTTCATAACTCTCAAGAAAGTTCCCAAACAAAATGTGACTGATTTTGTCACAAAGCTCAAGGACATAGTAGATCAGTTGGGAAGCATTGGAGAGCTAATAGATGAAGAGCAAATTGTAAGGCAGGTCATCAATGGCTTGAAGGTAGATGAAAGGTGGGAAGCATTCACCACAGTTATGGATTTGTACATGGACATGCATGTACCTGATTTCAATACATTCATTGGAGAACTACACTCAAGAGGCAAAGCTTATCAAAAATGGAGAAAGCTCTAAAGGTAATCAATCTTCAGCTTTATACACTGATAAAAGCAAGTCCAAAGATAACAAAGGAAAGGCAAAGAAAGTGGATGATGAAGCAGGTACATATCAAGCGAACTATGCAGGTAGAGGAAGACATGGCAGAGGTAGAGGAAGAGGAGGTAGACAAGGTAGGCGGAGATCCCAAGACTCCAACTCATGTTCTATTTGTGGACTAACTAATCATACAACTAAAAATTGCTTTAGGAATTCCAGGAATCAAAGAGGCAGAGGATACAATAGAGGAAGTTATGGCTACACAAGAGGAAGGTTCAACAATTATCATGGCAACTACAACAACTACAATCATTCAAACTATCAAGGAGGCTACAAAGGAAGGAGAGACTTCAATAACTACACAGAAGACTCAAACAAAGAGGATTCATTATTGATCATGAACATGGCTATGCCACAAGGTAAATCTGATGAGCATGTTTTCTACATAGATTCAGGTTGTTCAAATCATGTGGCAAGAAATGTGGCACTCCTATCAGATTTAGAAGATCCAAGGAATAAGCATGAGGTACAAACAGGAGATGACACAAAACATCCTGTGGAGAAAATAGGCAATGTCAAAGCACCTGATGGAAACATCAACCTACTCAGTAAGGTACTCTATGTCCCTACCATTACAAAGAATTTGATAAGTGTTGGGCAGATAGTAGAGAAAGGGTTGCAAGCCAGGTTCACAAAAGTAGGAGCATTTGTTGAAGATCCAAGTCAAGGATTCAGAAGAATTGCAAAAGGTGAAAAGGTAGGTAGATTGTTCACATTTGAATTACAAGACACTAGAAATATTGCTCTCTTCAATTATGGTAGTCAACACTCACAGAATTGGAAGTATGGCACAAAAGGTTAGCACATATTGGTGAAAGGTCATTAAAGCAAATTTGCAGGGACCAAAGTGTACTTGGACTCCCTAATTTGTCAAAAAAACATATGATTTATAAGTGTAGTGCATGTCAATTTGGAAATTCTCACAGGTTACCATTAATGAAGAAAGGTTATATGCATGGAGATCTCTTGGAGTTGGTTCATACAGATGTATGGGGACCTAGCAAGGAAGCTTCAATATCTAAATCAAGGTATTATGTCTCCTTTATTGATGATTGTAGCAGATGGACTATCCTATTCTTTATGAAACACAAAGATGAAGTTTTTTCATGTTTCAAAAGATATTTGGCTCTTGGGGAGAATCAAACAGGTAAATCACTAAAAAGGCTAAGGTCAGATGGAGGGGGAGAATACTTCTCCCATGAGTTTGATTCTTTTCTTCAAGAAAGAGGAATCAAAAGAGAGGTAACTACAAGGTACACTCCTGAGAAAAATGGAGTGGCAGAAAGAAGGAATAGGAAAATTGTTGAAGCTGCAAGGTCCATGTTAAATGAAAAGCATTTACCTAATTATCTATGGGCTGAGGCTGTATCTACAGGCACTTACTTGATTAACAGGTTGCCTTCAAAATCCCTTGATGGGATGACTCCATATGAGGCTTGGAATGGAAGAAGAACAAGCTTAGATCATTGTAAAGTTTTTGGATGTATTGCTTTTGCTCATGTTCCTTCACAAGTTAGAGGCAAGATGGATCCAAAGGCAGAAAGGTGTGTATTTATTGGATATGACAACAATCAAAAGGGCTATAGGTTATACAACCCTACCAACAAAGGATTCTTGGTAAGCAGAGATGTAGTTTTTGATGAAAACAATTCATGGTATGAAGATTCATGCAGGAAGGTCAATTTACCATATGATCTTGAAAAAGATTTTCCAAAGCTTGGTAGAGAACAACCAAAGATTTGAAGAACAAGACACCTTGGAGGATGATGAAGAATCTCAGAGGGAAAAGATCAAAGCATGGAAGTCTAAAGGTAAAGCAAAATTGCAGGAACTTGGACATGGGGCAGAATCATCACATCATGGCCTAAGAAGATCTATGAGGGAAAAGAAAAAACCAGAAAGGTATGGGTTTGACACCTCATTAGTAACTAAACATTCTATCTACATAGCACAGGACATAAACCAAGAGGAGCCATCATCATTTGAAGAGGCCAAAGCAAAAACAGAATGGAAGCATGCAATGAAGGAAGAGATTGAAGCACTTGAGGAAAACAACACTTGGGATTTGGTGCCCAAGACTTCATCCAAGAAGGTAATAGGCTCAAGATGGGTCTATAAACTCAAGAAGAATTCTGATGGTTCCATTAACAGGTATAAGGCAAGGCTTGTAGCAAAAGGCTTTGCACAAACTCAGGGAATTGATTATGAGGAGACCTTCTCTCCTGTGGCAAAGATGCCTACTATTAGGGTTTTCTTAGTATTGCCTCTTCCAAGAATTGGAAGATACTTCAACTAGATGTAAAGAATGCATTCTTGAATGGTTGGATAACAAAAGAGGTATATATGGCACAACCACCTGGTTTTGAGCATCAAGTTTATCCTGATTATGTGTGTAAACTTAACAAAGCATTGTATGGTCTCAAGGAAGCCCCAAGAGATTGGAATTTCATACTTGTTTCATTCTTGCAGGACAAAGGCTTTCAACCAAGCAAGGTAGATCCTTCACTCTTTATTAAAAAGAGTAATTCTGAGATCATCTATCTATGTGTATATGTAGATGATATTATATTGACAGGAAATGATGCAGATGGTATGAAGAAGATCAAAGATCAGATGAGAGAAGAGTTCAAGATAAGTGATTTGGGTTCACTTACCTACTTCCTAGGTTTGGAAGTTGTCTACAAAGATCATGGTTTGTTTCTCACTCAAAGAAAGTACATTAAGGACATGTTGGCAAAATTCAACATGCAAGATTGTAAGATTGCAGGTACTCCAATGGAGGTCAATCACAAATTGAGCTCACATGAAGGTGAACTCATAGAGGACATCACATCATATCAAAGTCTAGTGGGTAGTCTCAACTATGCCACATTGACAAGAGTAGATATATGTTACAGTGTGTTGAGAGCAGTATGGGCACCCAAGGACTGACTAGACAAGGAAGCCAGCGGAGAGAGTCAGAGCAAGGTGAAGGATTAAGTAGACAAAGCAGTCGACGCAAATCTGGCAGATAGGCCCTTCAAATTTTTCCAAATCAACCTCTTTATAACAATGATTCTCATCACTAACAATCATTGTAAATACCAATTCATATTTTTGTAGCTCCATTTTGTGCAAGCCAAGGAGTCCTTGAGCTTGAGGAGCCTTAGAAGTACCTACATATCAATTTTCGTAATTTTTAGACTCCGTTTAAGCCCTCAAATTGGCCCTGGAACCTAATTTTTAACTAGGCCAGACACTAGGTCTGGACAGGGCCAAAACCTAGTCAAAAACTATAAATAGAGCTAGAGAGCTCATTTTTGAGGTTAGATTGTAATAGTTTTGAACTTGTAAGAGCTTTTTTGAAAGTAATCGAAGAACTCCATTGCTTCTCACTCTTTGTCTTACTGTGTGTGCACGTGTGTGTGTATGTGTGTGCATGTTAGTGTGCTTCTCACTCACGCACTTGTGCCTTCACTTGCTCGAGGTCTTCATACCATCCTCATGTCTTCCCGGATTGACATTAAAGGAGGTGCTACTCATCACTGAGCTACACCAAATTTTGGCGCCGTTGCCGGGGATCGAGCTTTGAGGATGAGTGTGTGATGGTAAGACGTAGAGTTGAGACGTTGGCGTTGTAGGTAATTTCTTTACTTTTCCTTACTTTTCTCGTCCTTACTTCATCATCATCATCACCATCATCATCCCCATCATCTTCCACCTCCATCTCCATCATTGCAAAAATTTCAGTTTTTTTACTATATCCCCTTCCCCCTTTCATTTCCCTCATTTCACTTGTGAGAGAGAGCGAGAGAGCGATCTTGTGTGCACTATTTTTGCATGTTTTTTTGAGTTTGCTTGCAGGTATTGGCCATCCCATCATCTCCAGCACGTCGCGCAGGTACGAAAATGTGCAGAACTGTCTCTGTGTCGCAAGCTTCTGTCCATCGCGATTGACAGAAAACTTCATCTTTTGGTAAAACTGAGTGCACCACAGTAGGCTAGAGACCTTGCACATCACAAATCCACAAAAATTTCTGGAAAATTTGCATTTTTTCAGTCCATCGCGATTGATAGCATCAATCGCGATTGACACTGTCCATCGCGACGGAGAGCCAGTCCATCGCGATTGACAGACCCCGACGGACACGTGTCCATCGCGACGGACACCCCTGACCATCGCGACCGACAAAAAAATCGCGATTGACACCAGTCCATCGTGATTGATACCAGTCCATCGTGATTGACACCAGTCCATCGCGATTGACACCAGTCCATCGCGATTGACACAAGTCCATCGCGATTGATACCTATCCATCGCGATTGATACCTGTCCATCGCGATTGATACTTGTCCATCGTGATTGATACCAGTCCATCGCGATTGACACCAGTCCATCGCGATTGATACCAGTCCATCGCGATTGATACCTGTCCATCGCGATTGATACCTGTCCATTGCAATTGATACCAGTCCATCGCGATTGACAACCTAGTCGATCGCGATTGACAGCCAATTTTGGCCAATTTTTTAGGGTTTTTTAATTTGAAGATTTTGGCTAATTTTGGACATGGATCATGGACTCTAGAGCACATAAGGAGGCTATAGGAAAATAACCCGAGGAAAACCTATTGCCCTGTTGGCTTGTTTGAACCCTGTTTTAATCCCTGAAGCCTGAATTGACATAACTTCCTCATACGAAATCCGTTTGCTGTGATTCTTGTTTTGCTGTGAAAATTAATATCAGGATGATTAGATAGGTTTTTTTGAAGTTGACCATACCCCGAGGTAGGAAAACTGAGGGATCCTTGGGATTGTTTTCCATAAAAGCAAAGGATAATTTGGTCTGTGAGTTACATGCATGAAAGTGGTCTATTGTGTCATTTGAATTTAAGTCGTGAGCTAATTTTGGGACTTTCACAGGTCCAATGAGAGCAATTGAGAGCATCCAAAGCAAGGGTTTCTTTGCAAGCTTGAGACTTGGGTTCTTGAGCATCATAAAGCAAGGGATCAACAAGAAAGGTCGAAATATTCTCAACTCCCTTTGTCAATTCCTAGCTTAGGCTAAGTTCGAGTAGTGCTAGGAGTAAGTCAGGACACGATAGGCACGAGACAAGTCAAGACTATCAAAAAAAATAATAATAAAAAATCAAGTCCAAGACAAGGGCTAACTTGTGTGTGATCGATAACTTTAAAGGAAAAGAATTTAACGTGGAACGATCAACTTAAAGTACGAAAATATTCTTGACGACGCGAGATCAGACAAGATCATAAACACGATAACACACTAAAAAACAATCAAGTGACTGACACCAATTGATCGGCAACGAGGTTGTACTTTGGGCTAAAATTGGGTTATTTAAATAGGCATATGAACCTTAGATCAGGACGGCATCTAGTAAGGGATAGACAAAGCCTTAGGTCTTCATAGGCTAGTGTCAATCATACTGCTAGGTCTTGGGCCCAGCAGTTGAGCCACCACTCGCATTACCCTAGCTCTGAGACTAGTGAATCAGAGATGTCTCAAGGGATGGACAGACCTACAGGAAGTTCAGGTGTGCCATATCTGTATAGGGTGGAAGGCCCCTACAAGACGCAGCTGGAATACCTTAGGACCAACCGATTAGGTGCTAGCATCTATGAGGACGGTCTAGGAAGATCCGTGGTCCAGATTAAAAACCCTGACCAATCCATAGGACTAGAACACCCAGCTGTCAAGTTTGAAAACGGAGCATACTTGGACAAAGAAGGAACCATATACGTAGTCACCAGTCACCCAGATAGAACAGACGAATTTGGGAATGTGATCCCTGAGACGGACATAGATGACCTAGAACAAGGAAACATGGGTGCAGAGCCCAGGACCCCTCGAGGGAAATCTGTTCTTACTAGAATCCTCAATCCCGAGTGGGTTCCCCAAGACAACAAGAGTATAGATCTGCTTTTGAACCGAGAGACTGACGAAGCCTTTTGGAGGTATAAATCTGATCGGCCAAATGACATAGGAACAATCATGATCTATGAGTTCAAAGATCCTGATAGCTCAGGCAGAGTGACCTACTTAGATCACGCTTCAGAGAGGATCTTTGTGGTTACAGAAAATGATAGCCATGCTTACACTTGGAAAGGTGAATTCATTTTCCCCCAACCAAGATCGAACGTGTCCCATGGCCACCCGGGAGCTGGAACGTCCCATGCTCATGGAGCTCAAAGAGACAGACATAGAGATAGACCTGAGGTAAGCTTTGCCAACCCAGGGGGCAGAGAAAGAACGAGGACGGAAAAAAATAGAGTAGAACCTGAGGTACTTAGAGCTCCCAGGAATCAAAGACATGCAGATGAATTCCCTCTACCAAGACCAAGAGAGCACACAAGGACTTTGAGACCGACTCAGCTAGTCAAGTCCATGAAGAACTACTTTGATGGCACTGGAGATCCACATGATCATGTGGCTGAGTTTAGGCAAGTCTTGAGAGCGGAACAAGTGGAGGATCTATTCACGCAGTACAATGCCTTTGGTCTAACCCTTAGGAACACAGCCCTTACGTGGTTTCAACCGTTGAATGAGAGACAATTCAGGAGTATAGACCAACTCCTAGAGGCTTTCATTATTGAATTCTCTAAGAGTGGCATAAGACATAATACCTCCTCGCTGATTCACAGCTTCAAGAAAACCCCTCAAGAGACCGTGAGACTTGCAGGAAGAAGATTTAGGCAATACCTGGAGAGATGCCCTATTCCTGAATTACCTACACCAGCTAAGCACACTACAAGAAAAAGGGGGGCGTAGCGACGCCCCCGAATCAGGAAAAAAATGAAAACCGTCGCTTATGCGACGAAACCGTCGCATAAGCGACGGTAAAAATTTCGGTTTTTTTTTTTTGGCCGAGCCTCGTCGCATAAGCGACGATAGCGTCGCATAAGCGACGCTAAACCAGAAGCGTCGCTAGTAGCGTCGCAGGTTAGCGACGCACTTAACGACGATGGCAAACTGCAGAGCGTCGCATATGCGACGCTCTGGAATGTAAAAAAAAAATTCAATTCTCCCGGCACATTTGTGCCGGGCCTTGAACGCGAGGAAGAACACAGACCGAGAGAGAGAGAGAGAGAGAGAGACATACAACGCGCGAGAGGGAGAGAGAGAAGCGAGACATACACAAGGTATGCGCACACACACACTCACACACACACACATATACACGCATAGACACACACACACATACGAAGACACACACACACATACACACAAATACACACATAGACACACATACACAAGACGCGCACACACATACACACACATAGACGCTCACACACATACACACACATATACACTCACAGACACATACACACATAATGATGCATCCACACACATACACATGCATACACACATAGACACACATATACACACACACATATGCATACACACACACATAGAGAGACATACACACACATACACATACATGCATACACATACACACATAAACACATACACACACATAGACACATACACACATAAACACATACACACTCATAAGTACACACACATACACATAGACACACACACATATAGTATATACACACACATGCACACATAGACACATACACACATACACATGCATACACACACATACACATGCATACACACATACAGACACATATACACACACATACACACACATATATGCATACACACACATAGAGAGACATACACACATAAACACATACATGCATACATTTGCATACATAATGCATATGCATATGCATATAATGTACATACATACTTACATGCATACATAATGCACATGCATAGATACATACACACACACAGATACATACACACATAGACACATACACACACATGAACACATACATACTCATAGATACACACACATACACACACAGACACACATACACATAGACGCGCACACACATACACACACATAGACGCTCACACACATACACACACATATACACACAGACACATACACACATAATGATGCATCCACACACATACACATGCATACACACATAGACACACATATACACACACACACATATGCATACACACACACATAGAGAGACATACACACACATACACATACATGCATACACATACACACATAAACACATACACACACATAGACACATACACACATAAACACATACACACTCATAGGTACACACACATACACATAGACACACACACATATAGTATATACACACACATGCACACATAGACACATACACACATACACATGCATACACACACATACACATGCATACACACATACAGACACATATACACACACATATATGCATACACACACATAGAGAGACATACACACATAAACACATACATGCATACATTTGCATACATAATGCATATGCATATGCATATAATGTACATACATACTTACATGCATACATAATGCACATGCATAGATACATACACACACACAGATACATATGCACATAGACACATACACACACACGAACACATACATACTCATAGATACACACACATACACATAGACACACACACATACACACACATACACACATAATGATGCATACAAACACATACACATTCATACACACATACAGACACATGTACACACACATACACACATAATGATGCATACACACACATACACATGCATACACACATACAGACACATGTACACACACATTCACACACACATTCACACACACATTCACACACATTCACACATATATACATACATGCATACATATTGCATATGCATATGCATACATACATACTTACATGCATATGCATACACACACATATGCATACATACATACTTACATGCATATGCATACACATGCATATGCATACACATGCATATGCATATGCATACATAATGCATATGCATATGCATACATAATGCATATGCATATGCATATGCATATGCATACATAATGCATATGCATATGCATACATAATGCATATGCATATGCATATGCATACATAATGCATATGCATACATAATACATATGCATATGCATACATAATGCATATGCATATGCATACATAATGCATATGCATATGCATACATACATACTTATATGCATACATAATGCAGATGCTTACATACACTGTCATAATGTATACACACACACATACACACATAGACACATACACACATACATATGCATACACACACATATGCATACATACATGCATACACATACACACACATAGATACATACATACACATAAATACATACACACTCATAGACACACACACATACACATAGACACACACACATATACACACACATACACACATAGACACATGCACACGTAATGATGCATACACACATACACATGCATACATAGACACACATAATAATGCATACACACACATACATATGCATACACACACATGCATACAAACATATACACACATATACACACACACATGCATACACACATATACACACACATATACACATATACACATACACATGCATACACACACACATGCATACACACATACAAACACATATACACACACACATACACACATACACACATAGATACATACACACGTAATGATGCATACACACATACACATGCATACATAGACACACATACATATGCATACACATACATATGCATACATACATGCATACACATACACACTTAGACACATAGACACACATAGATACATACATACACATAAACACATACACACTCATAAACACACACACATACACATAGACACACACACATATACACACACATACACACATAGACACATGCACATGCAATGATGCATACACATGTACAAATGCATACATAGACACACATAATGATGCATACACACACATACATATGCATACACACACATGCATACATACATGCATACACATACACACATAGATACATACACACACGTAGATACATACATATACATAAACACATACACACTCATAGACACACACACATACACATAGACAACACACACATATACCTACACACATACACACAGATGCATACACACACATACACATGCATGCACACACATACACAAGCATACACACACATACACGTATATATATATTGATTTCTAACCATTTTGTTTTATATGTTAGGTATTATGGATCCCAGTAAAGAGAGAAAGGTGAAACTCACTCTCATAAAAAGTCTTATGAGAGCAAGAGTTCCGTCAGATACTCTAGGGGCCATAATGCGGGACTACGCAGACATGTCCGATGAGGAGCTGGATTATACGATCCAGATGCTTACGCGATCAGACGAGGGCTCTTCTGCGGATCCACATGCAGGAAGAGAGCTATCTGCTCATAGGTATGTTTTTTTTCATAATTTTTTTTAATGATATTATAGCACATATTTTTATTTATTTTTATCTATCTATTTTTAGGACACCTATACCACCTCCAGCACGTGATAGCAGAGCAGAGTTGCCTATGAGGACATGCATAGGCACCTTAGGACTAGAGTGCGACATAGAGCCGGAGGGGAACATTGTGTACATAGGGAATGGATTGGAGTTCAAGAGAAGAATGCAGGCACTATGCGACTCTTACCTGCGCTTTATCCACTTACCATGGAAGTAAGTAAAAGTTTTACATATAAATTGAAATGTATATCTTATGTTTTATTTACATTATGTTTTTTATTTTTGTAGTGAGCATGATGAGAGGGATAAAAAGTACGTGCTTAGTTCACTTGAGACAGAGTTTGGGACAGGATGGTCCCTTAAGTGGTGTTTAAAAGAGATGCGGACACTTATGGCTCATCGTCGCGACAATGCACGGTATGTATGTATATGAGAGAGAGAGAGAGAGAGAGAGAGAGAGAGAGAGAGAGAGAGAGAGAGCTATGTATGTATGTACGTATGTATGTATCTATATATGCATCTATGTATGTATGATGTCATTCCTAAAATCTATTACTCTATGTTTACTGAAAGGCATGTATATTAACTTATATATGTATCTAATATACATGTTTCTATTTTTGTAGTATGTATGTATGCATGTGTATCATGTATGTATACATCTATGTGTTGTGTATAAATGTAATATGTATATACTATGTGTATATATAGATAAAAATGTGTGTATTACATTACACGTATGTATGTAGTATATATTTACTGCTATGTATGTAATATAATATAATCCATGTATGTATGTATGTGTGTGTATATATGTATGTATGTATCTATGTATCTATATATATATATATATATATATATATATATATATATATATATATATATATATATATATATATATAGACACACATATACATATAAAAAAATCTAAAATAAAAATTGATTTGTACGCAACTTTATCGCAACTTGGGGTTCGCAACTTGAACCCGTTGCTAACGCGTTAGCAACCCGTTGCCTACGACGTTGCCATCCCGTTGCTAACCACTATGAGAGAGACAAAGAGCACTAATCTCGATATTAGGGTTTTGAAATCCCTAATTTAAAAACTCTAATTCAACCTTTTAGCCATATGTTTGAAGTATATGTACACCTCCGACGTCCTACTAGAGAGATGTCTCTCCTCCCAACCTTATGCCTCTATATATAGCTAATCGAATCAACGAGGATCATGATTCATAATATATGTAAAGATATATACACATCATGTAGATAGGATACATAAATATAAAATGGAGTAGATATATTATGCTTCACACATACATGCCTAAATGCACACATAAATATATATATACATACTAACATATTTACATGTACATATTTACACATACATGTACATGCCTACATGCACACATAAACATATATATACATGCATACATATTTACAGGTACATATTTACACATAGACACATATACATATATACATGTACACAATTATAAACACTTGCATATATTACGTACATGAATACATGTATACATATATCACACACATGCAAACACATACATATACATGAAATACATATATATGCATACTAATATATGTATACATATAATACACATGAATACACACACATATGCATACATACATGATAAAAATTTACTCCTCGAAGATAAAGCTATATATAAAATAATTAGGCATACCCCCGAGCTTCATGTTCTAACTTAGAAGAACATGATTTCATCTCTCTAGTAGGATTCATCGTTATTCAAGTTAATAAAAAAAACCTATTATCTGATATCCATTCAGAAGCTTCAAGTTACTATCTAATCTGCTCATATGTTTTCATTATTGCCATCATTTTGGTAAGACATCAATATAGTCTCATCTTCATTATCCTTATTGATTTCATTTATTTCTTCTATTGTTAAATCTATGTTCTCATGAATCACATCATCTATTGGTGGATTAATATCTATTTCTGGTAATTCCTCTTCCTCATCAGTAGAATCAGCATGTAGAGAATTATCCTCTTCATCAAAAAGATTAGTATCATTATCACGTATAATGAGTCTAATTTCTATTCCAGACGTTGATGTATCAGTATCTGATGCTGAATCATCAAGAGGACTTTCTTCAATCTCTCTAACAATAAACTGTTCAAACAATGACCTACCTCTAGGTTGCACATGAATGACTTGCCACCAAGGATGAGCATCTGGGTTTTTATAAAAAAATGCTTGTTCAATATGCCTAGGAAGAATATATGGTTCTTTAGTAGATCGCATTACCTTGGAAGAATCAATTGCCCAAAACCCAGATAATTCCTTTCTTATTGTAGAATTACTACCTTTATACTCCGCTCGATACCAGTCAACCTTCAAAATGACCTATCACAATATATAACAACAAAAACGTCCCATTATTAGGTGCTTAAAAAAATAACTAACTCTAAAAAAAATATATAAACTTTTTTCTACCTGTTTGAATGTACGAAATGAAATTTCGTAGATACCAACAATAGTTCCTACGTAACCAAGTTCGCTATCTATAAGGTTTGTGTCTTTTGAGCTAGCACGTGATAGTTGCTTGAAACAAGCAACAATACTAGAATCCTCTGTTTTACGTAAAGAATCAATGGATTTGATTCTAATATGCTGTCCAAAAGCCCACATATTAGTGAACATTCGAGCCTGCAAAATAAATTGAATTAGTAAATAGAAACTAACATACATATATGAAAAAAATAAAATATATATTTTAATAAAATTACCTTTTGTTCACAACCTATCATTAACTCTCTTTGCTCATCTGAGATTTCTTCATTATTTGCGTTGGCGCGTTGCAAACGACTATATAGCCAATCCGTGAAAGAAGGTATATCTGTAATCTCATTATTATCGAGATTACGTCTAGATCTTTTGTTTTTTCGCCTTTTACTTTGGAGACTTTGAAGTTCCTCGTACTCGCTAACGAATGCTTGCATGCATTCGCTATTATATGCTACAAAAGTAGAAACATCATTTTTTTCTTGAAATGTAAATAAGAATGGAACCCCCTTACCTGATAATACCTCATCTGTTATTTTTGAAGAAGACTCGTTGGTCCATGCACGTGGAGCTTCTTCATGAACTCTTTCAAGGTACTCACTAACGTAATACATGCACTCTTCAAGCATCCAACCCTTTGCCATGGATCCTACTGGTTTTGCTCTTTGTCGCACATAACCTTTTAGTATTCCCATAAATCGCTCGACCCAAAACATCCATCGAGTGTTGACAACACCGGCAATCTCTTTCTCATCTACAAGATGGACTAGTAAATGAACTTGAATATCAAAAAATGAAGTAGGAAGTTCTTTTTCCATCAAACATAGTAGCTCTTTGCATTCACGTTTTTTTTGTGGGATCGAATTTTTATCGATCTCTTTGGATGTAATCCACCTATACAAATCATAAAAACAATTGTAAAGAAGTTAATTAAAAAATAAAAGATATCCAATATTCATACATATTAAATATAAAAGTATCATAATTACCTTATAAGTGATCCAAGACGATAGATCACATCTCGTACTCCTTTCGTTGTACATCCATCGATAACCAAAGGTAAAATATGTTTCAAAAAGTTATGCCAGTCATGGGTCTTTAATCCAGATAAGCTCTTATCATCCATAGTAAACATGTTTTGAAACGATGCTCCATATCCTGTAGGAGTCTTGATCAATTGAATTCTATTGTTGATAGTCTGTATCTCTTTTGTCGTAAGTACCCAAGGAGCAGATGCATAAGTCGTTTCTTGTCGATGTCTATCAAAAACTGGCCATAACTTTAGTTTGGATTTTTGATCTTTCAAATCATTCCTTGATGTTGTGGTATCTTTTAGTCCAAGAAGATGCTGCCATAGTGAATAACCAATATTTTTGAATATATGCATAGGATCAAGAAGATGACATACTTTTAACTCTTTCCAATACTCCAAAGAATACCATATTGATATGTTCTCTGCGAGTGCCAATTTCCCTTTACCTTTGTTCACATACTCATTATCTGAATCATCACTGAAGATTTCTGCTTCTGGATCTATCAGAGGTCCATCTGTCCATTTTTTATACCAATCCATAGGCGTCATAGGTTTTGGATACTGGCCTGTTTCAAGCTTTCCATTAAAATGTATCGCTTCTCTTTTAGATCTTAATGGATGATCATCAGGCAAGAATCGTCGATGTCGAAGATAAATATTTTTGTTGAGATTCTTACTATAGATTGATCTCAACCAATCACCACAATATGGACAAGCTTTATAACCCTTAGTAGATATTCCTGCATCATGGAAAAGGATAAAAATATAATTAGATTAAATCATATTTATTTACATGCATATTGAATAAAAAAATTACATCAATACCTGAACAAACGCCATATCCAAGAAAATCGTGAATAGTCCAAGCCACAATACCACAAATCTTAATATGTCTTTCATTGATGCTTTTTGATATATCAATGACATTAATACCTCTCCATAACTCTTGAAGATCGTCAATGAGAGGAGCAAGATATACATTCATATCTTTAACTTGTCTTTTGCCTGGGATTAAAAGTGAAAGCATTAAATGTTCCTTTTTAATGCTAAGATATGGCGGAAGATTGTAGTTTATGACTACCACTGGCCATGTTGACCATTTACTGGATTTCATGGAGAATGGATTAACCCCATCTAATGCAACTCCTAACTTTAGATTCTGTGGATTTTGTGCAAATTCAGGCCATGTAGAATCAATATGCTGAAAAGCAACACTATCATGAGGAATTCTGATTATTCCATCAGTACTTTTGTGATCATGTCCCCAAGTCAAAAGCTTTGATAATTCGGGGCTTTGAAACATATGTCTAATCCGTGGAGCCAATGGAAAATGTCTCAATACCTTATTCGGGATTTTACCTTCTTCACCCTTATATCGAGGAGATTGACATTTGGGACATGTCAAAGAGTCTGCATATTCACCTCTATATAAAATACAATCGTTAGGACATGCATGTATACATTGATAATCCATACCAAGATTGTTGATTATCTTCTTCATTTCATCATGTGAGGTAGGAAGAATATTTTGACTTGGTAAAAACTTTTCAGATAATAACCTGTAAGTTTATCAAAAAATGATATATTAAAGAAAGTAAATAAATAAATATACATATATATATGCATATAATTTTATATATGTGTATGCTTATGTGCATCTTTCAAAATATTTCCGCAAAATTTGATTGTTTTGGATGGCAGGATATGATTGTTTGTTTTGGAGGATATGAAGTATATACTTTCATTGAATGATTTGTCAATTCTATCATATGTTCAGTTTGAAAGTGCGAGAAGCGAGTTTATAATTGCTATTCAAAGAATTTGGCACTGTTTATAGGCCATACGATGGTGACCTGGATGAATCGCATGCACAGAGGTTACTCAAGATAGAGCAACCTGATTATAAGGGACTAGTACTAGCAGGATTCCTGGGGTATGCAGTAAACCTCTTGCATGTATATGTGTGATCCTCTCAAGCCACCATGATTTCCACTTTGTATCCTAAAGTTCAAATGCTCATCATTGACATGCAAGAGGTTTACTGCATACCCTAGGAATCTTGCTGGCACTAGTCCATTATAATCAGATTGCTCTATCTTGAGTAACCTCTGTGCATGTGTTGAGAGCAGTATGGGCACCCAAGGATTGACTAGACAAGGAAGCCAGGGAACCCAAGGATTGACTAGACAAGGAAGCCAACGGAGAGAGTCAGAACAAGGTGAAGGAGTAAGTAGACAAAGCAGTCGACGCAAATCTGGCAGATAGACCCTTCAATTTTTCCAATCTACATCTTTTAACAGTGATTCTTATCACTAACAATCATTGTAAATACCATTTCATATTTTTGTAGCTCCATTTTGTGCAAGCCAAGGAGTCCTTGAGCTTGAGGAGCCTTAGAAGTACCTACATATCAATTTTCGTATTTTTTAGACTCCATTTGAGCCCTCAAATTGGCCCTGGAACCTAATTTTTAACTAGGCCGGACACTAGGTCTGGACAGGGCCAAAAGCTAGTCAAAAACTATAAAAAGAGCTAGAGAGCTCATTTTTTAGGGTAGATTGTAATTGAAACGAACTTGTAAGAGCATTTTGAAAGTAATCTAAAAGCTCCATTGAATCTCTCTCTTTGTCTTGCCGTGTGTGCGCGTGTGTGTGTATGTGTGTGCATGCTTGTGTGCTTCTCACTCACGCACTTGTGCCGCCACTTGCTCGAGGTCTTCATAACATCCTCATGTCTTCCCGGATTGACATTAAAGGAGGTGCTACTCATCATTGAGCTACACCAAATTTTGGCGCCGTTGCCGGGGATCGAGCTTTGAGGACGAGCGTGTGATGGTAAGACGTAGAGTTGACGCGTTGGAGTTGTAGGTATTTTCTTCACTCTCATAGATTTTCTTTTACTTTCTTCACCATCTTCATCACCATCATCATCATCACCATCTCCCACGTCCATCTCCATCATCGCGAAAATTTCAGTTTTTTGACTATATCCCCACCTCCACCTCATTTCCCTCATTTCACTTGTGAGAGAGAGCGAGAGAGCGAAATTGCATGTGCTGTTTTTGCATGTTTCTTGAGCTATCTTGCAGGTACAGGTCACATCACCATCTCCAGCCTTCCGCGCAGGTACGGAACTCGACGAAACTGTCTCGCAGTCGTCGCCTTCTGTCCATCGCGATTGACAGAAATTTTCACTTGTTGGTAAATCTGAGTGCACCACAGTGGACTAGAGACCCTGCACACCACATTCCCACTAAAATTTTTAAAAATCTTGCAAAATTTCAGTCCATCGCGATTGACAGCCCTGTCCATCGCGATTGACAGCTCTGTCCATCGCGATTGACTGCCAGTCCATCGCGACCGACTGCCTGTCCATCGCGATTGACTCACCCCCTTGTCCATCGCGATTGACTGAGGTCTCTGTCCATCGCGATTGACTGCCCGTCCATCGCGATTGATTGAATTGGGTGTCCATCGCGACCGACTGAACTCTCTGTCCATCGCGATTGACTGCCTGTCCATCGCGATTGACTCAACCCCTTGTCCATCGCGATTGACTGAGGTCTCTGTCCATCGCGATTGACTGCCCGTCCATCGCGATTGATTGAATTGGGTGTCCATCGCGACCGACTGAACTCTCTGTCCATCGCGATTGACTGCCTATCCATCGCGATTGACTCAACCCCTTGTCCATCGCGATTGACTGAGGTCTCTGTCCATCGCGATTGACTGACTGTCCATCGCGATTGACAGCCCTATCCATCGCGATTGACAGCCAATTTTAGCCAAATTTTTTAGGGTTTGTTAATTGAAAAGTTGGGCTAATTTTGGGCACAAATATTATGCTCTTGAGCACATGGGGAAGCCTTAGGAAAACAACTTGGGGAAAACCTGTTGCATAGTGATCCTGTTTGAACCCTGTCGTAACCCTAGAACCCTGAACGGTCACAACTTTTTCATACGAGATCCATTTTTTGAGATCTAGGGCTTGTTGGAAAGCTCGTAGCATATACTACACGCCCTCAACTGTTTTTTATAAAGATAATGCATTGATTTTTAGATAGGGTATCTTGAAGTTGACCATACCCAGGGGGATCAAAGTCAGGAGTCCTTAGGATTGTTTTCTTGAAAATCACTATGCACGTTTGTGTTTGTGCTACATGAATGAAAATAATTGGTTCTGTCTTTGGAATGTAAATTTCAAAGCTAACTTTGAAACTCTTACAGAGCATCGAGAGGCGTTCTAAGCAAGTGTAAGTGCGAGCTTGGGAACACATTTCCTGGGCACTCAAGGGCAACCGAGCAGGAAACAAAAGGTTGGACACTTTTAACCTCCTCTGTCAATTCATAGCTTAGGCTAAGAACGACGAGAGGTAGGAGTAAGTCAGAGCGACGATAGGCAGACATCAAGTTGAAGACTACCTAAAAACTCAAGTTCAAGATAAAAATCTAATCTCTGTACTGCCGATAACATAAAGGAAAAGAACCTAATGTGGAACGATCAATTGCAAGTGCGAAACAACATTCAAACATTCCTGACGACGTGATATCAGACAAGAACTCAAACGTGATAAAATAACTAAAAAGAATCAAGTGACTGGTACCAATTAATCGGCAACGAGGTTGTACTCTGAAAAAAATTGGGCTAATCAGTTAGGCATATGAACCTTAGATCAGGACGACATTTAGCAAGGGAAAGACAAAGCCTTAGGTCTTCAGAGGCTAGTGTCAATCACACTGCAAGGTCTTGGGCCCAGCAGTTGAGCCACCACTCATACTACCCTAGCTCTGAGACCAGTGAGTCAGAAATGTCTCAAGGCATGGACAGACCTACGGGAAGTTCAGGAGTGCCTTATTTGTACAGGGTAGAAGGCCCTTACAAAACACAGCTGGAATATCTTAGGACCAACCGACTAGGTGCTAGCATCTATGAGGACGGCCTAGGAAGATCGGTGGTCCAGATTAAAAACCCTGACCAATCCATTGGACTAGAGCACCCAGCTGTCAAGTTTGAAAATGGTGCATACCTGGACAAAGAAGGAACTATATATGTAGTCACTAGTCACCCTGATAGGACAGATGACTTTGGGAACGTAATCTCAGAAGCGGACTTAGGGGACCTGGAATAAGGGAACATGGGTGCGGAACCTAGAACCCCTCGAGGTAAATCAGTTCTCACTAGGATTATCACACCTGAATGGGTCCCCCAAGACAACAAGAGCATAGAGTTGCTCCTCAATCGAGAAACTGATGAAGCCTTTTGGAGGTATAAGTCTAATCAGCCAACAGACAAAGGAAATATCATGATCTATGAGTTTAAGGATCCGGATAGCCCAGGCAGAGTGACTTACTTAGATCAGGCTTCAGAACGGATCTTTGTGGTGACAGAAAATGATAGGCATGCTTACACTTGGAAGGGTGAATTCATTTTCCCCCAACCAAGATCAAATGTATCCTATGGTCACCCTGGGGCTGGAACTTCCCAAGCTCATGGTACGCAAAGAGACAGAAGTAGAGATAGACCAGAAGTAAGTTTTGCCAACCCAGTGGGCAGAGAAAGAACGAGAACAGATACGAATAGGGTAGAACCTGAGATGCATAGAGCCCACAGGAACCAAAGAAATGTAGACGGATTCCCTCTGTCGAGGCCTAGAGAGCACACAAGAACTTTGAGACCCACCCAGCTAGCTAAGTCCATGAAGAATTACTTTGACGGCACAGGAGATCCCTATGATCATGTGGCGGAGTTCAAGCAAGTCTTGAGAGCTGAACAAGTGGAAGATCTGTTCACGCAGTACAATGCCTTCGGTCTAACCCTTAGGAACACAGCACTTACATGGTTTCAGCCATTAGATGAGCGTCAGTTCAGGAGCATAGACCAACTCCTAGAGGCATTTATCGTAGAGTTCTCTAAGAGCGGCATAAGACACAATACCTCCTCATTGATTCACAGCTTCAAACAGACCCCCCAAGAGACTGTCAGATTGGCCGGAAGAAGATTTAGACAATATCTTGAAAGGTGCCCTATTTCGGAACTACCCACATCTGCTAAACAAGTAGCCTTATTCCTTGATGGATTGCTGAGTACGAAATTGAGATCCTATGTGTATCTGAAGGACCCTAGGACCATAGAAGAATGTGTACGCATGTGCATTGACATTGAAGATAACCTAGGGGAAGAGCTAGAGCTTTCCAAAATCTACAAAGATTCAGATAGTGCATCTAGTCACTCTTCCACGCAATCCACATCAATTGAGGAACTTGCCGAAAAGGTAGCTCAGAAATTGGGTGTAACTAGCAAACAAATCCCAAGGTTTGCCCCAGCGAAGAGGTGCTATACATGCGGTGGTGACCACATGGCAAACGTGTGTCCCATTATGGCTCAACCCCAGGTCAATCCAAATAGCCAATATTGCACCATAGAACGAAGATACACCAATCACACCGCACAAGATTGCCCATACAACAAGCAGGCAGTTAGGCAACCATACCCTCAGCCCTACCAACAAGGCAGATACCAGAACCAGTACCCTCCACCACCACAATATGCTAGACCCCAACAAACCTATCAGCAACCATATCAGGCCCAACAGAGACCCCAACCGGTACTAGCTCAACAGCCTCCAAACCCCGCTAACGTGATTCCAGTAAAGTATGCTGTTGCAGAAGAAAACCTAAATAGGGCCATAGTACCAGTAACCCCATTGATCTCAGAAAGTGACCCGAGTGACCATAGCTTTGATTCTACACATGTCGATAGTCCCCAAGCTTACTACATGCAGTCTCCGGAACATGGTGAGTCATACTATAGTGAAGAACCAAGTGAACCTAGTTGGGAGTCTGATTACACGAACGTCATGTATGCAAACCCCAACCCTAGGCCTCAACCTAGGCAGGTACGACCACCCTTTCCTAGAGGACCATGCTACCGATGTCAGGGGGATCACTTCATTCGTGATTGTCCCTTACCTGCACCTACACAAAATCAGTCCGTGACGATCCAAGGCTTTTGCCAAGATTGTGGAAAAGAGCATCTCCTACGAGATTGCCCAAAGAACCCCAATAACATGCCAAAAATCACTCCTATCAATGTGATTGGGTTGGTTGTGGATCCCTCAGGAAGTGTCACTTCCACTGCACCAGTGCAGGTGGTTACTAGAGCTCAGGCATTGCAGCAAAACCAAGAGGCAAGCCAGGAAAAGGGCCTAGAGGCTAGTGAAACCGAGAGCGTGACAAAGAAAAGGGCTAGAGCGTGGAAAGATAGTCGAGAAAGAATGAAAAGACAATGGGCAAAAAAGATAAACGAACTTGAAGAAAGCATAAGAGAAACCAAAGCGAGGATAACTGAACTCACAGCTCCAACTCCCTCTCACATTACCCCGCCTCCACCACTCCCACCTCCATCCAACCCACCACTTTCCCCACCGCCTCATCAAATCCCACCACCCCCTAGAGTAGGATCAGTCCTAGTTGACCCCACTCCCGAGGACCTTAATATGATGCTTAAAGCATATCAGGCCAGAATCCAAGAAGGGCCAACCATCACCGATCATGAAAAGTGCTACCCTAGAGCCGAGCTAGAGCTTGAACGAACTAAGATTTGTGCCAAAATGGTGGAATTGGCTCAGACCATGTTTGAGGCCAGCCGCCTATTTAACATTTCTAGTTCAGCTAAGACGCAGTTACACTTTGATGGACTGCTGGAAAGAATAGAGAAGTTAATTGCACAATCAGAGAAGGAACCTGCCCCTCAAAGAAAGGAAAGGGCAAGAGAACGGATAAGCCAGCCCCTTCAGGAAGCCCATGTGCCTCCTCAAGAAGCTTATCTTCCCCCCCAAAAGTCACATGAGCCTCCCCCGAAGGCTTATGTACCTCCACAGGTGACCCACATTCCTTCTCAGGGAGCGTATGAGGTTGCTCGGAAGAGTAATAGAATAAGTAATCCTCTCCAAGAAGCTTGTGCTCCAGCCATCTGTGGGAACGAGGAGAGAGCCAACGATAGAATAAGCCCTCCTTCCCAGGTTGCTTATGTGCCTAACTCTACGGAGCCAGACACTTCTTCTTCTATGAATCGGTTTGCACCAGACTTCCTACGAGAGATTGAAGAAGATAAATGGGATAACGAAAGTGAGGTCGCCCCTCCATTTGAACTTGTGGACGATGCACACGACCAATTCCCACAAGACATCCCATCCATTTACGGGGAACATGAGAGTACTCAGTCTCATGAGAGATTGGACTTTGAGTCTAATTCCATACAGGAGCTACCCCACTTCACAGGCCCATGGGAAGCAAAGTCCACATGTATGAGAGCACCCACAGTCATGGTAAGGAACGACGACTCAGTCATACCAAGGAACACGGAGGTAGTAACAAACACCAAGGTGCAACGCGATTGCACTTTGGAAGAACTGCCGGAGAATAGACTAAACGCGCGGAAATGTGCAGCCAGTCAAGTAACTGAAGTTGCAAAACCTCATTCCCGGGTAGGATCCCATAGGACAGTGCCAGAAATTCCCTTGGATAAGATAGGAGATATGTGTGAAGGTGAAGAAGGGAACACCTATCTTCCCATTACCTACCAGGACTACACCACTAAGGCAATTTTGGACTCAGGTGCAGGAGTTGCAATTGCCACTACTTCCCTATGGAAGCGTTGGGGCAAGCCAGCACTCAGGCCAACAAGAATGAAATTGAAGATGGCCGATGGTCATATTGAGAGACCCTTAGGATTGCTAGAAGGAATAACTCTCACCACTTGTGGTGTTGAGTTTGAGCATAGCTTTGCTATATGTGACTTCAGCAAAAATCATGCTTATGAGATGATTTTAGGAAGACCATTTATGCGACAGTTGCAAGTGGTACAGGATTGGGGAACTAACTCCTTGTATTTGCAACACTTGGGCGTTACAACCAAAGTCAATCTCAAGGACTATTCTCATAGAGATGTCCCTCCTATCCAGTGGAATCCCATCCATAGAGCCAAAGATGATACGGAATCTGTGCATTCCATAGAATCTGGATCCTCATGGATGCATGAAGATACTCACTTATGGATGTGCAAGGTAGCAGTAGAGGAAGAGAAGAGAGAGAAAGCCAGAGAGGTAGGTGCGAAAGAAACCCATAGATCAATCCAAGACCCAGCCTATGCACCTGTAGTTTTTCCAGACGAAGAATTTGAACCTCACGGTTGGGCAGAAATCTTAGCAACAATGGACGTAGCCATCAACGAAGAACAATGGACACCTCACTATGATGAGGATGGCTATGATATTTCAGTCTTCTCCATAGAGCCAATCATGGGAGAGGCAGTTCTAGAAGAATGCGAACCCAGCCCTGATGCATTTGAGGATGCAAGTGACTCCGATCTAGAGTCAATCATTATGGACTCACCATTTGCATCAGATGAAGAATATTTCCATGAAGTAGAATTTCAACCCCAGAGGCATGGAGAGGTTACAAATGATGTAAGATTAGCAACACATATGACTCCGAAGGAAGAAGGAAAGAAACGAAAGAAGAAAGAAGTCTCACCAGAGGAGGAAGAATCTTTGTTTGAGGTCCCAGAAAATTTTAAAAAGTATGAGATAGATGACAGGAGAGTCATGATAAGAATGCCTAAACGAGAAGCACAATCAGGAGAGGCCTATGATAACAAAGAAACCACCAAGAAAATAGTAGTGGCCATAGAAGAAGGAGAGGAGAGATGCACGTATATAGGCCATGACCTGACAGAAGAAGAAGAGCATGAATTGATTGCCTTGCTAAGAGAATACAGAGATGTATTCGCTTGGAGTTACAAGGATTTGAAAGGGGTTGACCCGGACATATGCTCACACACTATTCCCATGACCTCAGATGCTAAACCCTCTAAGCAAAAGCCTTATACATATAACGATAATTACGCCGCTAAGATCAAAGAAGAGATAGATAGACTGGTTGAAGCTGGATTTATCTATGAAATTGAGCACACTGAATGGGTATCCCCCATCGTAGTGGTGCCCAAGAAGAATGGCAAACTGCGCGTGTGCATTAACTTGAAAAAGGTTAATGCAGCCACAATTCGAGATAACTATCCGCTTCCCATCACAGAACATCTCTTAGAAAGAGTGGCAGGCAAGGAAGTGTACAGCTTCCTTGATGGATTTTCGGGCTACAATCAAGTAGCCATAGCTCCAGAGGATCAGCATAAGACAGCCTTTGCCACCGAATGGGGCATTTTTGCTTTTAGAGTAATGCCATTTGGGCTTACCAATGCACCAGCCACCTTCCAGAGGCTGATGTGCCATGTGTTCAAGGAGTTCCTGAGGAAGAATTTAGAAGTCTATGTTGATGATCTCTGTGCTCATTCTAATGTTAGACAAACCCATATTCCTGAACTCAAACAAATCTTTGACAAATGTAGAGAGTACCAAGTCTGCCTGAACCCAGAAAAGTGCGTTTTTATGGTAAGGCAAGGTAAGATTCTAGGACACATAGTGTCAAAGAATGGCATATCTACTGACGAAGAGAAAGTGAGAGCCATAGCAGAGCTACCTAGGCCAAAGAATGTCAAGGAAGTACAAGCTTTCATGGGGCATTGTGGTTATTATCGACGATTTATACACATGTATGCTGTTATTGCAAAGCCCATGTACGGACTTCTGACAAACTTTGAGTGGACGGATGAATGTGAGAATTCCTTCCAGGAGCTTAAACGAAGATTGTGTTCAGCACCAATCTTGACCACACCAGATTGGAATAAGCCATTCCATGTTCATGTGGATGCATCCAATTATGCTATTGGATGTGTGCTTGCACAACCTACTGGTGAAGGTAATATGGATCTTCCAATTGCCTATGCCAGTAGACAATTGAATGCGGCTGAACGGAATTACACCACTACAGAGCGCGAAGGATTAGGCATGGTATATGCAGTCAAGAAATTTAGACACTATTTGCTTGCAAATAAGTTTAAATTTTTTACTGATCATCAGGCATTGTTATATCTTGTAAACAAGCCATGCAATACAGGAAGATTAGTAAGATGGTTTCTCTTGCTAATGGAATATGACTTTGAGGTTGTGGTAAGAAAGGGTAGGACTCACTTGAGAGCAGATCACCTCTCTAGGCTCACATCAGGAGAAGCCCCACAAGGAGTGTCAGATGACCTTCCTGATGCTTACTTGTTTAATTTGGAAGTGGTGCCGCAGTGGGCCAAGCCAATAGTACCAGTATTGACATATGGGCCTAATCATCCAGTGATAAACACACGGAATAGGGAGATTGTAAAAGCCCAAAAGTACCACATCATGGCAGGAAGCATGTACAAGCACACAGATCAAGGGATCTTGGCTTGTTGCGTAGAAGAGGATGAGTACGCTAAATGGTTGCAATTAGCACATGTAGGTGCATTAGAGCAACACCATTCAAAGCAACGAACTTTACAGACCTTAAAGAGACTCGGAGTACATTGGCCAACTATGGAAGCTGATGTCCAAAAGTTGTGCAAGGAATGCCCAATCTGTTGCACTAAACCACCTGTGGAACATGCCACTCTCTATCAAGTATCCATTGTGCCAGATTGGAGTGAACCTCTAGTATCATTCTTGAGGACAAACACATTCCCTCCAGACATGACTCTAGCTAGGAAAAGGAGTTTAGAACAAGAAGCCCAGGATTACTCACTCATAGGTGATAATCTATATAAGCGCGGTAAAGATGGTTACCTGAGACTGTGTGTCCATGAAAGTGAATATCTCAAGATCTTGGAAACTGCTCACCAAGGTGTAGTAGGAGGACACTTTGGACCAGATCGGGTGATCAAGGCGATACTAATTGCGGGCTTCTGGTGGCCTACCCTTCACATGGATGCACATACCTATGTGAAACGGTGTGATGTCTGTCAGAGGACTCAGTATCCTATACGCAAAGATGAGATGCCACTGAAACCTATGATGGGTGGACGTGCATTCTCTAAGTGGGGAATAGACTTCGTAGGTCCTATTAATCCCCCAGCTAAGGGTTCTCATGCGGAATACATCATTGTTGCGACAGCTTATCTCACCAAGTGGGTAGAGGTAAAGGCTACGACAAAGAACGATGCTCAAACAACTGCCAAATTCTTGTTTGAGAAAGTATTCACGAGATACGGACTACCTATAGAGCTTGTAAGTGATAGAGGCACTCATTTCTTGAACGAAGTGATTGAAAATCTACTCCAAGAATTCTTGGTAATACACAAGAAGTCTGCCCCGTATCACCCTCAAGCTAATGGGCAAGCTGAGAGCACTAATAAGATCTTATGCAATGTACTAACGAAATTAGTGAACACTAAACGCTCTGATTGGGACAAACAGCTACACCATGCTGTTTGGGCATACCGAGTTGCCTACAAAACGGTACTCCAAGCCACCCCCTTTCAGATGGTATTCGGCCAAAACGCTGTGCTACCCTTGGATTTCCTGATTCCTACGTTGAAAGTAGCACAAGAGCACGAATGGACAGGTCATGAGCTCTCCTCTAGGATCTTTGACCTTGAACGATTAGGAGAAACAAGACTGAGAGCCGCTGCTGGAATATACGCTGCCAAGAAGAGACAGAAGGCATACTTTGATGCCCACGTAAAGGATAAGGGTTTGAAAGCCGGAGATTTAGTTTTAGTCTATACACTGAAACAACACGCGAGGAAGCTAGAAAAGAGAGGCTACGAACCTATGATTATCAATAGGATCTCCACGAGTGGAGCAGTACAATTAGCCACATTAGAGGGCGATGTTCTCCCTAACTATATTAGCGGATGCAGAGTCAAGTTGTATCAGGAACCCCTCACAGAGAAAATGCTCAGCCGACTCAACACTGCTAAGAAACGCAAAGAGGAAGAGAAGCGAATTAGAGAAGAAGCTCAAGCAGAAGCTTTAGAACGCATCAGAAGGATGAAATTATGAAAGCAAGGTAGAGAGCAGCCTAGGACAAATGACTATGCAGATCAAGGATATCATATGGCAATGTGTGAAGTCGCCGGAACCAGCTCACCTAGGATAAGTGATCGACGTCCTTTTGTAACCCTAGATATAGGACAAGGAAAAAGTGCAAGGACTGTAAGAGCCTTGATTGACTCAGGTGCAGCCACTAGTGCTGTTAGAGTGTCTTACTGTCAAGAGTTACAGTTAACTGTCAATCCTGTGGAAGCATATCTCATAGGATTGGGAGGCGTGGAAACCCCTTGTATGGGCGAGGTGGAACTTCCCCTCTACATTCATGATGAGGCAATGACAGTTAAAGTACTAGTGTGTCAAGATGAGGATCTCACTGAACCTCTTGTCTTGGGTCAAGACTGGATCTATGACCAAGCAGTCAACTTAAACCTAAGAAGTGGACTTCTTCAGGTATGGGTCAATCATAGTCGAATTACAATAGAGTTGGATAAGGGAGCACTCAAGGAACTAGAAAAGGCACAGACTCCTGGTCCCTCCAGGGGTGCACATGAAGTTGACCATGCTGTTCTTGTCCAAAACTATGTGTTGCAGAGGAATGATATTCGCAAAAAAGGAGTCAGGGATGCAAAGGAATTCCCTTCTTTTCCAAAGGCCAGAAGGAGGCAACAACCAAAGGTGGAGCAAAGGCAGAAGAAACAGAGTACTACCTATGCCGGACATCAAAAGAACCTGCGTAGCAGAATGTCTCGACAAGTGAATCAAGTGTGGGTGCGAAAAGGCGAACACCCGGTTGCACCCACGCCAACAGCACGGGCGAAGCCTCTTATTAATAACCATCAACACATCACTAATAAGAGGTCTTCCGGAAATTCTTCTGCTAACGTGAAATCTATTTGGGTGCCCAAAAAGTCGATGAAGGCTAGCCCACAATCAAGACAAATTTGGGTGCCTAAGGCTTGTTTGCGGGCTCAAATAGCTACACCAAGAACACACCCTACACAGCATGATCCATTCACTCGCACAGCCTACATCCAGTCATTTTCAACACCAAGGCACATGAACACGAACAGAATCAGTTGTAAATGGGCCCCTAAAAGGCCTCAGGTTAAAGCTGACACACCTATAAAGCTCTCGAGAATCTCTACAGAACCACGAGTAAAACCCATCCACTGCATTTGGCAGCCCAAGACTTGTAACAAACCCCCTGACCCTATTGTAAATCCATGACCACCTACTAACCGCTTCACTCTTAATTCACATCATTTCGCTTAGCTCTTAGGTCTACCTAACTCCTAACTACACACACCAGCACCGAGCACTTATTAACTCCTAACCACTCCAGAACTTTAAGTTAATATTGTAACAAGGGACACCATGTCATTTTTGTGTCCATTGCAATGTTAACGTTTATTCATATATTCTCACAGAATCAGCTGCGACATTTTCAACATGGCGGAGGCAGCAGGAACTAGCTCTCACACAGAAACAAACCCGCAAGTGGTGGACTTGGACAGTTTACCCGTTTTGCCTGAGACAGTTGAAAGACCAGAAGAGTTGCAGGTCGTCAAAATCATACCTATTGCGGACCCTCCGCGTGGCCACACCATGCCCGTGGGAAAGACTTCACATTGGTTTACCGAGGTAGCAGGACCCTTGGGGGAAGGAACGTATCTATGGGAATCAGAGTTGGACTACAATGGAAAGCAAGGCAGATACCATTTCTTTACAAGAGAATTTGAGAAGTTACAAAATGCGGAAGGTCTACGTCCGATATGGGACAAAGCCGGATTGAGTGCCTATTTCAGTGCCCGACTCCCAAAACCTGACTTCATGCGATGCTACTATCTCATCAACACCTTGACTCCAAATCCGAACCCAAAAGGTGCAAGCTCATTTGTGATTCCATCTCTGACAAAGGGGAATGAGCTCAAGAGGTTTAGGCTATCAAACAATTTGGTGAGAGAAGCTCTGGATATGCGCGGCATGCATATTCCTACAGAAAAGGAAACCCTAGTACCGGACTACATGAAGAATCGAAGTCTCACCAAACTCAAGGACATGGTATCCATGACGCCTAATATTGCAATACACCTTCGCATGTGCATGCAACACTTTGCTTTCCCGGCGCAGGATAGATTCACCATGCCGCACAAAAAGATTTGGTTTAGCCTGTATCTGGCAGAGACACAGAGCCTCACCATCAACCTACCCCACTGGATAATTGATCAGATACACTTAGCTCACAAACGCTGGCCGCGGAAACAGGTTTTATATGGTTGCTGCGCTCTGACAAGAATCATTTATAGGTGTTTGGCTTATGACATTCCAATCCAACGAGCCCTGATGTGGAATCGGGTAGAGCAGTTTTGAGGCAGGACATCCACTGGACCCCCTTCTAAGAAGATGAGAGGCACGGTCCAAGTCCCATGTGCTCAACCACGTGGAGCCACCCTAACACCAGACGTCACCCCGCCACCCCGAAGAGTCCGACCATTCACACTCCGACTTCCAAGACGCAGCACGGATGGTTCCACCTTGATATTCCCTCCCATCCCAACGGATCTCGAATTTCCTAGTGGTGCACCTTTAGAAGAACTCACTAATGAAGACTTCGAACAACTATTACAGGATGTAGAGCTGGAGGCAGAAGAGGCACAACAAGCGGAGAATGTACAAACGCAGGCCACAACCTCCCAAGCACCTGTCACACCTGTTGAAGTGGAGGAAGAAGAGGACGGAGATGAAGAACAGGAGGATGATGAGGAGGAGTATGATCAAGAGCAACAAGAGGAGCAACAAGAAGTGCCAGAACTTGTAGGTGCACCTGCATATACAGCTCAACTACGAAGGCTATATGACACTATCAAAGCAGTACAAGAAAGACATCAACTCTCTCTGGTATCAGGTCAAGCTTTGATGCAAGAAATGCTATCAGATGAAGGGGTGGACCAACACTTCATTGACACCCTCAAATTAGTGTCAGACTCTTTAGGAGTTTCGGAGGCTGTCCACACCGCAGTCCGCCAGTCCGTAAGGTATGACAAACGCAGAGTGGACACGTTACCACGAGCAGGTAAGACTATCAGGATACCCGTCACAGAACCAGAAGTACCTATTGAGACCACAGCCACTCCCACAACCACCACTGACCTCTCCGCTGAAACCTTCGTTCAGACATCACCCATCTCACCCCAGCGTCCTCCATCACCACCTTCTCCACCCCCACCACCACCTCCCACCTCGGAAGAAACGACAGTCATCACCTCTACCTTCACCTATAACCCATCCTCATTCAAATCATTCTCGTTTCGAGAACCCACCTCACAAGACACCCTCTTCTCCTTCGTCACCAATCCCTTGTACACTTCATCCCATCTATCCTCTGAACCCCTGACTGGCCATCCCATAATTACAAGTGTTGTTGGAAACCCAGCACCCACAGAAGGCACCCTGTGTTTCCCGACCTATCCCCCAATACGGGTACCTCCATTCCATGACCCTCACTTCCCATCTGGTCCCCACACCTCTTTCAACCTGACCGCGCCACCCCAATACCCGTCCTTTGTGGAGCAGTTATTCCGCTCTCCAATGTTTCAAAGGCACCTTCCTCCGATGTTCGCAACGACATCAATTTACACGAACACCACACTCACTTCACCTACCATACCCACCTATATGGTAGCCCCTGCACACACCACCTTGTCTGACCCAATGGACATTTCACCAACCACAGCACCTCTCCCCACGATTTCCCCACCTTCCCCTCCCTTGCCCCCCACCTCACCACTCACATCATTGGCACACACAGCATTCACTACCCCCCTACCCAATCCCACCTCCTCTGCATTTCAAACTTTTCCCCTTGCATCTCATAATGTAAATAGCACGTTGAACACATTACTTCAGTGTGCACATCAGCTACAACAAGACTACCATCAATTGGAAGAACGCACCGCTGCCCTCCAGGCAGAATCTCAACGTCTCCAAGCTAGAGTCACCACTCTTGAAGCTGACTACCAGACGCTCCTAACCGAACATACCACACTACAGCAGGCTCACTCCGAATTGGAATCAAAGGCATCAACTGTAGATGACCAAGCAGTCAAGGAATTAGAAACAATGCTTCAAGCGCAAATGATATCTAACGCTACACTCAGACGCAACATTGGGCTACTAAGAAAGCATATGGCAGCAGCATTAGAAGAGAACAAACGACTTCAACAACAAAACCAAGATAACTTTGAAGCGGCTATGGAAGGAACCGTAGGAGCAACCATTAGCCCTACCAGATATAGAGCAGTTCCATCAGAAGACATCCGCATCCTACTTGAGGAGCATGCAAATTTCCTGGAGTCATATGAAAAACTAGAAACTGAATGTGCCGATCTAAAGAAACAGTTAGCCAGTGTACCCACTGCTCAACAGGAGCCGGTGATCTTGCCACAATCTACAGAAGAAATGGAGACCCTTCGAAAACAGGTGGCAGAACTCCAAGCACGCCTCTTACCATATGAACGACCACCCTCGCCCATTGAAGAACCAGAACCTGAAACAGTAGTGGAAATCCCCGTCGAGGACAGCTACGAAGAGCCATACGAGCCTATGCCGACGCCTGGTGGTCGAACTACAGAAGAAGGACAAGACACGTTAGAAATTCAAGTTCCAGATTGGGTCAGAAGGGTCGAGAAAGTGGGTAAGACACATGATGATCGTGTGGCCGTGCAAATGCAATCTCTCACGAATCTGGAAGAAACGGTCCTTCGGTCTTCCTACTTTCAACAGTTATCCCATCAACGGTTAATCACAACATCAGAATCGCAATACATGCCTTATTTTGTCTTACTACATGATTATAATGCAGAAGTCAAAAGACATACAGGGAAGGAGCCCACATTCGCTACTCAATTCGAGATAGGGGATTTACCGACCGATGCACGTGCTGGCTCGATTTTCCAACCTAATTGGCGTGCACGTTTACTCACCGATTACCCAGAGATGATGAGTACCTGGGCTACCATGCCACTCTATATCAAGTATAATCCATGCTATTGTCCAGTGGTACGTCGCAGATCCTGGCAAGCATTTGCAATCAAGATACGCAACAATAAAGAGTGCTCGGCTTGGGTTAACTATCCGTATTTTGCTCCACCTCGAGGACCTCCAACCGTAGCCTACATGATATCAACAATTCGACACTGGTCTACACGTCTCAATAATGTACCCGACATCGCGGCGAAAATGTGTATGAAGATCTTTGAGCTCATGACCATTGTCTTCAAAACCTTTCGGAATGTCCAAGCTCCATACATCTCCGCCCCTGGATTCGCTCAAGGCAACAAGGATTTAGTCTACGACATGAGCCAAACCCCCTCGGTCACTGTCATCTTTGCTTGGCATGCACGAATCAAGTACTTGCCCGCATGCTTCAAGCAAACATTTGAGGAAATGTTCTCTACGGGCTTCTGGGAATACAATTCCGAAATTTTCATTCCCATACCCACACATTTGCTACATCTATTCGCAGTAGAACAAGCGATCCATGCAGATCAGTTACGTCTGCCACATCCGGATGTTCCAGGACCAATCGATTGGGATCGTATGATGACAGATTTGGCCAGAGGACTACGCTTACAAGAACATCAGCTTGCCACTCAGGTTGTGGAATATTACATCCAACACTCCCAGCAACAAGGGTCTGTCAGGGACGACAGACGCGAGAGAGGGGGGGGTGTTGAGAGCAGTATGGGCACCCAAGGATTGACTAGACAAGGAAGCCAGGGAACCCAAGGATTGACTAGACAAGGAAGCCAACGGAGAGAGTCGGAACAAGGTGAAGGAGTAAGTAGACAAAGCAGTCGACGCAAATCTGGCAGATAGACCCTTCAATTTTTCCAATCTACATCTTTTAACAGTGATTCTTATCACTAACAATCATTGTAAATACCATTTCATATTTTTGTAGCTCCATTTTGTGCAAGCCAAGGAGTCCTTGAGCTTGAGGAGCCTTAGAAGTACCTACATATCAATTTTCGTATTTTTTAGACTCCGTTTGAGCCCTCAAATTGGCCCTGGAACCTAATTTTTAACTAGGCCGGACACTAGGTCTGGACAGGGCCAAAAGCTAGTCAAAAACTATAAAAAGAGCTAGAGAGCTCATTTTTGAGGGTAGATTGTAATTGAAACGAACTTGTAAGAGCATTTTGAAAGTAATCTAAAAGCTCCATTGAATCTCTCTCTTTGTCTTGCCGTGTGTGCGCGTGTGTGTGTATGTGTGTGCATGCTTGTGTGCTTCTCACTCACGCACTTGTGCCGCCACTTGCTCGAGGTCTTCATACCATCCTCACGTCTTCCCGGATTGACATTAAAGGAGGTGCTACTCATCATTGAGCTACACCATGATTTCCACTTTGTATCCTAAAGTTCAAATGCTCATCATTGACATGCAAGAGGTTTACTGCATAACCTAGGAATCTTGCTGGCACTAGTCCATTATAATCAGATTGCTCTATCTTGAGTAACCTCTGTGCATGCTATGCATCCAGGTCACCATTGTATGGCCTATAAACAATGCCAAATTCTTTGAATACAAATTATAAATCCGCTTCTCACACTTTCAAACTGAACATATGCGTGAATCGACAAATCATTCAATGAAGGTACATACTTCATATCCTCCAAAACAAACAATCGTATCCTGCCATCCAAACAATCAAATTTTTTACGAATATATGTGTGTATGAGTATGTGCATGTGCATGTGTATGTGTGTATATGTATATGCATGTATATGTATAACTCTATGTGTATGTGTGTGTATGTGCATGTATATGTGTATATGTGCATGTGTATGTGTGCGTATATGTATGTATATGCATGTGCATGTATAAGTGTATATGTATGTATCAATATGTGCATGTTCTTGTGTATGTGTGTGTATATGTATAACTCTATGTGTATGTGTGTGTATGTGCATGTATATGTGTATATGTAGGTATATGCATGTGTGTGTGCTTCTTCGTCATGTATAAGTGTATGAGTGCATATCAATAAGTGTGAGTATATTATGTAATGAAAATAACACAATTCAAATGATCTACAAATAATAGAAATTGTACTTACAATTGTGATCCATAGTTTTTGCTTGGTTAGCTTCTTGAATAACCTGCAATAAAAAGAGAGAGAGAGAGAGAGAGAGAGAGAGAGAGAGAGAGAGAGAGAGAGAGAGAGAGAGAGAGATCTAGAGAGAGAGAGAGATCTAGAGAGAGAGAGAGAGATCTAGAGAGAGAGAGATATCTAGAGAGAGAGAGTGAGATCTAGAGAGAGAGAGATCTAGAGAGAGATCTAGAGAGAGAGAGAGAAAATTCAAAGAGACAAAGATGTAGAAAGAGAGAAACAAAGACAGAGGGAGACAATAACAGAGAGCTTAAGCAAAACAACAACTCTGCATATACTTGCTTCAGCTCGTAAGCGCAGCGCAATTGCGAACGTTGGAGAGCTCTTCGATCGGATGCGTGAAAATGCCGATTGCAGAGCCTCCAACGTTTTAATTTTTGTCCGTCAACAGATCGTCGTATAAGCGATGCAACGCGTCGTCGTATAAGCGATGCAATAGACCGTCGCATAATGGACCGTCGCACAATGGACCGTCGCTTATGTACCGTCGCTTATGCGACGCTAAAAAGCGTCGCTTATGCGACGCTAAAGAGCGTCGCTTAAGCGACGCCTTTGACAAGCGTCGTTTAAGCGACGTTAGGCAAATACCGTCGTTTTTTGCGTCGTATAATCGACGGTCCGCGCTCGACGGTAATTCCGACGCAAGTTGCAATTTTATAGCGACGAAATTCTGTCGCGTTAACCGTCGCTACACGCCCGTATTCCTTGTAGTGGCAAGTAGCTTTGTTCTTGGATGGATTGCTAAGTACCAAATTGAGATCATATGTGTACTTGAAGGACCCTAGGACCATAGAAGAGTGTGTACGCATGTGCATTGACATCGAGGATAACCTAGGGGAAGAACTAGAGCTTTCCAAGATATACAAAGATTCAGATAGTGCCTCTAACCTCTCTTCCACGCAATCCACATCAATTGAGGAACTTGCAGAAAAAGTAGCTCAGAAACTAGGTGTCGCTAGCAAACAAATCCCAAGGTTTGCCCTTGTGAAAAGATGCTATACTTGTGGAGGCGACCATATGGCAAATGTATGTCCCATTATGGCTCAACCCCAAGTTAATCCTAGTAACCAGTATTGCACCATAGAACGAAGATACACAAATCACATAGCACAAGACTACCCATACAATAAGCAAGCGGTCAGGCAAACCTACCCTCAGCCATACCCTCAGTAGGGAAGATACCAGAATCAGTACCCACCGCAGCAGTATACTAGGCCTCAACAAACCTACCAACCACAGTACCAAAACCAACAAAGGCCTCAGCCTGTGTTAGCTCAACAACCTCCAGCTCCATCCAATGTGATCCCTGTAAAGTATGCAGCTGCAGAAGAAAACCTGAATAGGGCCATAGTGCCAGTAACCCCATTGCTATCAGAAAGTGACCCCAGTGACCATAGTTTCGATTCTACAGATGTTGATAGCCCCCAGGCCTACTACATGCAGTCTCCTGAACATGGTGAGTCTTACTTTAGTGAAGAGCCAAATGAACCTAGTTGGGAGTCAGATTACACAAATGTCATGTATGCAAACCCCAACCCTAGACCTCAACCTAGACAAGTAAGACCCCCATTCCCTAGAGGACCATGTTACAAATGTCAGGGAGATCATCTCATTCATGATTGTCCCTTGCCTCCACCTACACAACCCCAATCAGTGACGATCCAGGGCTATTGCCAGGAGTGTGGAAAGGAGCATCTCTTACGAGATTGTCCAAAGAATCCCAGCAATATGCCAAAAATCACTCCCATTAACGTCATTGGGTTAGTAGTAGACTCTACAGGAAGCGTGACGTCCACTGCACCAGTACAGGTAGTCACTAGCTCAAGCATTGCAGCAAAACCAAGGGGTAGGCCAGGAAAAGAGCCTAGAGGCTAGTGAAACTGAGAGCATAACCAAGAAGAGGACTAGAGCTTGGAGAGATAGTCGTGAAAGAATGAAAAGACAATGGGCAAAGAAAATGAGTGAACTTGAGGAAAGCCTAAGAGAAACCAAAGCCAGGATAACCGAACTCACAACTCAAACTCCCTCTCACACTACCCCACCTCCACCATTCCCATCTCCATCCGACCCGCCACCTTCCAACCCACCTCACACAATTCCACCACCCCCTAGAGTAGGATCAGTCCTAGCAGATCCCACTCCCGAGGACCTTAATATGATGCTTAAAGCCTATCAGGCCAGAATCCAAGAAGGGCCAAACGTAACTGATCATGAAAAGTGTTACCCTAGAGCAGAACTAGAGCTAGAACGAACCAAAATTTGTGCTAAGATGGTGGAATTGGCTCAGACCATGTTTGAAGCCAGCCGCCTCTTTAACATATCTAGTTCAGCTAAGACGCAGCTGCACTTTGAAGGAATGTTAGAAAGAATAGAGAGACTAATTGCACAATCAGAAAAGGAACCCGCCTCTCAACATAAGGACAAGGCAAGTGAAAGAGCAGGTCTTCCTGCCCAGGAAGCCTATGTGCCTGAAACCTATGTGCCTAACTCTACGGAGCCAGACACATCATCTTCTATGAATCGATTCACACCAGAATTCCTACGAGAGATTCAAGAAGACAAATGGGCTAAAGAAAGTGAAGCCCCTCCTCCCATTGAACTTGTGGATGATGCACATGACCGATTCCCACAAGACATCCCATCCATTTATGAGGAGCAGGAGAGCATCCACTCTCAGGAAAGACTAGACTTTGAGTCTAACTCTCTACAAGAATTACCCCACTTCATAGGCCCATGGGAAGCTAAGTCCACATGTATGAGAGCACCCACGGTCATGATAAGAAACAAAGACTCAGTCTTACCTAGGAACACGGAGGTAGTGAAAAACACTAAAGTACAGTGTAACCTCACCTTAGAAGAGCTACTCAAAGTAAGGCCAGAGCTATGGAAACATGTAGCCAAACAAGTACCAGAAATAGCCAAACCTCGTTCCTAGGTACGATCCCAGAGAACAGTGCTAAAAATACCATTGGACAAGATAGGAGACATGAGTGAGGGCGAAGAGGGAAACACATATCTTCCTATCACCCATCAAGGATACACCACAAAGGCCATTCTAGACTCAGGCGCAGGTGTTGCAATTGCTACCACTTCCCTATGGAAGCGTTGGGGCAAGCCAGCACTCGGGCCCACGAGGATGAAATTGCAAATGGCCGATGGTCACATAGAAAGACCCCTAGGGCTGTTAGAAGGAGTAACTCTCACCACGTGTGGTGTTGAGTTCGAGCACACATTTGCTATATGTGATTTTAGCAAAAATCATGCCTATGAAATGATCTTGGGACGACCCTTTATGCGACAGTTGCAAGTGGTACAGGACTGGGGAACCAACTCCTTGTACCTACAACACTTAGGTGTTACGACCAAAGTGAATCTTAAAGATTACTCTCATAGAGATGTCCCTCCTATCCAATGGAATCCCATCCATAGAGCCAAAGATGATACGGAATGTGTGCATTCCATAGGATCAGGATCCTCATGGATGCACGAAGACACCCACTTATGGATGTGCAAAGTGGCAATAGAAGAGGAGAAAAGAGAAAAGGCCAGAGAAATAGGTGCAAACGAAACACATAGACCCATTCAAGACCCAGCCTATGCACCTGTAGTATTTCTTGATGAAGAATTTGAACCCCATGACTGGGCAGAAATCTTAGCAACAATGGATGTAGCCATCAATGAAGAACAATGGACACCCCACTGTGATGAGGATGGCTATGACATTTCAGTCTTCTCCATAGAGCCAATTATGGGAGAGGTAGTGTTAGAAGAGTGTGAACCTAGCCCTGATGCATTTGAGGATGCAAGTGACTCCGATCTAGAGTCAATCATTATGGACCCACCTTTTGCATCAGATGAAGAATACTTCTATGAAGTAGAATTTCAACCCCAGAGGTATGGAGAGCTCACAAATGATGTAAGGCTAGCCACACATGTGACCCGGAAGGACGAAGGAAAGAAAAGAAAGAAGAAAGAAGTCACACAAGAAGAGGAGGAATCTTTGTTTGAGGTCCCGGAAAATTTTAAGAAGAATGATTTAGATGACAGGAGAGTCATGATCAGAATGCGTAAACGAGAGGCACAATCAGGGGAGGCCTATGATAACAAAGAAACCACCAAGAAAATTGTGGTAGCTCTGGAAGAAGGAGAGGAGAGATGCACGTACATAGGCCATGACCTGACAGAAGAGGAAGAACAAGAGCTAATAGCCTTACTAAGACCATACCGAGATGTATTCGCTTGGAGTTACAAGGATTTGAAAGGAGTAGACCCTGACATATGCTCACACACTATCCCCATGACCTCAGATGCCAAACCCTCTAAGCAAAAGCCATATACATATAATGATAATTATGCGGCCAAGATCAAAGAAGAGATAGATAGGCTAGTTGAAGCTGGATTTATCTATGAAATTGAGCACACTGAGTGGGTATCCCCCATTGTAGTGGTGCCCAAGAAAAACGGAAAGCTGCGTGTGTGCATTAATTTGAAGAAGGTTAATGCAGCCACAATTCGAGATAACTATCCGCTTCCTATCATAGAGCATCTCTTAGAACGAGTAGCAGGCAAGGAAGTGTACAGCTTCCTCGATGGATTTTCGGGCTACAATCAAGTAGCCATAGCTCCAGAAGATCAGCATAAGACGGCATTTGCCACTGAATGGGGCATTTTTGCCTTTAGAGTAATGCCATTTGGGCTTACCAATGCAGCAGCAACCTTCCAGAGGCTAATGTGCCATGTATTTAAAGAGTTCCTGAGGAAGAACTTAGAAGTCTATGTTGATGATCTTTGTGCTCATTCCAACATCAGGCAAACCCATATTCCTGAACTCAGACAAATCTTTGACAAATGTAGAGGATATCAAGTCTGCCTAAACCTAGAAAAGTGCGTTTTTATGGTCAGGCAAGGCAAGATTCTAGGACACATAGTGTCAAAGAATGGCATATCCACTGATGAAGAGAAAGTGAGAGCTATAGCCGAGTTACCTAGGCCTAAGAATGTCAAGGAAGTACAGGCTTTCATGGGGCATTGTGGTTCCTACCGCCGGTTCATTCACATGTATGTTGTCATTGCAAAGCCCATGTACGGACTTCTGACTAACTTTGAGTGGACTGATGAATGTGAGAATTCCTTCAATGAGCTTAAACGGCGATTATGTTCAGCACCAATCTTAACCACACCAGATTGGAATAAGCCTTTCCATGTTCATGTGGATGCATCCAATTATGCTATTGGGTGTGTACTCGCGCAACCTACTGGTGAAGGTAATATGGATCTTCCAATTGCCTATGCTAGTAGAAAATTGAATGCAGCTGAACGAAATTATACAACCACCGAACGAGAAGGATTAGGCATGGTATATGCAGTTAAAAAGTTTAGACATTATTTGCTTGCAAATAAGTTTAAATTTTTTACTGACCATCTGGCACTGCTATATCTCGTGAACAAGCCATGCAATACAGGTAGATTAGTAAGATGGTTTCTCTTACTAATGGAATACGACTTCGAGGTTGTGGTAAGGAAAGGTAGGACTCACTTGAGAGCAGACCATCTCTCTAGGCTCACATCTGGAGAGGCCCCACAAGGAGTGTCAGATGACCTTCCTGATGCTTACTTGTTTAATTGGAAGTGGTGCCACAGTGGGCTAAGCCACTAGTGCCAGTATTGACATACGGGCCTAACCATCCAGTAATAAACACACAGGATAGAGAGGTAGTAAAAGCCCAAAAGTATCACATCATGGAAGGAATGATGGAGAGTGTTAATCTCCAAAAGAACAACCTATTCTTGTGATTAGAGCACCTCTATACCAAGAATAAGCCAAAACCTTTCACTCATTTAGAGGATCAATTACTAACTATCAAAAGATTAACAATTCTGTGAAGAAGATGAAACACAGAAAAGTCTGCTGCACTATTTCTCCACATTGACCTATCAAACGTGTAAAGTTTTTGATGAAACTTTGTACGAAATATCTCCTAGAGATTGCGCATCTACTCCAAGTTGAATCACTTCAAAAGATTAAGTATAACTTGAGAAATCAACTTCTCAAGTTACCTATGTCAGAAACTGTCATCCAGAACAGTCGACTTTACACCTGTAACTTTTAAGACTTGGTTCTCCTTGAATAGAACCCGTTTTCCAAAATGCTTCTAGACATGAGTAGCTTATCTTCCAACTTAAAGATTAAGCCCTCACTCATGCAAAACTTTAAACTGTGCTAGGAGAAATGATCAAAACATTAACTTCGAAATCTGCGCCTGTTTTAGGAACCAGTGAACATACTTCACATATGAATGTTCCTACACTTAATTCACTCAGCCTGATTACAATTGGAAGCTAAAACTTTGCACAGAGGTCAAGCAACTCTCAACTTAGACTTGTACAAAAGCATTTCACAATTGATCTACTGTAGAAGGAGAATACGCAGAAACATCGGGCGTAGAAATTTTCATTTTCTCAGAAGAAATACAGTTGAGTGATGAGAGCTAACTCAACTAACTTTTTCTCTATCTCATGACATCTATCTCCCTCATTCTTGACTTCTAACTAATGTCACATATGCTCTCATACTTGCCCCGACTTTTCTCAAAGTATTTATAGATAAATTTGTACATGATTCTTACTAAACAAAAGATCTAAGTCAGCTATGACTATACTAATGTACATATGTGTACACTTCTCTTGTCCTCTGAATGTAATTTTCTTCAACACTTTAGGAATTGATTCTTCCTTCATCATTTGATCTTCCAAGCCTTCAATTGGTGATTGGTATGCACCAACAAGGAAGCATGTACAAGCACACAGATCAAGGGATCTTGGCTTGTTGTGTGGAAGAGGATGAGTACGCTAAATGGTTGCAATTAGCACATGTAGGTGCATTAGAGCAACACTACTCAAAGCAACAAACCCTACAGACACTAAGGAGACTCGGAGTGCATTGGCCTACTATGGAGGCTGACGTCCAAAAGTTGTGCAAGGAATGCCCAATCTGTTGCACTAAATCACCTGTGGAACATGCCACTCTTTATCTAGTGTCCATAGTGCCAGATTGGAGTGAACCACTAGTATCCTTCCTAAGGAAGAAAACATTCCCTCCAGACATGACTCTGGCTAGGAAAAGGAGTTTAGAACAAGAAGCCATGGATTACTCACTCATTGGTGATAATCTATACAAGCGTGGTAAAGATGGTTACCTGCGACTTTGTGTTCATGAGAGTGAATATCTAAAGATTTTGGAAACTGCTCACCAAGGTGTAGCAGGAGGACACTTTGGACCAGATCGGGTGATCAAGGCAATACTATTAGCGGGCTTCTGGTGGCCGACCCTTCACATGGATGCACATACCTATGTGAAACGGTGTGATGTTTGTCAGAGAACTCAGTATCCTATACGCAAAGATGAGATGCCACTGAAACCTATGATGGGTGGACATGCATTCTCTAAGTGGGGAATAGACTTCGTAGGTCCTATTAATCCCCCAGCTAAGGTTTCCCATGCTGAATATATCATTGTTGCCACGGACTATCTAACCAAGTGGGTAGAGGTAAAAGCCACAACGAAGAACGATGCTCAAACAACAGCTAAGTTTTTATTTGAGAATGTGTTCACTAGATACGGGCTACCTATAGAGCTAGTTAGTGATAGAGGCACTCACTTCTTGAATGAAGTTATTGAAAATCTGCTCCAAGAATTCTTGGTAGTACATAAGAAGTCTGCCCCCTATCACCCTCAAGCTAATGGCCAGGCTGAGAGCACAAATAAGATCTTACGCAATGTACTGACGAAATTAGTGAACAATAAACGCTCTGATTGGGACAAACAGCTACACCATGCTGTTTGGGCATACCGAGTCGCCTACAAAACGGTCCTCCAAGCCACTCCCTTTCAGATGGTATTTGGCCAAAATGCAGTGCTACCGTTGGACTTCTTAATACCTACAGTGAAAGTAGCACAAGAGCACGAATGGATAGGTCATGAACTCTCCTCTAGACTTTTTGACCTTGAACGATTAGGAGAAACAAGACTGAGGGCAGCTGCAGGGATATATGCAGCTAAAAAACGACAAAAGGCATACTTTGATGCCCACGTTAAGGATAAAGGTTTGAAGGCAGGCGATCTAGTACTAGTCTACACTTTGAAACAACATGCGAGGAAACTAGAGAAGAGAGGCTACGGACCCATGATCATTAATAGAATCTCAACGAGTGGAGCAGTACAACTAGCCACCTTAGAAGATGATATTCTTCCGAGCTATATAAGCGGGTCCACAAAAGGAAGTAAGCCCAAAGCTTTGCGAAAAGCTTCAAACTTCTCCCTAGGCAAAGCCTTCGTGAAAAGGTCTGCAATGTTCTCCTGCGTGGGCACATATGCCAAGCTGATCTCCCCAGCAGAGAACCTCTCCCTGACATAGTGATAATGCATCTCAACGTGCTTAGTGCGAGCATGGAACACAGGGTTCCTCGCAACTGCCAATGCGCTCTCACTGTCAGTGAAGATGGTGGTGGCAGAAGACTGGCCAACACCCAAATCAGTCATAAGGTGTCTGAGCCACACACACTCAACAGTCGCTGTGAAAGCTGCCCTATACTCAGCCTCACAACTGGAAGTGGCCACAGTAGGTTGCTTCTTGCTCAACCAAGATATACATGAGCTACCAAGCATGAAGCAAAAACCACTGGTGGACACACGAGTGTCATAGCAACCATCCCAATCTGAGTCAGAAAAAGCATGCAAATCTGGCGGTAGTGATCCCCCCTTGGGATAAAACAACCCAAGTAGCCGAGTACCACTCAAGTAGCCAAAGATGCGCTTAACCGCTTTCTAATGCGTGACTCCTGGGCAATGCATAAACCTGCTCATCTATGAGGCAGCAAACTGAATATCTGGCCGAGTAATGCATAAGTAAATCAAGCATCCAACAGCTTGCTGATAGAGAACAGCATCAAATGCATCTCCAGCATCATGAAGACTCAATCGTAAACCTGTCTCCATAGGAGTGGCAATAGGCTTACACTCTTCAAGGCCAAAACGCTGCAATAATGTGTCAATATATTTCGTTTGACACAAAGCCATTCCACCATCAACATGCATAAACTGAATGCCCAAATAGTGATGCAAATGCCCCAAATCAGACATCTCAAATGAGGCATGCAAATCAGCCTTAAAATCAGCAATATGTGTCTCAATAGGACCAGTGAGCAGCATGTCATCAACATAGACAACAATGATCAGAAGCACATCATTAGCACGTTTAACATATAAGGTGCTTTCAGTTGGACTGTTCTCAAAACCATGTGCAATCAAATAGGCATGTATCTTCTCAAACCAAGCACGTGGTGCTTGCTTTAAACCATATAATGCCTTCTTTAACCTGCAAACCTGGTTTTCATGCCCTTTCTGCACAAAGCCACGGGGCTGAAAAACATACACTTCTTCATGCAAGTCACCATTCAGAAATGCTGTTTTAATGTCCAACTGATGTACATTCCAACCATGATGGGCTGCAAGTGCACAAATGCTCCGAACAGTAGTCATACGGCATGTAAGTGCAAAGGTCTCATCAAAATCAATGCCTCTTTCCTATGCATAACCCTTTGCAACAAGCCTAGCCTTATACCTCTCAACTATACCATCAGGTTTACGCTTCACCTTGTATACCCACTTAGTGCCAATGGCCTTCTTGCCAGGAGGCAAGTCACATAAAGACCATGTACCATTCTTCATTATAGCATCATATTCAGATTGCATAGCAGCCATCAAATTTTCTGAATTTTGTGCTTCATCAAAAGAAACAGGATCATTCTCATCACAGAGACTAGATGCAGCCATAGCATAGCAATCTGATGCAAAGGAGGCACTATGAGAGCCTGAACGAGTACGATATGACAAAGGTGCATCTAATTTGTTGTCACACAAAGTCTGCACCAGCCATTTTGGCATAGTTTTTGCCTGCTCAATATCAGCTCTCTCATCAACAAGTGCATCATGTAAATCTGCATCAAAAATGGAATGATCTGCATCATCATATGAAACCTGCAAAGGTTGAGAAGTTGCCTCATTAGGACCAGCACTAGCCTGTCCACCTGTAAAAAGAGGCATCAAAGTATCATACATGTCTTTGGAGCTAACAGATGTCTCCTTAGTACATGAAAGCAATGGCTGAATAGCATCTTCCACAAAGACAACATCACGGCTAACCAGAATGCGTTTAGTCTATGGATGATACAGACGATAGCCTTTACTTTCAGAACTGTACCCAACAAAAATACATTTTACTGCCTTATCATCCAATTTTCTGCGATGTTGTTCAGGCACTAATGCATATGCCAAACAACCAAAAACACGCAGATGAGCAACAGATGGCTTGCGGTCATGCCAAGCCTCATATGGAGTGATAGACTGCAACGCTTTAGTGGGACACCTGCTCAATACATATGCTGCACACATGACAGCCTCAAGCCAGAAACTATGTGGTAAAGCCTTACTTTTGACCATGCACCTCGCCATCTCCATGAGTGACCTGTTCTTTCGTTCAGCAACTCCATTCTGTTGAGGTATATACGGCACTATACACTGGTGTTTTATCCCACATTCAGCCAGAAATGCATTAAAATATGAGGACATATATTCCCCCCCTCGATCAGAACGGAGGGTGCCCATTTTACATGCTCACAGATTTTCAGCCAAAACCAAAAACTGTTTGAAGCACATGAACACTTCGGACTTTGCTTTGAGTGGATATACCCATGCATGCCTGGAAAAAGCATCAATGAAAGTCATGAAGTAAAGGTAATTTCCAAAAGAGGGTATCTGCATAGGACCACAGACATCACTATGTACAAGCTACAATTTCTACGTAGCCCGAATTGAACCATCTTTTGGAAAGGAAGAACGCTGCATTTTGCCCAAAATACATCCTTCACAAACATGTTTTCCAGGTGCCTCAAGTTTGGGCAAAGAGGACACCATTTCAGATTTCTGCAGGCGTAACAAACTAGCAAAATTCATATGACCAAAGCGTGCATGCCAAAGCTTTGCATCTGACATAGCCTGAATCATTCACAGATCTTTCATAGTCTATGAGCTTATACAGCCCACGACATAAAATGCCAGAAGCAATAATCACATCGCCATTTGAGAGATCATGGACTGTACACCTGTCATCAACGAATTTCACAACCAAGCCAATCTTGGCTAATGCAGAAACTGATAACAAGTTCTTTTTGATCCCTGGCACAAATAAAGCATCTGACAAAGTGAAAGAACTACCATCAGCAGTAGTCAGAATGATCTCACCAACTCCCATAACAGGATAAGAGGAGTTATTGGCGCATGTGACAGTATTCCCTGTAGGGGCAAGCTCGAGTGAAGAGAAGAAACTGCGCTGCGAGGTAATATGTTTGGTCGCCCCACTGTCAAAGTACCAAACATCTGAGTCTACTGCAGACATGCACTGATCATGAGAAGATGGGTCAAAACTGCAGACATTAGTAAACACCCATTCTTCTTCCTGCACAAGATTTGCAGACTCTATTTTTGGTGTAGAGGCCTCTGCAACAACCATTCCAGCCTCTTTCTTCTTTGCCTCTTTAGCAGCCAGTTTTGGACAGTTCTTTATAATATGATCATTTCCTTTACAGTACTTGCAAAACAATTTATGCTTTTTTGATTTCTTCTCATCTTTATCCTGGTTCTTCGATTGTGCTGCATTTGCAGATTTCTACTTACTAGTAGAAGAGCTCCATTTTCCTTTGCCCTTCTGACTAGCCAGGAAAGCTTGATCTGCAACACGCATAATGGATCTGTTCTGCCTGGACTGATCTTCCTGCAACAGAACAGAGACTAATTCCTCAAATGACAAGGCATTCGGATTGCCTTTCATCATCAACCAAAGAGTAGAGGCAAAACTCTGATATGAATCAGGAAGACCATTCAGAACGGTTTGCACAAGTGAGCTATCTGGTATAACCTCATCAGCAGAAATCAATTGTTCCTTCAGTTCTTTGATCTTTGTAAGAAAACTGTCCATAGAATCACCTTCATTCATGTGCTCACTCTCCAACTGTTTTCGGAGGTAAGCAACACGAGCCTCATTCCTAGCCTGGTACAAAGTGGTAAGTGTATCCCAAGCATCCTTTGCTGTTCTGCAAGAGCGAATGTGAGGAATAATGGCACGTTTGACAGACAAAGTTATCAATGCATGTGACTGGGCATCTCTGCCATCCCAACGAATCTGCTCTGCAGTAGGTGCAACAGAAACAACAACACGAATAGGAATCTACGGAATATCATCTTCGATACCATCTTCATCAGCTCCAACACCTGTATTTGCAGTACCTGTCGTTACAGGTGTAACAGGACATCTTTCAACACCCTGCACAATGTTCCACAATCCTTTTGCAACCAGTACATGTCGCATCATATAAGCCCATAATGGGTAGTTGGTACCATCCAACTTATCCTCAACAGCCAACATACGGAATACATCACTGCTTTCAGCCATGGCCGGTGACTAAAATACCTTGATGCAGAAAATTGATTGTATCTCAAAAAGTTGAACGGAACAACCCAGACGAGTTTCGCTAGACCTATAGAAGACTTTGAGACGCTTAAACTGGCGAACAGAAACTTGTATATACCTTTGGCACAAAAGGACAAAATAGCCTGCACAAGCGCTGCGATAGTGCGTTCGGAGGCCGAAACGAGCTCAGATCGCGATTTTGGCACACAGATCAATGCTGTTTTGATCTCGGAAACACCCTAAGTATGCTCACCAAATTTCGTGTGAATCTGAGACTGCAAACAGAGGAGTGTCGACGGCGCCCTAGAAGAAGCGACGACCTACTCTGATACCAATTGTTGGAGATAGACGTCTGCGGAAGCACGCGAACAGCACAAGGAAGAAGAAGAAGCTTGGAGCACAAACACACAATACTGAATGTATTACTAGAGAATGTACAAAGATAAGTAGCCCATTAGGGCAATAGGCGTATATACAAGCCGAGGGAAAAAAACCTCCTAAAGAGGGAAAAAAGTGCCTTGGCAGTCCTAGAGTGTTCACACACATCACTACCTAAATATATCAACAGAGTGATTGAGGGAAGTTAGCCTCCCAAGCTCAACTATAAATAGATGGCAGTTTTAGTCGTGCTTAGAGAGACCTATGTGAAGACCTCCAAGAGTTAAGCTTTATGCCATATCAAGGTGTGATTCCAAGGCACACATATGTATCAGTAAGTCCGTTGTATTGTACAAGCAATATACTTTCATTTTCATGATCATTTGAGTTCATATTTCCATGTTCTTATGAAGTGTACTACTCACTACCATATCTCTCAGTTTTCTTAGTCAGATTGCAGGGATGGTTTCTCTGAGCTTGGTGCATCATTTTCAGTGATTTAACTTGGTAAAGTTAGCTCTATAAGTCTACTATATGCTCACCAATTTTCATTTCATTTAGGTGTCTCAATCTTCAGTTATGTTCAGTTGAATTCAACAATGTCTATTCATTTTCACTTCTCTGTCAGGTACCCGACTTTTTTACTCATCTTGTCAGAGCTGTTTCTGAGTGTGTACTTACCTGGATTCAATGATTTTAAGCTTGTTGGATTCAGCTTACTATGGAGTATAAGCATACAGACTTTCATAATCATTGGATTCTTAAATCTTGAGTTATGTTCATTTTTTGGCTCACTGGTCTCATTACTATAGCAGCCCGTGAAAATCGGGATGATGTCATCACTTGCTAAACATCATTCTCAGTGTCTGGTTCATTATTTTTTATGAGATTACTCTTGAAAGTTAGCTCTTTAAATTAACTAAACTTCCCTAAGAGGAATTAAGCTAATTGCTACTGTGCTTAGAGAATTATGCAAAATACTGGATAGGTGTATGAACCAAAATAGCAAGTTCTTCACCTGTGAGCTAACTCCATCTTATCTGTTTTGATCTATCTTTTTGAGAGTGATCTTCCAAGGTACATAGGGTGTCTAATACATCCATTGGCAATCTAAAAGGGCCCACCATATACTCTTGGAGTTCATTTGGCTGGTGTAGATCAAGGATTTTGCAACACCTCTTCATCTTCAAGCACATACCTATCCATCTCTTAACATAATAACCATAAGAACTATAGACTGGTTATATATTGGCATTGCAATGAGTGCATGCTGAGCATGCTCACCCTCTAGAAGGAGGATGTCACCCATCACCATGGGCTGAACATTGGATGTAAATACATTTGATTGTGGTCAAATATCTAGTCATATTGTAGTATAAGATCAGGCAAAATGTATGCGTCAAAGAAAAAATACCTTTAACTTACATTAAATATCAACCTCAGTAAATTGCAACCTGCAATATCCAAACTTCACCTAAGCTCATAACCATAAATGTTTAATCTTACCCTTACCCAACATGAAAGTTGAAATTCCTATCAATCAAGAAATGTACAGTTGCTTCTACACATAATGGGGACATTACAAGTGTACATTGCAAAGCACAACCACGAGAAGTACCCACTTGTTATACATTGGCATTGCAATGAATGCATGATGAACATGCTGACCCTTCGGAAAGATGGTATCTACTTCAAAATCCATCACTATGAGCCCAATATTAGGTGGAAGTATGTATGCTTGTGGAAAATTTTAGTCATGTCATAGTATGAACGTGCATTTTGGTAGGATTTCTTGATAGACTCCAAGTGAAGCACTAAGGAAATTATGCAAAGGATTTCAAAGAGATGGTGAGTATGGATATCGTGTATTGATGTTCCATGAATGTCTTCAAGCCTTTCCTATTGGAAACTCGCTATGCTCTGAACTATCTCACCTATGAAGAATTTTTTTGCATTTTGACTTGCAAGATATAGTTCGTGTTCTATATGTATTGGTCCCATTTACCTATTCAATTGTTGTTCCTCTATTCAAAAAAGAAAAATCCATCAATCCAAAATTATTTTTCAAGATACCGATGTAGGTCTCCTTAGCTTGGAAAAATGTGATAGTATATTTTGTAACTCAGGTTTTTTTTTGAGATATCTTTGATTCCACTTTCATTCTTATCAACAATTATATCTAGGCCTTTTGATATACTCTTCTAATACAAGTACACTCTCAACCCTTGTTTTCTCTCTATAGCTCAATGTGTACAAATTTTAAATGAAGATAACATGATGAAACTTTGCTAAATTTGATCACTTACGTTTTTTTTTAAATAAAAGGAAGTTTGGCCTTAGCCTACTCTCCCAGACTTGTATTAATTAAAAGAAAAGTACAAGTGAAGGGAACTAGTGCCCACGGGACCCCTCGAATCCCACAGAGCGGGGGTAGATTTTGCGGAGTTCAGATGGCATTACAAAGAAGGTTAATCATCCTCTCATCACCCTCATGTGGGACCCACTTGGGTTTAAGCTTGTTGTTGATAAGAAGGAGCACTTGATGATGTCTGAAGGGGGGGTATTTCTTACAATTAGTGATTCTTTTGCCTAGGAGAAATAGTGATTTCTCAATCCACCACTCTTTGGGGGAGTCACCAAAGTTATATGCACATCTTTCCTGCCATATCTTCCATAGGACCTCCCTTCTAATGGCATTCTAGAGAGTCATGGAGCAGCTGATTGCTTCGCCTAACAGAGCTTGTTTCCAACTAATATGTTTCTGAAGTCTGATTTTCTTTCTGATAATCTACCAGAGCCTGTTGGAGTCGGGACAAGTAAAGAAGATGTGAGTGACATCTTCAATGGACTGGTAGCAACGTTTGCACCAGGGAGGAACCCCACAAATTTTTCTAGACTTTAGGTTGGTCGAGATTCCTCGATGAAGAATTTTCCATAAGAGGACACACTTTTTGATTTCTATGAGAGGGTGACAGATAGCCATGAACTTCATATCCCACCGAAGCCACGTCCATGACAGGCACCACTTCTTGTTGAGGTTGACCTGATAATCAATGATTTCTTTGATGTTCGAGATTTTTGTTAGACAATTACCATTGTGCCATCTGAGACCAAGTGGACACAGCCAGTCGTGGCCCATGAGAAGACGAATTTTAGAGTAGTCCCAGGCAAGACATCTGCTTTGTAAAATTTTCCCTTCTTCATAGGTAATGTTGATGCTAGGGTCAATATCCTCGAAGTTGATCCATTGGTTGGTGTCTTGTTTCCAAAGCTGTTTCCATTTTTTGAAGCCTTTGTTCCATAGCCTCTTGGCATTTTGAATGTTCCAAGATTCCACGTTCTGGATGTCTTGGATCGAAAACCAGATAGAGTCATTATGTCTGATACTGGCAGCCCACTTCCAATCTTCACTCATTCTTATGAAGCTTTTGACTTCATTCCAACAATTCCATAAGGAGCACACAAGATTTGAGCCTTTCGAGAAAACCGAGATCGGAGAAAACAAAGGGTCAGAATGTCAAGATTCTTCCAATTCGAGAATCCCATGAAAGTCAACGCATCTTGTTTCTGAAGATCAACTTGGCCCATGAGGCCTCCCTATTGCACGATGCCTTAATCATCCATTTTGCCGAAAGTTTGTTAGTCATGCACCCAATGTCCAAAATACCAAGGGACCGACTATCCCTTTGGCTAGTGTAGATGGACCACTTGATTTTAGGCACCCCCTCCTATTATGGTCGCCTGTCCAAAGGAAGTTTCTGCAAATACTTTCTAGTTTGGATAGCTCTTGCTCTTTTAGTCTCCACCAAGAGAGAGGAAGAAAATGGTCAATGAAATGAGTAATGTGTTGATAACCATTGCATGACTAGCAAGATTGATTTGCATGCCTTCGAGTCTAGCCATCACCCAATATCACCACTGCTCCAATGAGATATCGAAGCCCAAGGGAATCTCAAGAAGCTAGAAAATTTGGCCAGGAGGAATGTTTTGACATCCGCGATCAAAGAGAACATTGGGTTGGATCCCGAAAATCCCTCTGAAAGTGGCCTTTGAGTGGTTGATTTTGGATCCAGGTGTTGGAAAAACAATGCCTTATTGGTTCAATGGTCCAACAATTTAGAGCATGTGTAGTAGACTTTTCTACTTCCTCTACAAGTTATTCCACAAGCAGACGATCGCGCACAGGATCTGGATCTGTAGCGTCTCTGTTCATTTCTTGTACAAGAAAGGACGATGGGCTTCTGGTTAGAGCAAAGCATTCTTAATCCACCCACCAGGGTTCAAATCCCAGCGGGCGCAGCCGGCAGCGAAAGCTTTTATAAAATAATCTTTTGCTTTTCCTATAACAAAACTTGGAAGACAACAGCGAATGGCGTTTTCTTGTTCTAATCACTACGATTTGATCGCTTGCTTTATGCGAACGTAAGCTTTTAGTGGTGCTTTTCAAGGACAACCAAATACTATATAACAAGTGCTTGGGCTCACTTGTATGCATCCTTCACCTAGGATCAACACAAGCTTTCTAGAGTTTGGACCTCAGTAGAGGTGGTGTTTCTTCTAGCACATGGGGCAGCCATGGTGCTAACTTGAAGCATGTTGAGGAGCAGCTATGGAGTTCTTCTTAGTGATTCTTCTTGGAGAAGATGAAGGGTGTGCTCACACTCTAGCTCATGGAGAGGAGGTCATCTCTTGTTCATGGCAAGAAGACTTGGTCATTAGCAGCTTGATGGTGAGGATCGCCCATCTACATGATGTATTTGAAGATCATCTTCTACAAGAAGATGTTAGGTTGAAGATTATCTTCTACAAGAAGATGTCTGGCTACTTCAAAGACATTGGATGGGACCATCTACATGATTTTGAAGATCATCTTCTACAAGATGTTAGGTTGAAGATTGTCTTCTACAAAAAGATATCTGGCTACTTCAAAGACATTAGATGGAGATTAACATAAGATTCACATCTTATGTTAAGTATTCAGGTACATATTCTCTTTATGCACACAGGTACTACTTGAAGTTTATGGAGGCTGTGGCGTTCATATCAGAAGGAGTCCTATTTGGCATAGGTACAAGAGAATCAGTACTTATATGCTTTATGCATATTTTATGAGGTGTTTGAGAAGGTGTGTTCACATGAGTTTGAGGATTTCCGTTCACACTGATCCTTCCTCTTTCAGTCACTCATATTCACTCTTCTATAACCTATAAGGTTACACATCTCATGTATATTCAGATTACTGCCCACACATCTGAATATGTTTGTTACATTGTACATTCACTCATTCATCCATTTCTCATCACATAGAGTGGTTGAGAGATATACTCCCACATTGTACATTGAACATTGGTATATATGATACTATGAGTAAGCGCTGGCTTACGTAACACCTTACACATGATGTCTATTCTTTCTCTATCTTTATCTCATCATTTGTATGATTAAGTTGTGGTATGTTCATGTTTTGTCAATATGGAAGATTGCTGGAATTAATGTTGTACATGACTGGAACTATGGAACCATGGACCTGTGACATGAGCCTAAGGGCCTACCTCACTTCCAACATTTGGTATCAGAGCACTAAGGTTTTGGTTACAGAACTTTAGATCTTTGGCATCAATGCATTAAGGCTCATTCATAATCCCAGGTTCCTAGACTTCCAGATTTACAACATATGATTTAAAGGCATCTTCTAACATTTGACATTTGACATACACACTTAATCTAGATGAGTAGAGATTTGAGAATTAGACACTTCAGTTACATTCATCAGTGTATGAAGTTGATGATCTGTTAGCAGCCGAATATTTTTGAAGAGTATGCAAATACTTTACAAAAGTATTGTTTGAAGACCCAGACTTGATGAAGAGAAGACTACTTCAAATTCAAGGAAGAACAATGGTTTAGAGAAGATGAAGAAATCAGATCAACATCAAATCACAGGTATCAGTTTCTACTATCAGATTATCATTTGCAGGTCATATCTTAGAAGAGCAGTTATGAAGAGATTTGAAGAATTTCAAGGAATGCTTTTATACACTTTCATTATTTGAAAGTTAAAGGCTACATCAAAACAGGTATCTAGAGGTTTTTCTAGAGAGTTTTGAGAAATCTCTTTCATGGCAAGAAAGTTCATCTAAGAAGACAAGTGCAGAGATGAGATGAGTTTTTTCAGCCAATTTTCTGTTGTAAGTTGGTTGGATATCAAGGTACAAATGTATCTAGAGAATGTAAGTCTAGAAGGGCAATTCATCATTCAGACAACGATTGGTGAATATAGTCGTTTCAGACATTTGAAGCAGAATTTTTATTCAGAGATATGAGGAGATGATAAAACATGTTTCTATATTCAACTTCCATTTATATACCATGTTTGTTTTTTCTCTTACTCATAGCATTAGAGGAAGAGAAAAGTTCATTCGAAGAAGCCAAGAGTGCTTGCTACTTCAAGATGAAGAGAACAAAAGGTATGGAAGAGAAGTTTGAAGATGTTGACATCATCAGGTGGAAGAAAGATGCAGAAGAAGAAAGTCCATCATTTCCAAAAGAAAAGTAAGGCTTCCTTTTCTCATATATTTTCCATATACTTTTCCTATTTTATCCTCTACATCCAAAGACAAGTCTACGAGAACATCTTGTTTAAAGAAGAAGCAGTTTCTTGTTTTGCATTACACTTGGTTATGATTTAGTAGATTTGACAAAGAATTGCATTGAGAGAAAGAAAAGCAGCAGATATATGTTTTAACTCATATATGTTTGAGTTATGTTTAGTTGAAGCTTTTAAGCAGGCAGCTTATATGTTCCCTCAAAGAATTCTTGGAGTGTCAATACAAAGCTACTTGGTATATGACAAGTTGCAGAGAAGTATATTTCTTCTTTATCTAACTCTTGAGGTAAAAGAGTTTTTTGTAGCAGATGTTGAAGACTTGCGTTGAGGTTTTATGTTTGGAAAAGGTTACCTCATATTCAGTATTTTCAGAAACTTCAGAAAATTCAGAATCTTGTTGATGTACAGGTCATTTGAAGAATCTACTTTCTATGATTGTCTAGTTTTTTGGATACATGCTTGTATTCAAAAAGGTGTTCCATTAGATCCTATAACTTGATTGAAAAGTGGAGTTAGCCAAAAGAAAGTCATGCAGGTACTATCACATTTCACCCGGGTAAAATATGAAAGTTATGAAGTATCAACTTGCAGCTTTTGGAGTTCTCAAGGTGAGAAGTTTGTCCACTTATATTTCAAGTAGGAATTGCAGATTCCTTAAAGGATTTGTTTGAAGAAAAGTTTTACAACTTTTTGAGAAGCATGGACACTTGGAGACATTCAGGTAGCAAATCAAACATTCAGACATGAAGGTTTGATAAGAGCAGATTCTACACAGTAGAGATCATTGATCTTGGATAGATCTTGTATGATCTTGAGTATTTATGATTCAATTGTCTATCCTTTGTTTGATAAGGTTCTTAGCATTGGAAGAAGTAAGTCAAAGATTCAGATTCTATCAGATTTGTGTTGCAGAGAAAAAGAAGATACTTGTTATGTTACAGAAAAATATGGATCCTAAAACTTTTGTTTCAGATACAAGTATTGATCACTAAAGATCAGATTTATTGAAAGAAGGAAGACGTTCCACATTTCATAAAGTCTGATATATTTGAAGAATTTTGGATACTAGTGTTAAGTCATCCAGGGGGCTGATTAAACATAAAGACTTATTTTCAGCCATATGTGAAAGAATGCAGATTCATACCTATAGGTATTCCTATTTCAGGTATTCCTATATTTCCTTTGTCAGGTTCTCTTTATGTTCCAGCTTTGTAAAAAGAAGGAAGAATGAGAATATTTGGAGAAAGTTCCTATTAGGATGTTCCTGTTCAGGAGAAGGCTCCAAAGTTCTATTAAAGAGAAGCTTGATATTTCAAAAAGGTATATTTCAGAAGTGCACACATATATGTTTATACCAAGTTCTGAAGGAAAGAGGTATGAAGGATTTAAAGGATGAAGACATTATGACATCATAGATTTTTACTCATATTTCAGTTGATTTCAATTGAGATGAGTTGACATGACTTGAGTACAGTCAAAGATGAACCAGCAGTGTTCATAATACACTACGTTGTGAGTTGACCGTCACAGGTTCCAGGATTCAGTTCTTGATTTTTAGTGTATTTACATGACGTAGTAGAAGTACGTTGAGAAATCTTTTTGGAAGGTAAATGCAAATATATGGATCCTAGTGTATGTTTTCAGGTTTTTGAAGACAGGAGATAGCAGGTGCAGAGACAGTTCATGCTATATTTGTTGTCAAGCAGTGATTGCTTGATGTGTACACTATTGGATATCTAGTTTGCATATTTTCTCAAGTATTATGGTTCATATTCAGCAAGTTCAGGTTCTTTTGAAGGAAAGTCAAATTCAGTTTTGAAGAAGACTTTTTGAAGAAAAGTTCTGAAGTTCGGGAGTACAAGCTTGAAGCTTGTGACAAGCTATTTGAAGCTTGTAATAGTTTGCAGCTTATGAAGTTTGCAGATTCAGTCCAGGTTGTACCAATATGACATTGCAGGGGGGATTGTTGGAAAACAATGTCCCATTGGTCAAGGATTGGTCAATTTTGTCCATTCTTTAAAGCATGTGTACAGAATCTATTCACTCCCTTGTACAAGAAAGGACGACGGGCGCCGTGGATAAGCAAACATCCTCCCATGTAACCCACCAGGGTTCAATACCCGTGAACGGCAGCGCGAAACGCGAAAAGAGTTTTAGATTATCTTTAACTTTTCCCATAAAATTATGGCGGACAAAAACGGATTCGCAAACGGCGTTTTCTTGTTCTAATCACTACGATTTGATCGCTTGCTTTATGCGAACGTAAGCTTTTAGTGGTGCTTTTCAAGGACAACCAAATACTATATAACAAGTGCTTGGGCTCACTTGTATGCATCCTTCACCTAGGATCAACACAAGCTTTCTAGAGCTTGGACCTCAGTAGAGGTGGTGTTTCTTCTAGCACATGGGGCAGCCATGGTGCTAACTTGAAGCATGTTGAGGAGCAGCTATGGAGTTCTTCTTAGTGATTCTTCTTGGAGAAGATGAAGGGTGTGCTCACACTCTAGCTCATGGAGAGGAGGTCATCTCTTGTTCATGGCAAGAAGACTTGGTCATTAGCAGCTTGATGGTGAGGATCGCCCATCTACATGATGTATTTGAAGATCATCTTCTACAAGAAGATGTTAGGTTGAAGATTATCTTCTACAAGAAGATGTCTGGCTACTTCAAAGACATTGGATGGGACCATCTACATGATTTTGAAGATCATCTTCTACAAGAAGATGTTAGGTTGAAGATTGTCTTCTACAAAAAGATATCTGGCTACTTCAAAGACATTAGATGGAGATTAACATAAGATTCACATCTTATGTTAAGTATTCAGGTACATATTCTCTTTATGCACACAGGTACTACTTGAAGTTTATGGAGGCTGTGGCATTCATATCAGAAGGAGTCCTATTCGGCATAGGTACAAGAGAATCAGTACTTATATGCTTTATGCATATTTTATGAGGTGTTTGAGAAGGTGTGTTCACATGAGTTTGAGGATTTCCGTTCACACTGATCCTTCCTCTTTCAGTCACTCATATTCACTCTTCTATAACCTATAAGGTTACACATCTCATGTATATTCAGATTACTGCCCACACATCTGAATATGTTTGTTACATTGTACATTCACTCATTCATCCATTTCTCATCACATAGAGTGGTTGAGAGATATGCTCCCACATTGTACATTGAACATTGGTATATATGATACTATGAGTAAGCGCTGGCTTACGTAACACCTTACACATGATGTCTATTCTTTCTCTATCTTTATCTCATCATTTGTATGATTAAGTTGTGGTATGTTCATGTTTTGTCAATATGGAAGATTGCTGGAATTAATGTTGTACATGACTGGAACTATGGAACCATGGACCTGTGACATGAGCCTAAGGGCCTACCTCACTTCCAACACCAGGCACCTCCAAAACATCTCCAGGCTCGTACTATCATTGTGGACAAACACCTTCATATCATCGACAAAACGTCTCATGGTGATCTGTCCATGGTCACAGGGCAAGCGGAGGCCTTTGATATTGCCTACTTCCACCTGTTGTTCCACAAGCTGGCTAAGCCCTTCCATGGCAATGGCAAAGAGAAGGGGAGCCTATGGGCACCCTTGTCTAATCCATCTTTTTAGTTTGATCACCTTCCAAATTTGGCCATTAACATTAATTTGATTCGACACGTTTCCCAGGAGGGTCAAAATCATCTTGGTGAATTTCTAACTACATCTGAGATCTTTAAGTGACTGTAGAATATATTCCCATTCTATCCTGTCATAAGCTTTGTCAACGTCAATCTTGAGGAAGACCACATCTTGTCTTGACTTGTCCATGAAGTCCAGACCTTCCCAAATATCTATAATGGCTTCCAATATTCACCTGCCTTTGACGAAACCTTTTTGGTCCTCGATTAACCATGCTCTTAGATGGCTCGAAATTCTGTTGGCTATGACTCTGGCTATGACTCTGGCAATGACTTTATATCGTGTTTGAAGCATCATAATCGGATGCCAATTCTCAATTCTATACTTTTCCCCTTTTTTGTTGATTAATTTGATGACGCAATTATTGAGACAAGTCGGAAGCACGCCAAACTTGAGTGCCTCTTGCCAGACCGAACAAAGAGGGGTGGCAATCACCAACTTGAAGGCCTTAAAGAACTCATTAGTGAGCAAGTCTGGCCCTGGGCTTTTCCCACTAGGGAGGGCATCAATGACTTCAATCATTTCTTCCTCTGAGATAGGGGCATCAAGCAGGGAATGCAAGTTGTGTGGGATCCTATGAGAGGACACCCTAGAGATGGCTGCCATGTAGTCTTGTCTATGGTGGGAGAAGGGGGTCGAGATCCTCAAGAGTCTCGTAAAGTGCTCTTCAATGATTCCGAAGTTTTCTTCTTCCATATTGCATACATCGCCATTTGAGTCTAGCAATAGGGGGATCGATTATTTTTTTTGTTTCCTTTTAAGGATGCTGCACATCTCTTGGTTGGGTTTGTCAGCTTTGCCAGCCCAACACTCCTTAAAGAATATTTGCAATTTTTTTTTTGTATTTCTTCCTCGTATCTCAGTAGTGCTCTGATTTTTTGTAGACCCTTCTCGGATTGAGCTTTTCCTTTGTTCAATTCCTCCTCAAGTCTCTAGAGCCTATGATATAGAGCTTCTCTACGTTCCCACCAAACAGTCTAGAGCATCTTCCTGGTTCTTATCATGATCTGCCATGACTTTTCAACCGTGCTTCTCCAACTCTTGGTAGGGGATGAGCAGGACGTGAACACCTCCTTCCACACTTTAGCAATTTCTTGATGGACGGAGGGGAGAGAGATGGAAGTCGAGCAGACGTGGAACCATGGAGCCTTCTGGGTTTTGGTGAGAGGTTGGAAACCGATAATGATTGGGTTGTGATCAGAGATGGCTAGGTCAGTACATTGTGAGAGGGAAGGATGAGCCCTATGATGAATAATGTTCTCAGAAATGTAGCCTTTGTCTGGTGTAGCTTTCCTCAAGTCCTTGCTTGCTTGGAGATTTGACCATGAAAAGCCTTTCGAGTCTTTGAATTCTACAAGATCCAAGTGCAGTTTGGTTTTATCCCAAGTTTCTTTTTCATGACTATCGATGACCCGGCCTTTGTTGTTCCATCTGTCCGCAGGGTCCTTCACCATGTTGAAGTCACCACAAATTATTACATTGTAGGGGAGCGAGTCCAAGGAGGCCCAGGTGTCCAGTCTCTCCAACTCCTCATTTGGGGCGTACATAGAAACTAACGTGAACCGAAAGGTGGCACCAAAGGAAGTGGCAATCCATCGATGGTTGTGATCTTCAATGGAGTTCTCAAGCTTTAATCAAACCAAAATTGGTTTATACCAATTTCCATCCCACCAGACCCCCCGGGGTGCGACGTTGAGATCCAAACATGTGTCGGGGAGACTTGTCTAAGACGTTTCTAGAGGTCTGCTCCATCAATTTTAGTCTCTTGAATATAGATAAGTTCAAGGTTTAGGCTAATGTCATGAAGCCATTGACCAATGGTGGTCGCTCTTGAGGGCCCACTTAGCCCCGTAGCATTCAACGAGATGATGATCATTGGCATACATTACCCTCTTTGCGGGGAGGGGCCTTATCCTTTCTCCTCTTGGATTCATCTTTCTTTTTCACTGGGAGTGGGTCCTGACTTAGTAATTTGTTCTTGTGGGGGCTTTTCCAGGGTATCTCAATAGGTTGTTTTCCCTTGGGGGAGGCATCATGTTGGAATGAACAGGAAACTGTTTCCGAAATAGTTGATCCAATGATGGAAATTTCACTATCCATATGTTCTTTGTTACTAGTGGTAAAGCCATCTTCTTTGTTTGTATTGTAGCCCTCCTGATTGGTTTCTTTGTTATCGAGGATCTCTAGGGCTTTGTCGCTTGTGTCCACCTCAAACTGGTTCCCACGTGGGTAATCAAGCTTATTAATCTCATTTTCCAGATTGCAATACAAATTGTTTGGGGGGGGGGGTTATCTAGAATATGGTTTCTCTCAAAAGTCACTCGAGGACTTATTTTCCTTCTTCTTCTGACCCTAAACCTTAAACCCTAAACCCAAAACCGATCACTTACTTTCAATTTAGTAAGTTCCAGAGTATTGATTGTGATTCACATAGTTCAAGAGTTATATAAATAGAATCTACCACATCTTATAGGTCACCTCTTGTTCTTGAAGAAATTCATATAGTGTATTCTGCAAAGGAGTGTGGTGGTCATATCCAAGTGGAGATGAAAATACAACTTTGCCAATGTTCCCCCATTCTTGTAAACAAACCATTGAACTAACTAATTTATGTACTTCTTATTTTTTTTATGTACGGCACACAAGATTCAAGTGTTTATCAAGGGCGTCCAAATATCTAACTCTCCGAGGCAAGATTATAATTTCTTGATTATCACATATAAGTTGCATGGGTTCCATTATTCTTCACAAATTTTAGTTATCTGATTGCTCTACCTTATCTAGGTGCTCTACCTTATGACCCAAATATGATATCTCAAAGATGTGAGAGTGTATGGAGTTACCTTTGTTTTGTAGCCATCAGTGATGATGCTTCCCCTTCATGTAGTATGTCCTCGTTTGGCCTTTGCTTCCTTTGTTGAAGTTCTGGTCCATAATAGATTACATTCAATTGTCATACCAATTCTGGAGATTCGGACTCCAATATTTGTAGCAATGGACCACTTTTTTGCCTTAACTACCCTTCCCTAAACATGTGATCACCAAAACTTAATTCAATCAGAACGTAGTGATCCGATGACCATTCAAAAATTTCCTCACATATTATCATCTAATATTTTTCCAATGCGATATCAACCTCTCAAATTGAGTAGGATATGTTTAAAGAGATCTTCCCTATAGGTCAGACTATTTTATCACATAAGATTAATTTCCTCATTCAAGCTAGCATAAGAATTGAGCAAGGAAATTTGAAGACAAATAAGCAGTAGGGATAAAATTTCTAGCAAGAAACAATTTGCATTGATTGGATATACATAAGAAGAAATGACCTCGACAAAGAGGACTATGTAGAGAAAGATGAACTAGTGGAATACAAATGTGCCTTGTAGCACACTATTCTAAGCAATTCTAATATGATATGGTACAAGGATGATAAAGATCTGCTTCCTCATGCGAACTTTGTTGATTCTTTCTGCTCCAAATTGATGATGGTATCTTCTTTGTGTCCTTGAGATCTTCATCCTTTGAAACTTTTTACGTCAAAAATCATGTAATAGCTTTATTTTCAACAACAATCATATCAAGGATGAAGATAGTTAAGTCAAAAGTCTTTCTTGAAGGGTAATATGTACATTCTAAAACTTAATTAGAGAAAGTAGATAAAAAACATTATCAGATATGGAGATTTAGGGTTAAAAAGACGTCTTATGGGATAATCTTCATGGGATTCACTTAGAAGAGAAGATCCAAAATAAGAACTTGGAGACAAAAATTGAAAGAAAATCATTTGAGATAATTTATAAACTGAAATCTAAACAAGTGATACTTTTCATTTCACAATAGAAAAAATTGTGAGACTTTAAAAAAATTATATTTTTAGATTCAAGGAGTTGGTGGATTACCTAGGTTGGATACGGTATCCAATTTAGGATGAACATCTTGTAGCCCACACCCTCAATGTTGACGGATGATAGGAAGTGGGAAGATTTTCCTCGTTTTGCAGAGACTTTTTATAATTTGAGAAATAAAGGGACTTTCTTTTAATAGGAAAAGAAATCAACTTGATAGATACATTACCAAGGGCAATATGAAGGAGAGGAAGCAAACAAGAAAGAACGGTTTGTGATAAGTAAAAGCCAACAAAATGGGAAAGTGTCAAGTAGTGATGATTCACTACAAAGTGAGAAAGGAGAGGCGAGAGGAAGAGGAGGCATTGAAGGCTACCCAGAAGGGACACGAATGGTGAAGGTTGACGAATGGTGAAGGTTGCTATGTTTTTTGAGAAGCCATGATAACCTCTTGGAGAATGCTATTAGGTACTGAAGCAGCAACCAAATCAAATTTAATTTTTTGAGTTATAGAGAGGAAGATAGAAATCTAAGTTCGCCCCCAAACTTATAATGTGAGGATTTGTTAGAGATTCTGCATGCTGATTGGAAAAGTAAGAAATATATATAGATAGCCAATGCACTCAACACATGACCTAGAATAAGGATTCTTCCTCCAAATCAGCAAGAAGTAAGCTATTGTGAACTAAAAAAATATTTTGAACACCTTATGGAGGCATAATGTGTGAGTCAAAGCATCAATTCCTTTAGCTTACATCAGATGTCAACCTCCAAAAAAAGCTCAGTCTACAATGTCCAAAGGTCACCTGAGATTATAACATTCAAGATTTCAATGTGATCCTTCTCCGACTACACACTGGTTATATATTGGCATTGCAATGAGTGCATGCTAACCCTTTGGAAGGATGATGTCTTGTTCAACACCCATCACTGTGGGCTCAAAAGTGGATGGAAATACGTTTGCTTGTGGCCAGATCTCTAGTCTTGTTATAGTATGAGCTCTATTTTCACGAGATTTCCTGATAGACTCCAAGTGAGTAAATGAGCAGCTTTTGTAAAGGAGTTGAGCTTCTGCGTTGAATTCGTTCCATGCCAAGGACATAGCCAGCATGGATATCCTGTGATGATGTTCCATGCGGGTCTTCAAGCCATTCGTACTGACAACTAGCTGCCCACAAGTTTTCTGTATTTTGGTTTGTGAGATACACTGGTTTCTGTATGTAGTAACCTCTGCTCCTCCATTCCCTTAACCATACCATTGAGCTGACTAGTTGATGTAGTTTCCAAAGTTTTCTGTATGGCAACTAAGCCTCAACTGTTTATCAAGTGAGTAGGAAGATTTGACTCTTTGACTTAAGACTTATAACTTTTTTGGTAGAACTTTCATTGTTAAATCACTGTGTGCCTTTACAGATGTGTGTTTTACTCGATGGATTTTATATTCTTGTGGCGATTGTCATTCTTCTGACTGAATTTTCTCGTTCAATTGATAGCTCCATCCGCATGATATGATTCTTTCGTGAATCCATTTGCGCTCATCTCTGGTATGAACTTATGTCGATTAGGTGGATGGAAGCACTCTGCACAACAGAGTTATCATATACACATGTTTACCTGAATTCTTGACTACTTTGTAAGAAGAACCTTCTGGATGAAAGCTTCAACCACCCTCAAACGTGACACTATCATCTTCTCTGAAATAAATGTAGCCACTTCCATTTTGGTACAATGGAGTGCTTTCCGTGTGCAGGTGACTAATTAACATATTTAACTAATTCTCGAACAATGACTATATCTTTACCATTTTTATTTTTAATCCCAACCAATTTTACAAATTATCTGAAACAATGGCGATGTCTTCCTCATTCTTATTTGTACGTAAATAACGAAATGATTTTTACATATCTCCTGAAGTAATCAACACTTATTTCGACGCAATCCTCTTATTCTCCTAGCATAACTCTTTTATCTATATATGTATTAAGGTATGGCAATACTATTGGTTAAAGCTCAAAAGAGAATGATTCTTAAAGCTATGAGACCTCCACTTGTCAAAGGATAGGTTGTCAATGTTGGACAAGATCCCTAAACATAGATCAAGTACATGTATTTATATTAGGGAAGAAAAAACTAATCAAGGTACATTAAAAATGATGCCCATGTATAAACTATCACCTAAAAGATTATTTTGTTCGTGGAGGTAATAACGAAATGTAGGGATGCTTTAAACTTCCTTAGTGTACTAAAATGTTAAATATGTAGAAAAACTGAGACTACCTTCCTACATATTATAAAATACATAAGATAAATGAGTTCTTGTCACTAGACCACAATAGAATGCACCTTGAGAAATACCTCCAAAGATCTTTTGCCCTATTTCACTATGGTCCAGCTCCCACAAAAAAGTAAAAATTTGCATGCTTTGTTGAGGCATTCATCCACTTACAAACAATTTCCTCCTTTATCCTAGTCCTAGAAACTTGAAAGGTACATATGTTATGGAAAAGGAAAATATGAAGATCGGGCTTTTAATATCTAATTATTTTTCTCTCAATGTGGGTCCCATAAGAGAAAGCATAAACACCTTTAACTTCCATGAATATCAATGCTTCTCAAAACTCACTTGCAATATCCAAAGTTAAACTCACCTTATAATGGTCATTTCTTTCCCAAAATGGAAGTTCAACAATAGCCTACTCTGTGTGACTGTAATTAATAAAGAAAACAATTGTATAAGTGAACGGGCTCAGTACCGATGGGACTCCCCAAATCCCTCAAAGTAGGGGAAGATCAAACAAATTTAGAGAGCTCTACAAAGAAGGTAGATCACCCTCTCTTCCCCTTCCTATGAGGCTCACTTGCTTTTAACCTTATTATTCTCTAGGAAAAGCACTCTATGATGTTAGAAAGGTGGGGGTTTCTTACAATTGGAAATTATTTTGCCTAACTAGAAAAGAGAATTTTCTAACCGCCATTTTTTAGGAGGGCTTCCAAAATTGGCAGCACACCTCTCCTTCCAGATCTTCCAAAGGGTCTCACCTCTAATTGAATTCCAGAAAGATGAGGAACACCCAATCGTTTCACCCAACAATCATCTTGCTTCCAAAGGATGCATCCCTGAAATTGCAAGATATTCTCAAGGGTACACGAGATTGACATTGACTTGGGGCACGAGAAGAAGAGGTGTCCTAAGTCCTCATTACCATGTAAGCATCTTTTGCACCATGGGGGTAGCCCATAAATTTTTCTAGCCTTTGCATTGGTCCAAATTCCCCGGTGAAGGATTTGCAACATAAGCACCCAATTTTTTGTCTCGATGAGTGGATGCCAAAGTGATTAGAACTTAAACTCCCAGCAAAAGTTCAAACAATCAAGACACCACTTCCTATTAAGCATTACATGAAGGTCCATATTCTTCTTGAATCTTGGAATTTTGTCAAGGCTATTTCCATTTGACCATCTAAGACCCTCATGGTGGGGAGGGTCCTAGCCAATGCGGAGGCGAGTCTTTGAGTGTTCCCAAGGGATGAATCTGCTCTTTAAAAGGGTCCATTCTTCATAGTTCATTCTTACAATCCAGGTCAATGTCCTCAAATCTAATCTATTGGCATGTATCTTGATTCCAGAGATGTTTCCATGGACGAAAGCCTTTGTTCCAAAGTTTCGTAGTATTATGGAGGTTCCATGTCTCCTTACGTCTGACACCCTTGATAGGGAACCGAATTGAATAAGTGTATCTAATACCAGACGTCCACCACCAATCCTCACTTATCCGAACAAATTGTTTGACCTTGTTCCAGCTCTTCCACAGTGAGCAAACCAAATCCGAGCCACATGGAGAAATTGAAAAAGGGGAGAAGAGCAGGGTGAGCAAGCCGAGGTCCTTCCATCGTGAGAGGCCCATAAGCTAAAAATCACTATTATTCCTAAAAATAAGCTTGGCCCAAGAGGCTTCACTATTGCTCCATCCCTTAATTAACCATTTTTCTACTAACTTATTGGCCATGCCTTCGATGTCAAGAATGCCTAGAGCACCTTGATCTTTTTGGCTAATGCAAGTAGTCCATTTAATTTTGGGGATTCCCTTTCTATTGGGGTCACTTGTCCACAGAAAGTTTTTGCAGAGCCTTTCCACTTTAAAAATATCTTGGTATTTTGGTCTCCAACAAGAGACAAAGTAAATAGTTGAAGAAATCAAGAACGTGTTAATCACCATGGCCCTTCCTGCTAGGTTGATCTGCATACCTTTTTGGTAGGCCAATATTTATTTTGAGAGAACCCAGTTCCATTGTTGGCCCATCTATACATCAAATCCGATAGAAAAAACCTAACAAGCAGAAGATTTGCCCACTAGGAATCAGTTGACAACCTTGGTCAACAAGAAACTAGGGTGGGTGTCTTATAACTTCCATGAAAGCAATTTTAGAGTGTTTTATTTTGGATCTTGAAGCCACGTAGAATGTGTTAAGGCATCACAAAAAAGTATCAATGTTGGTCATATCGCTATGTACAAAGGCATTTGTGTCATCAGCAAACAATCTCATGAGCATTTGTTCTTGATTGAGAGGGAGGGAGAGACCATGAATCTGACCCAAGTCAGCATAATGTTTCACAAGGTAGCTAAGACCATCGACAACAATAGCAAAGAGGAGAGGGGCCAAGGGGCATCCTTGCCTGATAGAATGTTTTAGTCTGATAACTTGAGAAAGTTGTTCGTTGACATTTATCTGAGCTGATGCATTTCCCAGCAATGTCGAGACCATATAGTGCACTTGTGATCAAAACCAAGGTCTTTCAAGGATTGGAGAAGGAAGCCCCACTCAAGCCTATCATAGGCTTTGTCAAAGTCAATCTTAATAAAGATTACATCTTGAGTAGATTATTTAACAAAATCTAGACCTTCCCAGAAGTCAATGATAGCTTCCAAGATGGACCTCCCCTTGATGAAACCTTTTTTATCTTCAATCAACCAATTTTGTAAGTTGTAGGAAATTCTATTAGCAATAACTTTAGCAAGGATCTTGTAACCTATTTGTAGCATTGTAATTGGGCACCAATTCTCAATATTATTTTTGTTTCCTTTTTCATCAATAAGCTTGATAATGCCATTATCGAGACATTCAGGTAACACACCAGACAAAAATGCCTCTTGCCACACTAGACGTAGAGGAGAAGTCACCACATGTCAGAAGCCCTTGATAAACTCATCGATGAGGCCGTCCACACCTGGGCTTTTGCCATTAGGAAACGAATCGCTAACTTTGAGAATTTGAGCATCTGAGATGGGAGCTTCTAAAAGTGGCTTCAAATTTTGTGGGATTTTAGATTCACCAAGATATTCTCTTCAACCATCTTGCATTTAACCCCATTGATGTCCAACATTAAGGGGGATTGAATCCATTGCTTGCTTTTTCTTGAGGACTCTACACATCTCTTTAGTAGTTTTGTCTGCCTTCCCTACCCACCATTCTTTAAAGAACACTTGAAGATTATTCCTTGAATTTTTTCTTCGTATCTCAACATACCTTTGAATTGATAACGATCAATTTTTGCAATGTGGCACTTTTCCAACATGTAATTTGACACTCCCCCCAATCAAGAAATACATAGTTTTCTTCTTTTCGTAGGGCCATTACAAGTGTGCAAGAAAAATTATATTCCTGAGAAGTGGAGATTGATCATGCACTAGCAATTGCCATTACTATATAATAAGAATGCTATCCCTTCAAAAATATGATCTTGATCTCAAAACCCATCACCATGGGATGAATAATGGATAGCAATGTATATGCTTGTGGAAACTTTATAGTCATGTTATGGTAATTCGAGTTTCTATGAGATTTCTTCATAACCGAAGTTCAGCTTCTATGTTGAATTCTTGGGATGCAAAGGAGATGGCCCTTGTGGTTTCTTTATGATGATGTTACATGTGTGTCTTAGAGGCACTCACATAGACAACTACCTAACCTTCAAACCTTTGACCTTCAAGATGTTGTGTGCATTTTGGTTTGTGATACACTTCATTCTATATGTACCCCTACCACTAACCTATCCTTTTCCAAAAGATCTTTGACTTCAGTGTCATTTGCATCAAAGATTATTTTTATGTCTTCAAATATCAGCACTCTATGAAGCCTTATTGTGTCTTAGCTATGACTTAAAAGTTGTATAAACTTCCATTGATGAAACCATTTCTTGTTAGGAGTCTTAGTTCTACTTGGTGATTAAAATTGCATGTGCAAAGTCTCTATCACCCTTTGGAATCATTTAGATCTTGGTTATGTAAGGAATGGTTTTTGTGTGGAGTCATTATTTCATAATAGTGATTGTTGCTAGCAAACCATATCCTTTTTGTGTTTAAAAATGAAGGAGCGACATTTGAGAACCTCAAAATTGGCAAGTGACATGACTTGCACAAGACTATGTGCTTACTTAAATGGATACTAAAGTTTGTGCCAAATATCTACTTTGGGTAGAGCACCCCAATCTGCCCTTCGTCATCTATGAATTTATTAGGGTAATTATGAACGCACTTGGGCACACTTGTTGTCAAGGAGGATGTTGAGGGTTTGATTTACAAGAGCTCCACCTACTCTTTTAATGCCAAGTGGCACCCAAAACTTTGTCTCAAAGATGATCTCAATAAAGATCTCCATTTTAGATTTAGCATTTATATAAGTGAGATGGACCTTTTTAGCAAAGGATTTTCTTCAAAAACATAGTGAATGCATGCTTTCATTGGGGTTTCAACGGATATAGAATTAAGCACTAGCCTCTTAGAAAAAAAATCCTAGAAAGAGAAGTAGGATGGATCAAAAGAAGTGAGGCAATCCTATGTGGTAGCTAGAGAGATAAGTGAAATAAAATGTGGTTTCTAGAGAGTAAGTGCAACAAAAAACCTTACAGTACAAGATGTAGAAAAATACTTGATAGAAACCGAGAAACTCTAATCATACACTTAACTAATGACTTAATTGAGGCCTTGGGAGATGAAGAAGAAGGCATAATGCTCTCTTGGTGTCAAACCAAAATACTTGAGTTCCAAACTCAAAGATAATAGGAGACAAAGAAAGGAAGTCAATTGTTTGAACTTTTCTAGAAAGATAAGTTAGAGAAAAATTACCAATGATCAAAAGACCTTGAAGGACTATGCAATACATAAGAAGGACAACCAAGAAGAATATACCAGTAGCACTAACATAATCCACATAGAAACAACTCTATCATTGGATCTACTATCTGATATTTATGTATTAAGAAGGTAAATAGAATGAAAGGTTAGCTCTCACTCGAATTCTCTTATAAGAGTAATACCAAAGGGAAATTCACCTCTCAATGCACTCTTGAGACTAAGTAAAATGAAGAGGCAAAAAATAAGAAAAATAGGGAAAATTCAACCTAGTCAAAGGTGACTTTCTTTTCCATCAACATTCAAGGGCTTATTGAACACTCTAGAGTGGCCATTATTAGCCACTTGCTTGGGAAAATGATGATAATAAAAATTTTATATGCCTTCAATGGGTCAAATTCGAGAATGATGATCTCTTCAAAAGATTGAAAAGTATCTACACCCATCATGGTTGGGCCACCATTGTCCACCTGTTGAATAGTGCAAGCAATGTGATTGGTTTTAAGTCCCTTTGGTCCTCTATGTTGACGGGATACTTGAAGGAATAGCATCATAGATGGATTGCATCTTCTTTTACTAAGTTGCATTCTTGTAATATCTCTTCCATTTATGTGTAGAACCAAGACTTTATATCATATTGGCATGTTTCTGATCTTTATTCTTTTCCCTTTGGTATTGTTCTCTATGGAAACTTTATCATGGTGAAATATCCTTCCAACAAGCAGGAGCTTAGAGTTTTGGTTATTGAAGGTGTGGAAAATAGATATTAGGAGCTTTTGAAGCATAATCATGATTATGTGGAAATCAAGGACTCTCAATGCTTTTTCCTAGTCATTTATCTAGTCTTGAGTCAATCTTAGAGAAGCTAGGATTGATATATGCTATGTTTTCAAAAGCATCATCCATAATTTAGATCTCCCCTCCCTCTTTGAAAGCATGGAATCACTATGTCAAATCACTACCCACTTGTTCTTTCTTCTACATTGTTGGGAGGATCGGCATCATTGTTGCTCATACTTGTGCTCCACTATTGGTAAACCACCTTGATTCCTAGTCGTAGAAGATGATGAGCTGCTTCACATCATCTCCCGTTTGGCATTGAAGCCTCTACAACCTCTACATTTCAGATTCTACACCACTGAGAGCCACCTGAGTTCTGATACTGCATAAAAAATAATAGCACAATGGAATAGACAAATCGAGAGAGTTGAGAAGATAACACAAACAAAGAGAGATGTATAGTGATAGATAGAGAACACAAACTCTCGAAGGCTCTCAAGAGTAATGTATCTACAAAGCTTGTGTTGTCCACTGGTATGCTCCCAATGTGGATTTTATATGTTGATCTAGATAGACTCTCAATGAAGGGCTTACTAGAAAACGATGTTGCATATAGCTACACATTTGTCATGCTTATATTGCTTTTTCAATGGGAGTTAGTATAGAGAAACATAATTGGGAGAGACAAAATATGAAAATCTGATAATATATCCATGAACAAAAGTCCTAGTAGCAAGGGGGATAGTCTCCCCCTTGCTACTAGGGAGCAAGCCCCCTCAGCACTCCTCCCATTAAGTTTCTATAAGGAAACCGTGCAATTCCACAAGGCCCTTTTTTTGTAGCCATGAATGGCAACCAAATGGCCTTGAAGTTTAAACTTTAACTAATCTAATAGCTAGGTTCACAAAGATCATCTATTACCATCAATGTTCATGCATAGACCTCATCTAACTTGAAGGTAATGTTGCACAAATGTTTGGGATCTCACAATGGCTTCTCCTCATAATGGGGGCCTTACAACGTAGAGCATCATCGATCATTTGTGGTCATCTGAGGGTGGAGGATTGGGTATATCTAACAATCTCTTCATGCATATTCCATCTAATTAGATACGGACAAGAAGAGACCAGATTGAAGACAACATCATCTTAGGACTCCCCAAGGTACTCTTTGTTTTGTATAAAGGGATCGACTATAGAAGTTATTTTCCATTGAAAGAGTATTGTACCAGAGTATTGCACCTAGCTGCGTTTGTTTATTTTGTGTCGTTGCGCCTTACTTTTGCTGGTGCCTCTATGCTTCTTTTTCGAGTCATCTATATATGACACCTTCTCTACAACAGAAAACTATTTGCTAGAAATTGTCTTTATTTTCTATCTTACGTTTTCCAACATGGTTGTTTTCTCAATTTCTTGCACGATACAGAATGTGAATCTCTTTCCAGTTATCTAGTCTCATACGATTAGACGTTGTGAACAATTTTTATATAGAACCCAAATCGTATAAGCATTCCTCTTCTATGTTTTCAGAATCCAGATTATTTCTAACAGGAACGAGTCACATACTCTATGTTATGTTTAGAATGTATTTACATCCTTAGCTATTTTGTCAATAGGCCAACATTAAGTTAGCTTTCAAGATAAATTATTTCAATCATGAAATGCTATTTATGTTTTTTATAATAGTTCCTTTCTAATAGCAATGGATTATCCTGAATGTGAAACATGGAGTTTTTTTAAATCTGTTTCGTATTTTCGTTTCTTCATGTAGAATGGGCGATCCTCACGATCCCCTTCAATTTAATTCAAATAGCTTATTTCATCAGGGAATTAGGTACTATAGCTCGTGAATGTCTAGGTAACATGTCATCATTACAAAATTTCTTAATTATGGGGAAGTACTTAAAATGCTAGATATTAAGCAAGTCACAAACCAGAAGCAACGAAATATTTTTTCTTTTTTCCTATATCTATGTGTGGAACTTCATGTATGAATCATGTAAATTATCTTAATGTAGATCTGTCCAAGGTAATGACTCATAATTTTCAACATTATTGACCAAAGGAACCTTGTCTTAAATGTAGAATTCTGTAAAATCTCTAAGGAATTTCGTTTTCAGTCTTTGAATGCTTTCCAAAAATGTCCACCCAAACTGAAGTTTGCCTATCTATAGTTTTTGGAGGCTTTCCTAGTATAAGGTTTATACAAAAAGCACTTCATTGTACCAAAATAGAAGGGGTTACATTTATTTGAACAAAGATAAGGTCATGTTTGAGGGTGCTAGCATTAGCCATGTACCAGTCTTTTATGTGTGTTGGGCAAGGTGATTTTGTTTGTGTATAAGTAAAATGAAAAAATCTCTTTGATACAGAAAGAAAAGATGGCAGAAAGCGGATAATTTTGTTGGAACAGATGCATAGAAGTTCAGATGAAGAGTGCAAAATGTGATCAAATAGAGGGAGAAGTATCTCTTCTGGATAAAATTATGTACATATTGAATTGAAACTCTTCGTTGTAGAAGATTTCATCCGGAAGGTTATTCATACAAAGGAGTCAAGAATTCAGGTAGACATTTGTATATGGTAACTCAATTGTACAGAGTACTTCCACCAATCTAATCTACATAAGATCATAATAGAAATGAGCACAAACGGATTAAAAGGCTGCATACATCATAAAAGAATCGCATCTTGCGGATGGAGCTATCAATTGCATGATAGATTTATTGAGTGACATTTGTAAAGGGAAAGTGTGTTTCAACAATGCGACTTATACAGCTTATATGTTATAGTTACCAAGTTATAGCCTTACGGTGTTGGAGAGCCACATCTTCCTATTCGTTTGATAAACAGATGAATGTTGTGTGCCATACAGAAAAATATGAAGTCTACATCAAGTACTCAGTTCAATGGTATGGTCAAAGGAATGGAGGAACACTACCTGCAAAAGTTGAATTATCATCTCCACTCGGCTATGCCCACTTTATTCTTGTTTCAAAGATACACCACACAGCTTTCCTTCAGAATATGAAGTACCTATCCTGTAAGCTGCAGTAGATTCATTCACATTTATATGATGCTTGAACTATGTCAGTTGTAATTATCAGTGTGGAAATTGCTCAAATGAAAGTGAGTGATGAAGTAAGAACCTTTCATCATGTTCTTTTCATCTAAAAGTTGTGCATCATATATTTTAAAGAGAAGATAAATCTTTCAGAGTATACTCACATTAGAAGACTATATCAAGCGGCATAAAAATAACTGTTAATGAGAATGACAATGCAATCAAAGATCCTTTAGGAGAAAAAGACAGACCTAGAGAATTACAAACTATACTATCATATGTTGCCACCTTAGGTAGACCTACATCAACATCTTCAAAAATAGTTTTTCTTTATGGCTTTTCTCTCTTTTGACTTGAGGTGACTGGAGTGAGTACATACAGAAAGCAGTGTATCTCGCAAACCAAAATGCAAACAATTTTATGAAGGGTAAGACAGTTTGAAGGGCAGCTGGCTTTCTGTGCGAATTGCTTGAAGGCTCACATGGAACATCATCACAGAGTATCCGCAGATCATCTCCTTGGAATGGCCAGAATTCAACCGACAAGCTGAACTCCTTTGCATACTACAACAAAACTAGAAATCTCCTTCCAAAGGGTTAGCATGTTCCTCGCGCACTCATTGTTATGCTATTATGTTATTCTTTAAAATGTACACTTGTAATGCGCAGATTCTGAGGAGGAGCATTTCTTGATTGATACGAATTTCAACGGATATGTTGGATATGCTTCAGATTGAACATCTGACCATTATAAGCTGAGGTGAACTTTGGACATGAGCGACAGAAATATTTGATGTGAGTTAAAGGTGTTGAAAATGTGATATTACTTTTGTTGTTGATGATGGCGTATGTCTTCACGTGTTGGTTGCATCGTGAGGAACAAATGCTCAGCAAAGATAATGAGGAACAAATGCTCACATTATAAGATTCAAGGTGTACTCAAACTTCTTTCTTGTTCTCTATAACTTGAAACATAGCTTTCATTTGGTTGTTGATTTTGTAGCTAATAACATTCTCACACAGGTTGTCATGGCTGGCTAAAAACAATAATCATAGCAGTCTTCACCTTTCGTGTCCTTTGTGGATAGCCTTCTATGGCTCCTCTTCTTCTATGGGTCCTTCTTTCTCACTTTGCAATGAGACTTGACTACCTGATCCTTTCCCATTCCGTTGGCTTTTACTTTTCGCAAACTTTCCTGTCCCTCTTGTTTGCTTCCTCTTCTTCATATTGCAGTACTTGAGCTACATGCATAAAATAGCTAGGTTTAACTTCCCTTGGTAATCCACCTCCAAATTTGATTTTTCAATGTGAAGAGAAAGGCCATTAATTCCGCAAACTATTTTAAAGATTCTTTGAAAATATAATTACATCTTCACAGTTGTTTTCATCCTTGAACACATTGAGGGTGTGGGCTACAAGACATTCATCTTAAGTAGGATACCTTTTCAAGCCTAGATAATCCATGGATTCCTTGACTTAAAACAATTAGGCCTATATTGGTAAAGAAGAAATTAGTTCCCCATTTTAAAACGTTTGAAAGTTAATGTTATATACATGTTCGAGATAGGGATAAAAACAAGATTCAAACAAAAAGCATCAAATTTAAGTGAGGATAAGAATGCTTATAAGGTTTACGAACTTGAGGCTAAGAAGACCATGGAAAGTTGTGATGTGGTGTTTAAGGAGTAGCCACATGTATTCTAGGAGGAGAAGAGGTCTTCCACTTTAACATCAAGAAAAGGGGAAACCCCCTAATATGAGCTTGGCCCAAGAGCTATCCCCTCTAGTGTGGACCAAGACCTCATACTAGGAACCAACAAATATGGAAGAGTAATTCCATTATCCCAATTGGAGTGTTGTCATGCAAATGTTATAGAACAATAACATGAAGAATAGAACATGGAAGCTATTGGATTGACACCCTAAGCACAAATTCATGGGCACAAAGTGGTCAGGGAGCTAATGTAAAAGTCCGATGGTAACTTTAGAGAAGTGCAAAGCAACACTTGATGCATATGTACATTCACAAGTTGAGGGGATTAACTTTTGTAAATCATTTTTCCCAATGGAAAAGATGACTACTATCCAAGCAATACTAGTTGTGGCTGCTCATAAAAGATTGCCACTCTAGCATATAGATGTAAGATCAGCATTCCTGAACGGAGACTTCAATGAGGAGCTGTATGTATCTAAACCACCTCCATCTGAGGCTCTCAGTTCATAGAACCACATATCAAAGAAGTCCCTATATGGGCTACAATAAGCCCCTATAGCATAATACCAATGGATGGGTAAGTGCCTCTTGGATCTAGGTTTTAAAAGATCTACTTCTAATGCTAACTTCTATGCTCTCTTCACGAGAGAGAAAACCATTGTGATTGTATTCTATATAGAAATCCTTGTAATTACAAGAAATAATGATGCTCTTTTTCAACAAATTTACGTGAAGTATACTTTCATTCATACATTGTGCGTTGATTAGGTGTTACAAATCTAGTCTTGAATTTCTTATAGATGAGGACTTTTTTTTTCCCAATGCGAGGAATGAATGTTTGTTGTAGATCATGTGTTAGATACATCGGCTATCAATAGAGTATACATTATATATTCTCTAGTTTTTTTCAATAATGGATACAACATTCCTCACATTATGAGTTTGAAGCTAAACTCAACACTTTTATCTTGGTCTCTATAACTTAAAACATAGTTTTGATTCGGTACTTCCTAACATTCTCTAGCAAGTGGTTATGGATTTTCAAAAACATAGAAACATTCGCCATCTGTATCCCATGTGAAGCCTTCTATGGCTTGTCTTCATCTAGATCCTCCTTTATCACTTTGTACTAAGTCTTGGCTGCTTCATCCTCTCCCATTTCACTTGCTTCAACTTTGATCTTTTCATATGAAAATCAAGGCCAATTATTTATGACATTATTTTAAAAAGTATATGAAAAACTAGTATAACTATCGGAGCACTTCTTATCATCCGTCAAGACATTGAGGGTGTGGGCTACAAGATAGTCATCTTAAAAAAGATACCTTTTCAATCGTATACAATCCTCCATTTCCTTGATTTTAATACTATTGTGGTTAATAGATCTACCAGGTGACTTCCAAATATGGTTGTAATTCATTATTTAATTATACCTTCCTTGCCTTTTTGGAAGCAGAATATAACATTGTAACGTCTCACAAATATATATTCTAGACTATTTTATGTGAGCTATCATGATATACGCATTCTAATGTGAAAAAATGAATATCAGTTTTTTAGATTTTTAGTCCCCATTTACAAATTTTTTTTTTATCATTTTGTGTGAATTTGTCTCGAAGTTCTCATTTTGGATCTTCTACTCCACGTGATTCCTATAAATTTATCCCCATAACTTTCCTAGAAGCCCGAAATCTCCATCATTGATAACTATTGTCATTTTATTTTCTCTAATTAATTTCATATTTCTACAAATTATCTTTTATGAAGTTGTTTTGGCTTATCTTGCTTCGTCCTTGATATCATTGTTCTAAAAACAAAATATAGTCTTACTTCTATAAATCGTCTTTGTTTAGTTCCTTGCCCTTATGTGTAAATGTTTTTCAAAAGTATCCCCTTCATGTAAATGATTATTCGGTTAGCTTTTGTGATGATTTATTCGCTATACTAGACCTAAGTTCCTCCTTCATTTGCCCCTAGTCCTCTAATCGCCATGATAGAATTTGATGCCATTCACTACAAAATAGATGAATCCCCATTTCGACTTGAAGGAAGTGATGTTCTCACAAAATCCTTCATGGACTACCTAGTTAATGAAATTATCTTTATTATGATTTTTCTTAATACTTTAAAATATACATAGAGCTTTTAAGAATTATAATAAGTTTGAATTCGAATGCATATCAACACACTCCAATATCATTCACTTAGAGTGAAATATATCTCTACTTATAGTAAGATATTCATATTTGTAAAGGAAAATGTGTTTCAACAATGAAAGTGCTAGTCAAAACGTTATAATCGTACGTTGGATGGTCAACTATTCGTACTCGCTTGATAAACAGTTATGGGTAAAGGTATGGATATGTTGGATATGCTTCGGATATGTGAACTTTGAACTTTCACTCATCGTTGCTCGATTATGTGTTGAAAATGTGATCTTGCTTTTGTTATTGATGATGGCTTGTAGCTCAGTGATGAGTAGCACCTCCTTTAATGTCAATCCGGGAAGACGTGAGGATGGTATGAAGACTTCGACCAAGTGATGTGCATAAGTGGTGATGGAGGAGCACACAAGCATGCACACACATATACACACATGCGCACACATGTAAGAACAGAGAGTGAGACAATGGAAGCCTTGAGTAAGATCACAACACAATTACAAGAGCTCTTTTAGTTCAAATTACAATTTGTTCTTCCCCCAAAAATGAGCTCTCTAGCTCCTTTTATAGTTTTTGACTAGCTAATGTCCTTGTCCAGACCTAGTGTCCGGCCTAGTTAAAAATTAGGTTCCTAGGCTACTTTGGAGGCTCAAACGAGCTCTAAAAGGTATGAAAACTAATACATAAATACTTCTACTACTCCTCAAGCTCAAGGACTCCTCAGCTTCAACCAAATGGAGTTGAATCTACCAAAAAAGAGATGTTCATGTAGTGATGATAATCACTGTTAAAAAGAGATTAGCTTGGAAAAAATTGAATGGCCTACTTGCCGGATCTTCGTTGACTGCTTTGCCTACTTGTTCCTTCTCTTTGCTCTGACTCCCTTCATTGGCTTCCCTGTCGTATAGGTCTTTGAGTGCCCTAACTACTACCAACACCCCCCCTCTCTCTCACGTCTATCGTCTCTAACAGACCCTTGGTCGGTTGAATGTTTGACATAGTATTCGATGACATCGGTAGCCAGGTGATGCTCTTCTAACCTCAATCCTCTTGCTAAATTTGTTAGTAAGGCATCCCAATCGACTGGCCCTGGAACATCCGGATGTGGCTGATGCAATTGTTCGAAACCTCTCCACAGCGAAAAGTTGGAGAAGATGTGAGGGTCTAGGGACGAATATTTTGGAATGGTACTCCTAGAACCCTGTAATGAACATCTCTTCAAAAGTCTGTTTGTAGCATGCTGGGAGGTACTTGATCCATGCATGCATGCATATATCACATTAATGGAAGGGTTTGTGCTCATGTCATACACTAAGTCGAGATTTCCTGCAATGAAACTGACTCCTGAGGAATGCGGATCTATAATGTTCTTGAAGGTTCGGCAGGTGACCAGTGTTAATTCAAATATTTTCATACATTGTGCCATAACATCATGAATGTTTCACAGTCTAACACCCTAGTGGCGGATGGTGGATATCATGTACGCTATTGTGGCCCATCCTCATGGCAGTGCTAGCTAGGTACACATAATTTAGCAATTTCTCGCAGCCTTTAACATTCTTCACATGAATGGCAAATTCAAGCCATGTGTGTCTTCTGAGTACTAGAATGTAACATGGATTGTATTTGATGGAGAGTGGCATATTATTCCATGTACGAACCATTTTTGGCTAAGTTTCTAGAAGACGAAGCCTCCAAGTGGGTTGGAAGATGGAGCCCTATGTAGCGCTTTCAAGTATGTCGGTGGGACCAAATTGAGTGGTAAAAGTTGGGGCCTTGCCACATCGGCGTTGAATTTCTGCATTATAATCTACTAGGAGCACGCAATAGGGCACATATTGATCATCATTTGTGCCTATCCATCAGTGATGGGACATGAGATGGAAGTATTCAGATTTTATAATGGTCTCCTCAATTTTAGACATTGATTGAATTTGCACCACTACTCTATCATCATGCGTACTGGCTGTATTTTCGAGCTTCTGCAGCCATTCTGGGGCTTCTTCTTAAGTGTGTTCAGGCCTTTAGATGTTTGTTGGCCACCCGGCATAGGCATAGGAACATACGGTTCCTCATATGACTCTTCTACTTCTATGGGCACCAACTCTTCCGGTTTTGGTTATATGATCAGGGAGGGTTGTCTTTCGTACTCAAGTAATTTTCCTTGCAATTCAGCGACCTCTTCTCTTAGTGCATTCACCTCTTCAATAGTCGCTATAGAATCTGTGACCTTTGTTTGTTCTTCTTGCACCCTTAGTTGTCGGCGAAGGGTATCCCATTCTTTTTCCAAATCATCATGCGCTGCCAGAAGATTAGCATAGCTTTCAAGAATGGTTTTCATGGTCTCTGAAGGAACAGCTTTAAACCATTCTGGGTAAATCTCCTAAGGGGAGCCCTCCATTGCTACCTCTAGGTTCTTTTCGTTTTGCTTTTGAATTCGTTTGTTCTCTTCTAGAGCAGTGGCCATGTGCTTCCTTAGTAATGTCAGATTACGACGAACTTTGACATTATCGGACTGATAAAGTTCAAGTAAAGCTTCTAGTTTTTTAACGTCCAAAGATTCTGATTGCTGAGGAGCCTCCAATAGGGTCTGCTGGGCATGTTCTAGCATAGTATAGCATTGATTGAGGGCAGTGTTCTCTTTTTCTAGGTCTGCAAGCCGCTTCTGTAATTGTTGGTGGTCCGCAATTATATTGTAATGATGATCTTCCAAGGTGTGATATTCGTTCTGCAGGTGATATTGTTGGAGATAGACGTCTGCGGAAGCACGCAAACAGCACAAGGAAGAAGAAGAAGCTTGGAGCACAAACACACAATACTGAATGTATTACTAGAGAATGTACAAAGATAAGTAGCCCATTAGGGCAATAGGCGTATATACAAGCCGGGGGAAAAAAACCTCCTAAAGAAGGAAAAAAGTGTCACGGCGGTCCTAGAGTGTTCACACACATCACTACCTAAATATATCAACAAATCCCCCCTGGGAGTGATGCAGTGAACAAGGAGCTGCCACTCATGTATAAGGAAGTGCCAAGCTATGTGGAAATCAATCCACAAAAGGAAGTAAGCCCAAAGCTTTGCGGAAAGCTTCAAACTTCTCCCTAGGCAGAGCCTTCGTGAAAAGGTCTGCAATGTCTCCTGCGTGGGCACATATGCCAAGCTGATCTCCCCAGCAGAGAACCTCTCCCTGACATACTGATAATGCACCTCAATGTGCTTAGTGCGAGCATGGAACACAGGGTTCCTCGCAATTGCCAATGCGCTCTGACTGTCAGTGAAGATGGTGGTGGCAGAAGACTCGCCAACACCCAAATCAGCCATAAGGCGTCTGAGCCACACACACTCAACAGTCGTTGTGAAAGCTGCCCTATACTCAGCCTCACAACTGGAAGTGGCCACAGTAGGCTGCTTCTTGCTCAACCAAGATATACATGAGCTACCAAGCATGAAGCAAAAACCACTGGTGGACACACGAGTGTCATAGCAACCAGCCCAATCTGAGTCAGAAAAAGCATGCAAATCTGGCGGTAGTGATCCCCCCTTGGGATAAAACAACCCAAGTAGCCAAGTACCACTCAAGTAGCGAAAGATGCGCTTAACGGCTTTCCAATGCGTGACTCCTGGGCACTGCATAAACCTGCTCATCTGTGAAATAGCAAACTGAATATCTGGCCGAGTAATGCATAAGTAAATCAAGCATCCAACAGCTTGCTGATAAAGAACAGCATCAAATGCATCTCCAGCATCATGAAGACTCAATCGTAAACCTGTCTCCATAGGAGTGGCAATAGGCTTACAGTCTTCAAGGCCAAAACGCTGCAATAATGTGTCAATATATTTCGTTTGACACAAAGCCATTCCACCATCAACGTGCATAAACTGAATGCCCAAATAGTGATGCAAATGCCCCAAATCAGACATCTCAAATGAGGCATGCAAATCAGCCTTAAAATCAGCAATATGTGTCTCAATAGGACTAGTGAGCAGCATGTCATCAACATAGACAACAATGATCAGAAGCACATCATTAGCACGCTTAACATATAAGGTGCTTTCAGTTGGATTGTTCTCAAAACCATGTGCAATCAGATAGGCATGTATCTTCTCATACCAAGCAGGTGGTGCTTGCTTTAAACCATATAATGCCTTCTTTAACCTGCACACCTGGTTTTCATGCCCTTTCTGCACAAAGCCACGGGGCTGAAAAACATACACTTCTTCATGCAAGTCACCATTCAGAAATGCTGTTTTAATGTCCAACTGATGTACATTCCAACCATGATGGGCTGCAAGTGCACAAATGCTCCGAACATTAGTCATACGGCATGTAGGTGCAAAGGTCTCATCAAAATTAATGCCTCTTTCCTGTGCATAACCCTTTGCAACAAGCCTAGCCTTATACCTGTCAACTGTACCATCAGGTTTACGCTTCACCTTGTATACCCACTTAGTGCCAATGGCCTTCTTGCCAGGAGGCAAGTCACATAAAGACCATGTACCATTCTTCATTATAGCATCATATTCAGATTGCATAGCAGCCATCCAATTTTCTGAATTTTGTGCTTCATCAAAAGAAACAGGCTCATTCTCATCACAGAGACTAGATGCAGCCATAGCATTGCAATCTGATGCAAAGGAGGCACTATGAGAGCCTGAAAGAGTACGATATGACAAAGGTGCATCTAATTTGTTGTCACGCAAAGTCTACACCAGCCATTTTGGCATAGTTTTTGCCTTCTCAATATCAGCTCTCTCATCAACAAGTGCATCATGTAAGTCTTCATCAGAAATGGAATGATCTGCATCATCATATGAAACCTGCAAAGGCTGAGAAGTTGCCTCATTAGGACCAGCACTAGACTGTCCACCTGTAAAAAGAGGCATCAAAGTATCATACATGTCTTTGGAGCTAACAGATGTCTCCTTAGTACATGAAAGCAATGGCTGAATAGCATCTTCCACAAAGACAATATCACGGCTAACCAGAATGCATTTAGTCTGTGGATGATACAGACGATAGCCTTTACTTTCAGAATTGTACCCAACAAAAATACATTTTGCTGCCTTATCATCCAATTTTCTGCGATGTTGTTCAGGCACTAATGCATATGCCAAACAACCAAAAACACGCAGATGAGCAACAGATGGCTTGCGGTCATGCCAAGCCTCATATGGAGTGATAGACTGCAACGCTTTAGTGGGACACCTGTTCAGTACATATGCTGCACACATGACAGCCTCAAGCCTGAAACTATGTGGTAAAGCCTAACTTTTGACCATGCACCTCGCCATCTCCATGAGTGACATGTTCTTTCTTTTAGCAACTCCATTCTGTTGAGGTGTATACGGCACTGTACACTGGTGTTTTATCCCATGTTCAGCCAGAAATGCATTAAAATCTGAAGACATATATTCCCCCCCTCGATCAGAACGGAGGGTGCCCATTTTACATGCTGATAGATTTTCAGCCAAAACCAAAAACTGTTTGAAGCACATGAACACTTCGGACTTTGCTTAGAGTGGATATACCGATGCATGCCTGGAAAAATCATCAATGAAAGTCACGAAGTAAAGGTAATTTCCAAAAGAGGGTGTCTGCATAGGACCACAGACATCACTATGTACAAGCTGCAATTTCTGCGTAGCCTGAACTGAGCCATCTTTTGGAAAGGAAGAACGCTGCATTTTGCCCAAAATACAGCCTTCACAAACATGTTTTCCAGGTGCCTCAAGTTTGGGCAAAGAGGACACCATTTCAGATTTCTGCAGGCATAACAAACTAGCAAAATTCAGATGACCAAAGCGTGCATGCCAAAGCTTTGCATCTGACATAGCCTGAGAATCATGAACTGCACATGCCGAATCATTCACAAATCTTTCATAGCCTATGAGCTTATACAGCCCATGACATAAAATGCCAGAAGCAATAATCACATCGCCATTTGAGAGATCATGGACTGTACACCTGTCATCAACGAATTTCACAACCTTTGCTAATGTAGAAACTGATAACAGGTTCTTTTTGATCCTTGGCACAAATAAAGCATCTGACAAAGTGAAAGAACTACCATCAGCAGTAGTCAGAATGATCTTACCAACTCCCATAACAGGATAAGAGTAGTTATTGGCGCATGTGACAGTATTCCCTGTAGGAGCAGGCTCGAGTGAAGAGAAGAAACTGCGCTGCGAGGTAATATGTTTGGTCGCCCCACTGTCAAAGTACCAAACATCTGAGTCTACTGCAGACATGCACTGATCATGAGAAGATGGGTCAAAACTGCAGACAGTAGTAAACGCCCATTCTTCTTCCTGCACAAGATTTGCAGACTCTGTTTTTGGTGTAGAGGTCTCTGCAACAACCATTCTAGCCTCTTTCTTCTTTGCCTCTTTAGCAGCCAGTTTTGGACAGTTCTTTATAATATGATCATTTCCTTTACAGTACTTGCAGAACAATTTCTGCTTTTCTGATTTCTTCTCATCTTTATCCTAGTTCTTCGATTGTGCAGCATTTGGAGATTTCTACTTACTAGTAGAAGAGCTCCATTTTCCTTTGCCCTTCTGACTAGCCAGGAAAGCTTGATCTGCAACACGCATAATGGACCTGTTCTGCCTGGACTGATCTTCCTGCAACAGAACAGAGACTAATTCCTCAAATGACAAGGCATTCGGATTGCCTTTCATCATCAACCAAAGAGTAGAGGCAAAACTCTGATATGAATCAGGAAGACCATTCAGAACGGTCTGCACAAGTGATCTATCTGGTATAACCTCATCAGCAGAAATCAATTGTTTCTTCAGGTCTTTGATCTTTGTAAGAAAATTGTCCATAGAATCACCTTCATTCATGTGCTCACTCTCCAACTGTTTTCGGAGGTAAGCAACACGAGCCTCATTCCTAGCCTGGTACAAAGTGGTAAGTGTATCCCAAGCATCCTTTGCTGTTCTACAAGAGCGAATGTGAGGAATAATGGCACGTTTGATAGACAAAGCTATCAATGCATGTGCCTGGGCATCTCTGCCATCCCAACGAATCTGCTCTGCAGTAGGTGCAACAGAAACAGAAGCACGAACAGGAATCTGTGGAATATCATCTTCGACACCATCTTCATCAGCTCCAACACCTCCAGCACCTGTATTTGTAGTACCTGTAGTCGCAGGTGTAACAGGACGCCTTTCAACACCCTGCACAATGTTCCACAGTCCTTTTGCAACCAGTACATGTCGCATCATATAAGCCCATTATGGGTAGTTGGTACCATCCAACTTATCCTCAACAGCCAACATACGGAATACATCGCTGCTTTCAGCCATGGCCAGTGACTAAAATACCTTGATGCAAAAAATTGACTGTATCTCAAAAAGTTGAACGGAACTGCCCAAACGAGTTCTGCTAGACCTGTAGCAGACTTCGAGACGCTTAAACTGGTGAACAAAAACTGGTATATACCTTTGGCACAAAAGGACGAAATAGCCTACACAAGCGCTGCGATAGTGCGTTCGGAGGCCGAAACGAGCTCACCAAATTTCGTGTGAATCTGAGACTGCAAACGGAGGAGTGTCAACGGCGCCCTAGAAGAAGCGACAACCTGATGGTAGCATTGGCTCAGACCATGTTTGAGGCCAGTCGACTCTTCAACTACTCTTGCTCAGCTAAGACACAGTTTCACTTTGATGGACTATTGGAGAGATTGGAGAGCATAATTGCAAGACCTGAGAAGGAAGCCACCTCTCAAGAAAGGGACAAGGCAAGTGAAAGAATAAGCATTCCCCTCTAAGAAGCTTATGTGCCTAACTCCACTAAGCCAGAAACCTCTTCTTCTATAAAGAGGTATTCACCAGAATTCCTATGAGAAATTCAAGAAGAGAAATGGGCTAAGGAAAGTGAAGCTCCTCCTCCCATTGAAGTTGTGGATGAAGCGCATGATCAATTCCCACAAGACATTCCTTCCATTTATGGAGAGAAGGAGAGTACCCAATCTCAAGAGATATTAGTCTTCGAGTCTAATTCCTTATAGGAACTACCCCATTTCACAGGCACATGGGAAGCTAAGTCTACTTGTATGAGAGCACCCAAAGTGATGGTAAGAAACGAAGACTCAATCATACCTAGGAATACGGAGGTGGTAAAGAACACCAAAGTGCAGTGCAACCTGACTTTAGAAGAGCTACTCAAGGTTAGGTCAGAATCATGGAAACATGTAGCCAACCAAGTGCTTGAAATAGCTAGACCTCGTTCCCAGGTAGGATTTCATAGAAAAATGTCAGAAATACCCTTGGACAAGATAGGAGACATGACCGAAGGAGAACAAGAAAACACATATCTTCCCATTACCCATCAAAGTTACACCACCAAGGCAATTTTGGACTCAGGTGCAAGAGTTTCAATTGCTACCGCTTCCCTATGGAAGCCATGGGGCAAGCCAGCACTCAGGCCCACGAGTATGAAACTGCAAATGGACGACGGTCACATAGAGAGACCTTTAGGACTACTAGAAGGAATAACTGTCACTACATGTGGTGTAGAGTTTGACATACTTTTGCCATATGTGACTTTAGCAAAAATCAGGCCTATGAGATGATTTTGGGAAGACCATTTATGCAGCAGTTGCAAGTGGTACAAGATTGGGGAACCAACTCTTTGTATTTGCAAAACTTAGGTGTTACAACCAAAGTTAATCTCAAAGATTACTCTCATAGAGATGTATCCCCTATTCAATGGAATCCCATCTATAGAGCTAAGGATGATACTAAGTCAGTGCATTCCATAGGGTCACGATACTCATGGATGCATGAAGACACTCACTTATGGATGTGTAAGGTAGTAGTAGAAGAAGAGAAGAGAGAAAAAGCTAGAGACGTAGGTGCAACGGAAACCCGTAGATCAATTCAAGACCCAGCCTATGCACCTATAGTATTTCCGGACGAAGAATTTGAACATCATGGTTGGGTGGAAATTTTAGCAACAATGGATGTAGCCATCAGTGAAGAAAAATGGACACCTCACTGTGATGAAGATGGCTATGATATTTCAGTCTTCACAATAGAGCCAACCATGTGTGATTCGGTTATTGAAGAATGTGAACCTAGCACTGATGCATTCGAGGACGCAAGCGACTCCGATCTAGAGTCAATTATTATGGACCCACCTTTTGCATTAGATGAGAAGTAGAGGTTCACCCTCACATACATGAAGAGCTTACAAGTGATGTGAGGTTAACCACCCAAGTGACCACCAAAAATGAAGGCAAGAAAAGAAAGAAGAAAGAAAGCACATCAGAAGAGGAAGAATCTTTGTTTGAGGTCCCTGAGAATTTTAAGAAGTAGGAGATGGAAGATAGGAGAGTCATGATAAGAATTCCTAAATGTGATGCATAATCAGGGGAGGCCTATGATAACAAAGAAACCACCAAGAAAATTGTTGTAGCCATAGAAGAAGGAGAAGAATGATGCATGAACATAGGACATGACTTGATGGAGGAAGAAGAGCAGGAGCTAATAGCCTTGTTAAGAGAATACAGAGATGTATTCACTTGGAGTCACAAGGACTTGAAAGGTGTAGACCCTGACATATGCTCACATACAATACCCATGACCTCCGATGCCAAACCTTCTAAGCAGAAGCCATACACATATAACGATAACTATGCTGCTAAGATCAAGGAAGAGATAGATTGTTTGGTTGAAGCCAGATTCATCTATGAAATTGAGCACATAGAGTGGGTATCCCCCATCGTAGTGGTGCCCAAGAAAAATGGAAAGCTACGTGTATGAATTAATTTGAAGAAGGTTAATGCAGCCATCATTTGAGATAACTATCCACTTCCTATTATGGAGCATCTACTAGAGAGAGTAGCCGACAAGGAAGTGTACAGTTTCCTTGATGGATTTTTTGGCTACAAAGAGGTAGCCATTGCTCCAGAAGATCACCATAAGATGGTTTTTGCCATAGAGTGGGACATATTTGCTTTTCAGATAATGCCATTTGGACTAACGAATGCACTAGCTAACTTTCAGAGGCTGATGTGCCATGTGTTTAAAGAATTCTTGAGGAAAAATTTGGAAGTCTATGTTGATGATCTCTGTGCTCATTCCAACATTAGACAAACCCATATCCCTGAGTTGAGAGCTATCTTTGACAAATGTAACACCTAGTAATGAACACTCAAGATAGGGAAGTAGTGAAAGCCTAAAAGTACCATATCATGGCAAGAATTATGTACAAGCATATAGACCAAGGGATATTAGCTTGTTGTGTGGAAGAGGATGAGTACGCGAAATGGTTGCAATTAGCACATGTGGGTGCATTAGAGCAACACTAATCAAGGCAAAGAACTCTAGAGACACTAAGGAGACTCGGAGTGCACTAGCCAACTATGGAAGCAGATGTCCACAAGTGGTGTAAGGAATGCGTAGTCTGTCATATTAGACCACCTATAGAGCACGCTACATTGTACCAAGTGTCTCTAATACCAGATTGGAGTGAACCATTGGCAGCCTTCCTAAAGAAGAAAACATTCCCTCAAGATATGACCCTGGCTAGGAGAAGAAGTTTAGAACAAGAAGCCCGCGCTCATTGGTGCTAATCTATACAGGCGTGGAAAAGATGGATATTTGAGACTATGTGTCCATGAGAGTGAATATCTTAAGATCTTGGAAACTGCTCATCAAGGTGTAGCAAGAGTAGACTTTGTATCAGACCCTGTGATTAAGGCAATCCTATTTGCAAGCTTGTGGTGGCCAACCCTTCACATGAATGCACATACCTATGTGAAGCAATGTGATGTTTGTCAGCGAACCCAATACCCCATACGTAAAGATGAGATGCCATTGAAACCTATGATGGGTGGACGTGCATTCTCTAAGTGGGGAATAGAATTTGTAGGTCCTATTAACCCCCCAGCTAAGAGTCCATATGCTAAATACATCATTGTGGCCACATGTTATTTAACCAAGTGGGTAGAAGTGAAAGCCACAACGAAGAATGATGCTCAAACAACAACTAAGTTTTTATTTGAGAATGTGTTCACTAGATATGGGCTACCAATAGAGCTAGTAAGTGATAGAGGCACTCACTTCTTGAATGAAGTCAGTGAAAATCTTCTTCAAGAGTTATTGGTGATACACATGAAGTCTGTCCCCTATCATCCACAAGCTAATGGGCAAGCCAACAGCACCAATACAATTCTATGCAATGTGCTGACCAAATTAATGAATAATAAATGCTCTGATTGAGACAAACAACTACACCATATTGTTTGGGCATATAGAATTGACTATAAAACGGTACTCCAAGCCACACCCTTTCAGATGGTATTTGGCCAAAATGCTATGCTACCATTGGACTTCTTGATACCTACATTGAAAGTAGCACAAGAGCATGAGTGGACAGGGCATGAGCTCTCTTCAAGAATTTTTGACCTTGAACGGCTAGGTGAAATGAGACTGAGAGCTGTCACAGGGATTTATGCAGCTAAGAAGAGACAAAAGGCATACTTTGATGCCCATGTGAAGGATAAAGGCTTGAAAGCCAGAGCCTTGGTTTTGGTGTATACCCTGAAACACCATGCAAGAAAGCTAGAGAAGCGTGGCTATGGACCCATGATTATTAATAGAATATCAACAAGTGGGGCAGTCCAGCTAGCCCCTTTAGAAGGCGACGTCCTACCAAGTTATATTAGTGAATGCAGAGTCAAATTATATCAAGAATCCTTCATGGAGGAAATGCTTAACCGGCTGAGTACGACCAAGAAACGCAAAGAAGAGGAAAAACGAATTCGAGAAGAAGCGCATGCAAAAGCCTTGGAATACATCCGAAGAATGAAATTGAGAAGACAGGTTAGAAATCAGCCTAGGACAGATGCCTATGCAGCTCTAGGGTATCATATGGCTATGTGTGAAGTCTCAGGTGTAAGTTCCCATAGAATAATTGACCGACGTCCTTTTGTGACCTTGGAGGTAGGACAAGGAAATAGTGCAAGGACTCTAAGGGCCTTGATTGACTCAGGTGAAGCCACTAGTGCGGTTAGAGTTTCTTACTATCAAGAGTTGAAATTAAGTGTCAATCCTATAGAAGCATACCTTATAGGATTGGGAGGTGTGAAAACCCCTTGCATGGGCAAGGTAGAACTTCCCCTCTACATTAAAGATGTTCTAATGAGAATTAAGGTACTAGTGTGTCAAGATGAGGATCTCACTGAACGTCTTGTCTTGGGTCTAGACTGGATATATAATCATGCGGTCAACCTAAACGTAAGAAGTGGACTTCTTCAGGTCTGGGTAGGTCAAAATCGCATCACCATCGAGTTAGAAAATTAAGCACTCAAGAAAGTAGAAAAGGCATCAACTCCTGGTCCCTCCAGGAGCACTATCATGGAAAAAGATGCTTTTCTATGATGCAGAAAACCCTCTCTCCAGGTGCGGTGGTACAAGTGGAACTCGCTGATGGTTCGACAAAGTCTCGAACAAAAAATGTGAAGTCTTGAAGATCCGAATGAAGCAAAGAAGTAGCGGTCCTAAACCAAAAATCACCTCAGCAAAGGCATCTTGACCATCGAAGCAGATATGGGTATGGAAGGGTGAACTTCCCCAAGCAACTCCGGTTGAAGCCCCATCCAAACCCTACTCTAGTGATTGGCGTAGGGTGCCTAATAAAATGCTTCTCCAACAACCACCCACGAAAAGACTATCTATCTGGGTACCCAAGAAGTCGATGATGGCTGACCCACAATGAAGACAAATTTGGGTGCCTAAGGCTTGCTTGCAGGCTCAAGTAGACACCCATAAGCTTCACAAGACATGGCTCCATTCACACACTCACACATGCATCAACAAGCACTAATAGAGTCTCTTATAAATGGGTCCCTAAATAGCTTGATTTTCAAATAGATGCTCATGCAAAGTCTCCCATAGCCCACTGGTAGTCATATTGTAAAACCAGGCATTACATTTGGCGACAAAAAGCTTGTAATAAACCCCCCAAACCCAATTTGTAAATTCACCTCCACCTACTAACTACATCATCCTCACACTGCATCGTTCCACTTAGCTCATGGAACTATTCGTTCACTAACTACACACACAATCACCGAGCACCAACTAACTCACTAACTTGTCATGGTGCCTCATGTTAATGTTGTAACGAGACAAACTGTCATATCTTGTCCACTACAATGTTAACATGTGCTTCTATATTCTCATAGAATCAGCAAGCAAAGCAGTAACATGGCAGAAGCAACACGAACCAGTTCCCAGGCGGGGTCAAGCACCCAAATAGTAGACATTAGTTAGAAAAAGCATGCAAATCTGGCAGTAGTGATCCCCCCTTGGGATAAAAAAACCCAAGTAGCCGAGTACCACTCAACTAGCGAAAGATGCACTTAACCGCCTTCCAATGCATGACTCCTGGGCAATGCATAAACCTGCTCATCTAAGAGACAACAAACTGAATATCTGGCCGAGTAATGCATAAGTAAATCAAGGATAGACTACAGCGCTTTAGTGGGACACCTGTTCAGTACATATGATGGACACATGATAGCCTCAAGCCAGAAACTATGTGGTAAAGCCTGACTTTTGACCATGCACCTCGCCATCTCCATGAGTGACCTGTTCTTTCATTCAGCAACTCCATTCTGTTGAGGTGTATACGACACTCTACACTGGTGTTTTATCCCACGTTTAGCTAGAAATGCATTAAATTCAAAAGACATATACTCCCCCCCTCGATGAGAACGGAGGGTGCCCATTTTACATGCTCACAGATTTTCAGCCAAAACCAAAAACTGTTTAAAGCACATGAACACTTCGGACTTTGCTTTGAGTGGATATACCCATGCATGCCTGGAAAAATCATCAATGAAAGTCATGAAGTAAAGGTAATTTCCAAAAGAGGGTGTCTGCATAGGACCACAGACATCACTATGTACAAGCTGCAATTTCTGAGTAGCCCGAACTGAATCATCTTTTGGAAATGAGGAACGCTGCATTTTGCCCAAAATACAGCCTTCACAAACATGTTTTCCAGGTGCCTCAAGCTTGGGCAAAGATGACACCATTTCAGATTTTTGCAGGCGTAGCAAACTAGCGAAATTCAGATGACCAAAGCGTGCATGCCAAAGCTTTGCATCTGACATAGCCTGAGAATCATTTACTGCACATGCTGAATCACTTATAGATCTTTCATAGTCTATGAGCTTATACAGCCCACAACATAAAATGCCAGAAGCAATAATCACATCTCCATTGGATAGATCATGAACTGTACACCTGTCATCAACAAATTTCAGAACCAAGCCAATCTTGGCTAATGCAGAAACTCATAACAGGTTCTTTTTGATCCCTGGCACAAATAAAGCATCTGATAAAGTGAAAGAACTACCATCAACAGTAGTCAAAATGATCTTACCAACTCCCATAACAGGATAAGAGGAGTTGTTGACGCATGTAACAGTATTCCTTGTAGGGGCATGCTCGAGTGAAGAGAAGAAACTGCACTGCGAGGTAATATGTTTGGTTGCCCCACTGTTTAAATACCAAACATCTGAGTCTACTATAGACATGCACTGATCATGAGAAGATGGGTCAAAACTGCATACAATAGTAAACGCCCATTCTTCTTCCTGCACAAGATTTGCAGACTCTATTTTTGGTGTAGAGGCCTCTATAACAACCATTCCAGCCTCTTTCTTCTTTGCCTCTTTAGCAGCCAATTTTGGACAGTTCTTTATGATATGATCATTCCCTTTACAGTACTTACAAAACAATTTCTGCTTTTCTGATTTTTTTCTCATCTTTGTCTTGGTTCTTCGAATGTGCAGCACTTGCAGATTTCTGCTTACTAGTAGAAGATCTCCATTTTCCTTTGCCCTTCTGACTAGCCAGGAAAGCTTGATGTGCAACACGCATAATGGACCTGTTCTGCCTGGACTGATCTTCCTGCAACAGAACAGAGACTAACTCCTCAAATGACAAGGCATTTGGATTGCCTTTCATCATCAACCGAAGAGTAGAAGAAAAACTCTGATACGAATCAGGAAGACCATTCAGAATGGTTTGCACAAGTGAGCTATCTGGTATAACCTCATCAGCAGAAATCAACTGTTCCTTCAAGTCTTTGATCTTTGTTAGGAAACTGTCCATAGAATCACCTTCATTCATGTGCTCACTCTCCAACTGTTTTTGGAGGTAAGCAACACGAGCCTCATTCCTAGCTTGGTACAATGCGGTAAGTCTATCCCAAGCATCCTTAGCTATTCTACAAGAGCAAATGTGAGGAATAATGGCACATTTGACAGAAAAGGCTATCAAAGCATGTGAGTGGGCATCTCTGCCATCCCAGCAAATCTTCTCTATAGTAGGTGCAACAGAAACAGAAGCACGAAGAGGAGTTTGCGGAATATCATCTTCGACACCATCTTCATCAGCTCCAGCACCTATATTTGCAGTACCTGTAGTCAGAGGTGTAACAAGACGTCTTTCAACACCCTGCACAATGTTCCACAATCCTTTTGCAACCAATACATGTCGCATCATATAAGCCCATAATGGGTAGTTGGTACCATCCAACTTATCCTCAACAGCCAACATACAGAATACATCACTGCTTTCAGCCATGGTCGGTGACTAAAATATCTTGATGCAGAAAATTGACTGATCTCAAAAAGTTGAACAGAACTGCCCTGACGAATTCTGCTAGACCTGTAGCAGACTTCGAGATGCTTATACTAGCGAACAGAAACTGATATATACCTTTGGCACAAAAAGATGAAATAGCCTGCACAAGCGTTGTGATAATGCATTCGGAGGCCGAGACGAGCTCAGATCGCGTTTTCAGCACCACAAAGCGAAGCTATTTTGATCTCAAAAATACGCTGAGTATGCTCACCGAAATTCGTGTTATTCTGAGACTGCAAATGGAGGAGTGTCAACGGCGCCCTAGATGAAGCGACGACCTACTCTAATACCAATTGTTGGAGATAGATGTCTGCGGAAACACGCGAACAACACAAGGAAGAAGAAGAAGCTTGGAGCACAAACACACAATACTGAATGTATTACTAGAGAATGTATAAAGATAAGTAGCCCATTAGGCCAATAGGCATATATACAAGCAGGGGGAAAAAAACCTCCTAAAGAGGGAAAAAAGTGCCCCGATGGTCCTAGTGTGTTCACACACATCACTACCTAAATATATCAACAAGGAGTGCATGTCCTTCCAATTCAGGACCCTTCACAGGGGCACACATCGCAGGTCGGCAAACGTGCACATTGGTTCAGTGACGTTGCAGGTCCACTAGGAGAGGGTACCTACTTCTAGGAAGCTGAAATAGAATTAAATGGCAAGTGGGAAAGGCACCATTTCTTTAATCGCGAGTTCAAAAAGTATCAGATCGTAGAAGTGATGAGATCAATATGGACCAAAGCTGGCCTGGACAGGTACTTTAGAGCACTACTACCCAAACCTGATTTTCTGCACTGTTCCTACCTAATCAGTGCTATCACCCCTAACAGAGCCAAAGGACGAGATAGTACCTTTGTGCTCCCCTCATTAACACTAGGCCATGAACTAAAAAGGTTTAAACTTACCAGATAACTTAGTACGCAAGGCCCTAGACATGAAGGGTATGCACATTCCAATAAAAAAAGAAACATTGATTCCTGGATGAATGAAGCACAAAGACCTCGACAAATTGAACGATATGGTAGCCATGACACCAAACATTGCCCTCCATTTACGCATAGTCATGAAGCATTTTTCCTTCCCGGCTCAAGAACACTTCACCATGCCACCAAAGAGAGTTTGATTCTGCTTATATTTGGCAGAGACAGAAAATCGCACCCTCAATCTACCCCATTGGATCATTGATCAAATTCACTTAGCACATCAGTGCTGGAACAAGAAACATAAGAATGTGCTTCATGGATGCTGCGTGCTTACACGGATCATTTAGAGGTGCTTAGCTTATGATGTGCCCATCTAGAGAGCATTGTTGTGGTCTAGAGCCCAAGAGTTCCAAAGACGGGCATCAACACTGGGCCCACCATCTAAGAAAATGAGAGGAGCAATCCAAATACCTTGTGCACAGGCGAGGGATGCCACCCTCACACCAGATGTGACACCACCTCAAACAAGACGTGTTCGCCCATTCACGATTCGCTTACCCCGGCTAAGTGCAGAGGGACTAAATCTTCTTTTCCCTCCTATTCCCTCTAACTTGGAGTTCCTACAGGGCTACACTTTGGATTAAGTAAAAAATGAAGAAATTTCCAGGATGATTAATGAGGCGAATCTTGAGACTGAAGAAGACCAGGTCCAAGGACCGCAACCGACTACAAGGACTCCAGCCCCTACCCAACCTGAACTAGTGGAAGTGAACGATGATGAAGAAGAGACTGATGAAGAGGAGTCAGATGAAGAAAACAATCAAGAGCAAGAGGAAATTTCAGAGCTAGTGGGTGCCCCAGCCTATATGACATAGATCAAAAGATTGTATGAGACCATGAAAAAGAGTCCAGGCGCATCATAAGTAGTCGTTAGAAACAGGGAAGTTACTAAAAAGTCAAATGTTAGGAGAAGAACGGATAGACCAATAGTTTATTGAGTCCCTGAACCTTCACGCTAACATGATTGGCCTGGATGAAGCCATTCACTTGGCTATTGCTCACATTCGTCGTTTCGAGCAATGAGTGCCTACCTGCCCAATTCAATCCGGGAAGCAAATTCACATAGATGTATCGGCACTGGGTGACACTACACAGACAAAGGAATACCATGATGCACTGCTATCACCACACTCCAGACCCTCATCCCCAAAACCACCCCCCTCACCTCTTACTGCACACTTTGCTTCTCGCCATGACACCACCACCCTAATCTCCACCACCACTACACAAGTTATAGGATTTCCTCCTTCCTCTCGCACCAACTTGGACGGGCTACCACACCTACATTCACAACACTGTTCAGCGACATCACATCCACCACACCCTCCATTCCCATTTACACGATAACACACACTTTTGAGAGCATGGAAACATCACCAGCTACTGCACCACTCCCTCCCCCCACACTCCCACGATCTCCCATACCCCCTCCCCCCACATCACCTCTTGTTTCCACTTCATTCACGATCCCTTTCCACTTTCCCATTCCCCCATTCCCATTCCCCCTTTCCCATTCCTAGCATCCCTAAATGTAAATAATATTTTTTCTACATTACATGAATGTATATATCTGTTGATATATTTAGGTAGTGATGTGTGTGAACACTCTAGGACCGCCGGGGCACTTTTTTCCCTCTTTAGGAGGTTTTTTTCCCCCGGCTTGTATATACGCCTATTGCCCTAATGGGCTACTTATCTTTGCACGTTCTCTAGTAATACATTCAGTATTGTGTGTTTGTGCTCCAAGCTTCTTCTTCTTCCTTGTGTTGTTCGCGTGCTTCCGCAGACGTCTATCTCCAACAATTGGTATCATTAGCACAAAGCTTGGTTCTTTCTATCTCTAGATCAGCTCTAGGGTAACATTTGTCATGATCTGTCACATTCGACCCGTCTTGGATTCTAGATTGATATGCCTTAAGCATCATGTCTAGGTCCTCAGGAGTGGGGTCTACTGATATTGATAGGGGTTGGTGGAATTATATGAGGTGGGTTGGAAGGTGGGAGATTAGGTGGTGACAGGGATGTAGGTAGTGGTGGTATGTGAGAGTGTGTTTGAGAGGTGAGCTCAACAATTTTGGCTTTTGTTTCTCTTGTGCTCTCTTCTAATTTGCACATCTTCTTAGACCATTGTCTTTTCATCCTTTCCCGGCTATCCTTCCAGGCTCTCGTCCATTTCTTGGTTATGCTCTCAGTCTCGCTAACCTCGAAAATCCTTTCTTGGCCTAAATCTTGGTTCTACTGCAAAGCCTGAGCTCTAATGACCACTTGCACTTGTGCCATGGAAGTTACACTTCCTATACAGTCTACTACTAACCCAATAACATTGATAGGAGTGATTTTTGGCATATTATTGGGGTTCTTAGGACAATCTTGCAAGAGATGCTCTTTCCCACAATCGAGACAAAAACCTTGAATTGTCACAAATTGGGGTTGTGTAGGTGCAGGCATAGGGCAATCACGAATGAGGTGATCTCACTGACATCGGTAGCATGGTCCTCTAGGAAATGGGGGTCTTACCTACCTAAGTTGAGGTCTAGGGTTGGGTTTGCATACATGACATTGCATACTCTGGCTCCCAACTAGGTTCACTCGCTCGGTTCTTCACAATAGTAGGACTCATTATGCTCAAGTGACTGCATGTAGTAAGCCTAGGGACTATGTTGTCAGGATCTTGCTCACGCGCATACAGAGATTATGAATGTAGAAAAAAACAGAAAAATAGAGACAATAAGAGATGAGACTGAACGCAATATTGGGTGCAATCTCCCCCAATGCACTCTGTTTCGACACTCCACAGAGTGCATGTATTTATAGGAATTTTGATTACGTCGAAAAGAGTGGTTACATGAGAGCGGCTTCAAAAAGCAAGCGTGAAACTAAAAGTTGGTAACTTTTACAGAAAGCCATTGCTTTCAATCATAAAAATTGCGGTCTACAATGACCCTTATTCTAGCCATTACTTTTCTAACTGTTTCTAATAATAGAACCTTCTACGCGGGTTTATTTACAAGCTAAATAATAATTATTCGGATTATTGATATCCACCCTTTCACGCTTTGCACGCTCCTCACGAACCTTCAGCTGCTATATCAAAAACATCAAAAACACATTAATACATCAATAATTTAATACTCTAACAATGCATTGTTCAATAATAATTTAACACTCCAACAATGCATTGTTCAACATATTCCATGTTACAATCCAACAATGCATTGTTCAATAATAATTTAACACTCCAACAATGCATTGTTCAACATATTCCATGTTACAATCCAACAATGCATTGTTCAACATATTCATGTTACACTCCAACAATGCATTGTTCAACATATTCCATAAGTTATAACATGCCTCTCAGTTGAAAAAGCAATTGACCTCAGTTGATAAAATAATATACATGGATGGCCAGTCACATGTTTCATCACTGAATTAAAAAAAATAGGCATGTGCCATGTAAAAATACATGCATGGAAATGTGCATGGAGCGGTTACATTAATGTGTTTGTGTATGATATGCAGAAATTAAGTGGTCATAATGAGGTGTTAATTGTGTTTTATGTATCCATTGAAATTCTTCAATAGAGTGATTTTTGTACTTAACCAAATATCGATGATGTTGAGTACTTGTGCATGTAGTAGTGACATCATGATCAATGATTTTCTCAGGAACTAAGATTTCAGATTGTTCTTCAATTAAAGGAGGGTCATCAAGAAGTGGAGCAAGTGGTAAAGTTCCTTTAAATGGTTTAAGTAAACTAATATGAAAAGATTTATGTATAGTCCAATGAGATGGAATATCTAATCTAAATGAATTATCATTAATTTTTTCTATAATGCGAAACGGTCCATAATAGCGTGGTGCAAGTTTAATTTTAGGATGCTGCAAAATATTTTTGAGATGTCTTTTAATGATACGCAACCGTACAAAATCATTTTCCTTGAATTCTTTGGCTAATTGTTTAGTATTGATATTACGTGTATATCGCTCTTGACTTTTCCTAATGTGCTCGTGAACATCATGAAGTATAGAAATGTGATCGTGAGCGATAGAATCAGCCATCGAAATGTCGGTTTGGGTGAGGGTCATGGGAGTGGGAAGCGTTTTACCAAAAACAATTTCAAAAGGTGCACGACTAGTAGTGGTGTGTGCAGTGTTATTGTAAGCAAATTGAAGCAATGGCAACTTTTCATCCGAGTCATTAGGATTATCTAATGAATAACAACGGAATAAATCAAGAATAGTACTATTTGTAGCCTCACTTTGTCCATTACTTTCAGGATGAAATGCAGAGCTAAAATTTATTTTAGAACCAAAATGTTGAAATAAAGCAATCCAAAAATGATTACAAAATCTAACATCACGATCAGATAACATTACTTTAGGAAATCCATGATGTGGGAAAATGCATTTAATGAATAATTTTGCAGCTTGAGGTGCAGCCAAAGTTTTTCTACATGGAATGAAATATGCATATTTACTAAACCTATCAACTATTGTCCAAATCATATCATTATGTGATGAAGTGATGGGAAGACCTGTGATAAAATCCATAGAGATTTGTTCCCATGCTTCATTTGGAATGGGAAGTGGCATTAACAATCCAAATGGTCTACCATGACGACGTTTGACACGCTGACATACAATGCATTGAGAAACATAATGTGCAATATCTTTTTCCATGTGTGGCCAAAAGAAGAAATCTTTGCAAGCAGAAATGGTGCTTTGTATGCCTCTATGACCCATGTAAGATGGTTCATGCATTTCTTTAATGACAAAATCTTTAAAAGCTTGGGTTATGCACAATCTATGTTGAAAATAGAGAAAACAATTATAAAATGTATAATGTTCATCAGATAAAGATGCACCATTGTTGAAATCATGCCATGCACGTGAAAAATACAAATCAGATGCATAAGTGGAAACCATTTCTTGAAAAAAATGTATTTGGATGGCAGAAATATTATTTAAAACACTAGAATGCGAAGGAAAACGGCTAAGAGCATCAGCTACAACATTAGCTTTACCACACTGATATTGTATCATGGGTTGGAAATTTTGAATGAATGATGCCCATTTAAGATGCCTATCAGAGATTAAGGGCTGATTTAATAAATGCTTAATAGCATGTTGATCGGTTTTGATTAAGACCTCAGAGCCCATAAGATAGTGTTTCCAAATTTGCAAAGCATGCACAACTGCTAACAATTCTTTATCATACGTACTATAATTCTGTTCTGAGGGCTTAAGCTTCCTAATCTCAAATGCAATGGGATGGTCATTCTGCATTAAAACAGCACCTATTCCTGAACCACTAGCATCAGTAATGACATGAAAGGGTTGTGAAAAATCAGGTAATTGTAAAACAGGTGCATATGAAAGTGCTTGTTTCAGTTTGTCAAAGAACTGTTGTTGGGTAAGTCCCCATGCAAATTTTATTTTCTTTTTCAACAACAAGGTAAGAGGCAATGCTAAATAAGAAAATTTTCGAACAAAATTCCTATAGAAACTAGCCAACCCAAGAAAAGAACGAACATCATTGACTGATTGTGGTGTAGGCCATTCTACTATAACTCTAATCTTTTTCGGATCCACATGCACACCTTCACTTGAAATAATATGTCCTAAATATTCTAGCTTACATTGAAAGAAGTAACTCTTTTCAGGATTAGCATAAAGTGTGTTCTCTCGTAACAAATGAAAAACTGTTTCAAGATGCTTTTCATGTTCACTATCATTCTTGCTGTAAATAAGTATATCATCAAAGAATACAAGAACAAACGCTTGATAATCAAGAAAAATATTGTTCATCATTCGTGCAAATGTGGCAGGGGCATTAGTAAGTCCAAAGGGCATTACCATAAATTCATACGGTTTGAGTTCTAAATGCAGTTTTAAACATGCAAATGGTATTGAGGAGGAAGAAAAGAATCCTTCACTTTTTCTTGGAAAGCCTTCCACATTGTTGGACGCTGAGTACTGTGCCGTAGGACATTCCACCAGAGTTGAGCTTTACCTACTAAATAGTTAGTGGCAAATTTAACTTTTTCACTTTCAGCATACATCTCGTCAGTATAAAAATCATCAAACTGCGACAACCAAGAAAGGACTAAAGGCCCATCCTTTCGGCCATCAAATCGTAGAAACTGGTAGTTTCTAGTACCAATCTTCGAATGAGTAACATCAGATTGGGTAGGAACAATAGCTTTTACTACTCTCGTAAGGTTGTCTTCCTCAGCTTGTATCTTTTGGAGGACTTCATCACGTTGTCGGATCTCATTTTGAGCTCCTCGAAGCTCATGCCGCAAGAGCTCTAGTTGTTGTTCAAGTGTTGCCTCAGGTAGAGATGAATTACTGTAATCCTCCATAGTGCTCGTGGATCCTTAAGCTAGTGCTTTCCTCTTGGGATGTACCCACAAGGAATGTACCCTAGCAGAAAAGTACCCTGTCTGGATGTACCCTGATGTACCCTGACAGGATGTACCCTGTCTGGATGTACCCTGGTGTACCCTGAGAAGTGTACCCAGAGAAGTGTACCCTGAGAAGTGTACCCTGACAGGATGTACCCTAAGACCCACCGCCTCGCGTCGCACCGTGCCGCCTTGAAAAGTGAGAAAAATTGCAAGTTATGTTAAATATAAGAGGAAAGAACTTGAGTGACAACTCCAAGAGAGAGTCTAGTGGTAAAAGTACTTCCCTTGAAAGTAGGAGGTTGTGGGTTCAAAACCTCCTACCTTAGGGAATCTAAACCACTCTATTGCCGCTCAAAATTAAAATTGCCTCGCGCGTAGCCAACGGTTGCCAAGGGAGCCTTGGGTGCCAATGTTGCCAATGTATTGCCTAAGTTATTGCCTAAGTTCTTTGCCTTAGTCAATGCCGCCAAAGGAGTAAACGTAGGTGTAAATGTAGGTGTAAACGTAGGTGTAAACAAAGGAGCAAACGTAGGTGAAAACGTAGGTTCTGGTTCTGGAACTGGAACAGAAACAGAAACAGGAACACGAATCGGAACCAAGGACAGAGACGGAGACGGAATTAGAATCGAAATCAGAAGCGCAATCGTGAACAAAGAACAGAACCCTCTGTATTGACGCGTACAGAGCTCTGATACCACTGTTGTCAGGATCTTGCTCACGTGCATACAGAGATTACGAACGTAGAAAAAACACAGAAAAATAGAGACAATAAGAGATGAGACTGAACGCAATATTGGGTGCAATCTCCCCCCATGCACTCTGTTTCGACAGTCCATAGAGTGTGTGTATTTATAGGAATTTCGATTACATCGAAAAGAGTGGTTACATGAGAGCGGCTTCGAAAAGCAAGCGTGAAACTAAAAGTTGGTAACTTTTACAGAAAGCCATTGCTTTCAATAACAAAAACTACGGTCTACAACGACCCTTATTCTAATCATTACTTTTCTAATTGTTTCTAACAATAGAACCTTCTACGCGGGTTTATTTACAAGCTAAATAATAATTATTCGGATTATTGATATCCACCCTTTCACGCTTTGCACGCTCCTCACGAACCTTCAGCTGCTATATCAAAAACATCAAAAACACATTAATACATCAATAATTTAACACTCTAACAATGCATTTTTCAATAATAATTTAACACTCCAACAATGCATTGTTCAACATATTCCATGTTACAATCCAACAATGCATTGTTCAACATATTCATGTTACACTCCAACAATGCATTGTTCAACATATTCCATAAATTATAACAGACTATCAATATGTAAGAGTCGAAACTATGATCACTCGGGTCACCTTCTGAAGGTAATGGAGTTATTGGCACTATAGCTCTATTTATTTTTTCTTCTATAGTTGCATAATTCACTGGAATCACATTAGTTGGAGTAGGGGGTTGCTGTGCTAGAACTGGTTGAGGTCTCTGGTGCCCTTGATAGGGTTGTTGGGTCCTACCGTAGTGCTGTGGTGGGTATTGGTTCTGGTATCTGCCCTGTTGTGGATATGGCTGAGGGTAATTTTGTCTGATACTTTGTTTGTTATAAGGGTAGTCTTGTGTAGTGTGGTTGGTGTATCTTCGTTCATGGTGCAATATTGGCTACTAGGATTCACTTGGGGTTGAGCCATAATGGGACATACACTCACCACATGGTCACCTCCACAAGTATAGCACTGCCTTAGTGGGGTAAATACAGGTATCTGTTTTGTTTGAGACACCTAATTTCTGAGCTACCTTGTCTACCAGTTCCTCAATCAACCTGGATTGTCTAGAAGAGAGGCTAGTAGAGCTATCTGAATCTTTTGTAGATCTTTGAAAGCTCCAGCTTCTCTACTAGATTATCCTCTATGTCTATTCGCATGTGTACACATTCTTCTATGGTCCTAGAGTCCCTCAGGTACACATATGATCTCAACTTGGTACTCAACAATCCATCTAAGAATAAAGCCACATGGTTGGCTCGAGTAGGTAACTCAGGAACAAGACATCTCTCTAGGTATTGCCTAAACCTTCTCCCTGCAAGTCTAACCCTCCCGTGAGGTGTCTACTTGAAACTATGAATCAGTGAGGAAGTATTATGTCGTATACCACTCTTAGAAAATTCAATGATGAAAGCCTCTAGAAGTTGGTCTATGTTCCTGAACTACCTCTCATTTAGTGGTTGAAACCATGTAAGGGTTGTGTTCCTAAGGGTTAGACCAAAAGCATTGTTTTGTGTGAATAAGTCCTCAACTTGTTCAGCTCTCAAGACTTGCCTAAATTCGGCCACATCATCGTATGGGTCTCCAGTGCCATCGAAGCAATTCTTTATGGACTTAACTAGGTGGGTTGGCCTCAAGGTAGTGTGTTATCTAGGCCTTGGCAGAGGGAAATCATCAGCATTTCTTGGGTTCCTTGGGTCTCTAGCTCTCTCAGTTTCCACTCTATCGGTCTTTGTTTCTCTATTCCTACTGGGTTAGCAAAGATCACTTCTAGCCTATCTCTACTCCTATCCCTTTGAGCTCTGTGAGCGTGGGATGTTCCAGCTCCGTGGTGACCATAAGAGACATTATTTGGGTTCCAGCTCCGTGGTGACCATCTTATTTGGGGAAAAACAAATTCACCCTTCCAAGTGTAGGCATGCCTACCATGTTCTGAGACCACGAAAACACTCTCTCCAGTATTGTCTAGGTAGGTCACTTTGCTTGGACTATCAAGGTCTTTAAATTCGTAGATCGTGAGCATTTCGACCTCATTCGGCTGATCAAGCTTATACCTCCAAAAGGCTTTGTCAATCTCTCGGTTTAGGAGCAGGTCCATGCTCTTATTGTCCTCGGGGACCCACTCGGGAGTGATGATTCTCATTAGGACTGATTTACCTCGAGGGGTTCTGGGCTCTCTTCCTATGTTCCCTTACTCTATGTCACCTATGTCCGTTTTTGGGATCACATTACCAAATTCGTCTGTCCTATCTAGGTGATTGATGACTAATTACATGGTTCCTTTTTTGTCCCGGTATACATGATTTTCGAGCTTGACTGCTGGATGTTCTAGTCCAATGGGTTGATCTGGGTTTTTGAACTGGACCACGGATCTTCTTAGGCCATCCTCATAGATGCAGGCACCTAATCAGTTGGTCCTAAGGTATTCTAGTTGCGTCTTGCAAGGACCTTCGACCTTTTGTAAGTAGGCCACACCCGAACTTCCTATGGGTCTTTCCATACCATGAGACATCTTTGATTTGCTAGTTTCAGAGCTAGGGCAATGCGGATGAGCACTCAACTGTTGGGCCCAAGATCTAGCAGTGTGAGTGACAGTCGCCTCCGAAGACCTACGGCTTTGTCTATCTCTCCCTAGGCGTCATCCTGATCTAAGGTTCATATGCCTAAATGAACAATCCCAATCTTTACCCAAGCTACAACCTCGTTGCTGATTCTTCCTTATCAACCACTAGATTCTTTTTATTTTGTTATCATGTTTATGATCTTGTTTGATTTTGCATCATCATGGATACTTGAGTGAATTTTCGCACTTAAAGTTGATTGCAATAAAATAAGTTCTTTCCTTTAAGGTTATCGTCACATGCACAGGTTATCTCTTGACTTGAACCTGATTACTTAGATAGTCTTCAACTTGTCTCGTGCCTATCGTTGCCCTAACTTACTTCCTACACTATGTGTTCTTAGCCTAAGCTAGGAATCGACTGAGGGAGTTAAGAGAATTTCCAACCTCAAGTTCTTTGCCATTTGAGTGCTAGTTGAGCCCAGGATGCACTTGCCCAAGCTCTGTGATCACCTTGCTAAGGTTGCTTGAAATCCTTGCTTGTGCACCACAAACCTGCAAATTTTATCAGCTAGAAATGGACTTGCCCACAATGGATTGACAAACAAAATCAACCTTCAACATTCACTTAAAAGTATAGACCCTTTGCTTTCCTTTTTGCACTAAACAGTACTCTCACTCCCTAGTACTGACTGAAGGTGCACCTAAAAACACCTATACTAGAACTCCACGTATGATTATTACAAAAACCCATGAATGCCCACGTAGGATTCTCAACTAGCTTTCCAACGGAACAGAAATTGTACCAAATGGAGTTCGTAAGAAGAAGTTATGGCAGCTCAGGCACTCGAAAATTGAAACAGGTGAAACAGGCACTTAGGGGATAGCTCACACTATCTTCTAAGGCTTCCTTATGCTCTAATAACCCTTAATTTTCCAAATTTTTTGCCCAAAAATAGACTACATTTCTTTTGCCCTAAAAAATGCCAAATTTGCCCATCAATCACAATTGATGTGTCAATCACGATCGATTGGTCAGTCGCGATTGACAGGTCCATCGTGGTTGTCGGTCATGATTCATGGGTCAATTGTGATTGACACATGGCCCGAAAATTTCGTCAATCGTGGTCAAACGATCATTGATCGGGTCCATCGCGATGGACAGGTCCGTCGTGGCTGTCGGTCGTGATTGATGGGTCAATCGAGATTCACACGTGGCATGCAAAGGCTCTGTCGATCGTGATCAATGGATCATGGACTCTGTTGATCACAACCGATGTGTCGGTCACGATTGACAGGTCCATCGAGAGGTGTGTGTCGTCACTTGTCAGTCGCGATTGACATGTCAATCGCAATTGACAAAAAATAGAGGGATTTTAAAATTTTAATGAAACTTTTAGGATGCCTTAGGCCTAAGCATTATGTTTATGCACTTGGTTTAGCAAAATGGTCGATTTTTTTGTCAATCACGATTGACAGAAGTCAATGCCTCGAGACTTACACATTAAAACATTTTACCTGTTGGAGCTGGTACAGCTGCTGGGGATGTTGATTCTTGCATAAAATCTCAGAAAACACACAAAAGCACAAGCACACAATCACTCTCTCACTCTCTCTCACAAGTGAAATGAGGGGAATGGAATGGGAAGGGTGCATTGACCAAAAAACCAAAAATTTTGTGAAGGTGGGAGATGGTGATGATGATCATGGTGATGAAGATCGTGAAGAAAACAAAAGGAAATAGATCAAAGTGAAGAAAATACTATGACTCCAACATCTCAACTCTACGTCTTACCATGACACGCTCGTCCTCAAAGCTCAATCCACGGCAACGACACCAAAATTTGGTGTAGCTCAGTGATGAGTAGCACCTCCTTTAATGTCAATCTAGGAAGACGTGAGGATGATATGAAGACCTCGAGCAAGTGATGTGCACAAGTGGTGATGGAGGAGCACACAAGCATGCACACACATACACACACACGCACACACACGTAAGAACAGAGAGTGAGACAATGGAAGCCTTGATTAAGATCACAACACAATTACAAGAGCTCTTTTAGTTCAAACTACAATTTTTTCTCCCCCCAAAAATGAGCTCTCTAGCTCCTTTTATAGTTTTTGACTAGCTAATGTGTTTGTCCAGACCCAATGTCCGACCTAGTTAAAAATTAGGTTCCTAGGCTATTTTGGAGGCTGAAACGAGCTCTAAAAATTATGAAAACTGATAGATAAATACTTCTACTACTCCTTAAGTTCGAGGACTCCTCGGCTTGAACAAAATGGAGTTGAATCTACCAAAAACAGTATTTACAAGGTTCATGTAGTGATGAAAGTCACTGTTAAAAAGAGATTAGGTTGGAAAAAACTGAATGGCCTACTTGTCGGATCTTCGTTGATTGCTTTGCCTACTTGTTCTTTCTCTCTACTCTGACTCTCTTCGTTGGCTTCCCTTTCGTGTAGGTCTTTGAGTGCCCTAATTGCTACCAACATGGCTATATACCACACACTATATATTCCAATCAGCAGGGATAATGACGAACAAATCCTCACATTATAAGGTTGAAGGCGTACTCACATTTCTTTCTTGTTCTCTATAACTAATAACATTCTCCAACTGGTTTAAAGCAAAAAAAGTAATAGCAGCCTTCACCTTTAGTGTCCCTTGCGGGTAGCCTTCTATGGCTGCTCTTTGTCTAGATCCTTGTTTTTCACTTTGCAATGAAACTTCACTACCAGGTTCTTTCCTATTCCATTGGCTTTCACTTTTCGTAAACTTTCTTGTCCCTCTTGTTTGCTTCCTCTTCTTCATATTGCTCTACTTGAGCTACATGCATAAAATAGCTAGGGCTAACTTCCCTTGGTAATCCAACTTCAAAGTTGATTTTTTTATGTGAAGAGCAAGACCATTAATTCTGCAAACGTTTTAAAAAGTCTTTGAAAATCTAATGAAATTTTCATACTTCTTTTCATCCTTGAGCACATGGAGAGTGTGGGATACAAGAAATTTATCCTAAGTAGGATACCTTTTCAAGCGTAGAAAATCCACCAACTCCTTCATTGAAAACAATAAGGCCTATTTTGATAAAGAGGAAATTAGTTTCCCATTTAAAAATGTTTGAAAGCTAATGTTATATGCACGTTCCAGAGAGCGATAAAAACAAGCCTCAAACAAAAAACATCAAATTTAAGTGAGGATAATAACGCTTATAAGCCTTATGACCGTGACGCTAAAAAGACATGGAAAGGGTCAATGTGGTGTTTAAGGAGGAGTAGCCACATGTACTCTAGGAGGAGAAGAGGTTTTTCAAATTATCATCAAGAAAAGGGTAAATCGCCTTGTATGAGCTTGGCCCAAGAGCTATCCCTTCTAGTGTGACCCAAGAGCTATGCCTTCTACACTAGAGAACTAAGCATCATTAGTAGATGATGAATCAAAATGTTACCAACCTATAGTCTCCCAATCATAAAATCCATTGCCGTGTTGGGCGTGACTCTATGATTCACAAAACCCCATCACTTGATAATTGCGCTCATTCAAGAATTAGTAAAGGAACCAATAAATGTGGAAGAGGCACTCCATGAGCCCAATTCGAGTGTTTTCATACAAATTTAACAGAACAATAACATGAAGAATAGAACATGGGAGCTAGTGGATTAACACCCTAAGCACAAATTCGTGGGCAGCAAGTGGGTCATGAAGCTAATCTACACGTCCAATGGTACTTTAGAGAAGTGCAAAGAAACATTTGATACATAGTTACATTCATAGTCAATCATTTTTCCCAATGACAAGGATGACTACTATCCAAGTAGTACTAGTTGTGGCTGCTCATAAAATATCTCATCTCTAGCATACATATGAAAAATTAGCATTGATGAATGGAGACCTCAATGAGAAGGTGAATATGTCTCAACCACCTCCATCTAAAGCTCTCAATTCATAGAACCACGTATTAAAGAAGTCGCTATATGGGTTAAAACAAGCCGATAGAGCATAATACCAATGCATGGGTTAAAACAAGCCGCTAGAGCATAATACCTCTTGGATCTACTTCTGATGCTAATGTCTATGTTCTCTACAGAGGAATGAAGACCTTTGTGATTATGAAGACCTTTGTGATTATATTCTATATAGATGTCTTTCTAATTACACGGAATAATGATGCTCTTCTTCAACAAAGTTACCCTTATAAGATAACGTCAAGTTTACTTTCATTCATACATTGTGCCTTGAGGAATTATTTTTTCAATGCGAAGAATGAATCTTTTTTGTAGATCATGTGTTGGATACATCGGCTATCAATAGACTATACATTATCTATTCTCTAGTTTTTTCCAGCTAGCATTCATAATGGATAAAACATTCCTCACATTATGAATTTGAGGGTAAACTCAAACTTTTATCTTGGTATCTATAACTTAAAACATAGCTTTGATTTGATAATTCCAAACATTCTCTACCAAGTTTTCATGGATTTTCTAGAATATAGTAACCTTCACCATTTGTATCCCATGTGAAGCCTTCCAAGCCTAATCTTCCTCTAGATCCTCCTTTCTCACTTTGCACTAAGTGCTGACTGCCTGATCCTCATCCATTTTGCTTGTTAATCCAACTTCAACGTTGATCTTTTTATATAAAGATTAAGGACATTTATGTCTAGCATTATTTTAAAAAGTCCATAAAAAACAAGTATAGATATTGGACCGCTTCTTATCATCCATAGGACATTGAGGGTGTGGGCTACAAGATAGTCATCTTAAAAAGGATACCTTTCCAATCCTAGATAATCCTCCAATTCCATGATTTAAATAATATTGTTGTTACTTTAAAATATGTTTTTACTTCATTATTTAATTGGGCCTTTTTGGAAGTAGAGTATAACTTCGTAACGTCTAGATTCTTTGCAATTCGCATCTTAACGTGAAACAATGAATATCGATTTCTTAGATTTTTAGCCTCCATTTATAAATGTTTCAAAATCAACTTTTGTGAATTTGTCTCCAACTTCTCATTTTGGATCTTCCCTTCCAAGTGATTCCCATACAGCTATCCCCACAACTTGGCAAGAAGCCCAAAATCTCCATAATTGATAACTATTCTTATTTTAGTTTCTCTAATTAAGTGTATATCTCTAAAGATTATCTTTTATGACGTGGTTTTGACTTATCTAGCTTCGTCCATGATATCATTGTTACAAGAATAAAATATAGTTTTACCTCTATATAATCATCTCTATCTAGCTCATTTCCCTTATTTGTCAATGTTTTTCATAAGTATCCCATTCATGTAAATGATTCTTCCTTTAGCTTTTGTGATACTTTTTTCGCTATACTAGACCTAAGTTCCTCCTTTAATTGCTCTTAGTCCTCTAATCGCCATGATAGAATTTGATGCCATTGACTACAATATAGATGAATCCCCATTTGGAGTTGAAGTGATGTTCTCACAAAATCCTTCATGGACTACCTAGTAAATGTAATATCTTTATTATTAATTTCTTTTTAAACGCTTTTAAACATACTTTGAACTTTTAGATATTTGCGCTACATGCATAAAATAGATAGTGTTAACTTCCCTTGATAATCCATCTTCAAAGTTGATCTTTTCATGTGAAGAGCAAGGCCATTAACTCTACAAATTGTTTTATGAAGTCTTTGAAAATCCAATGAAATCTTCACACTTCTTTTCATCCTTGAACACACTGCGGGTGTGGGCTACACATTAATCCTAAGTAGGATACCTTTTCAAGCCTAGATAATCCACCAACTCCTTGATTTAAAACAATTAGGCCTATATTGCTAAGGAAGAAATTAGTTTCCCACTTCAAATGTATAAAATTCAATGTTATATGCATGTTCGAGATAGCGATAGAAACAAGCTTCAAAGATAAAGCATCAAATTTGGAAATTTTTGATGTGGTGTTTAAGGAGGAGTAGCCACATGTATTCTAGGAGGAGAAGAGGTCTTCCACTTTATCATCAAGAAAAGGGGAAATCCCCTAGTATGAGCTTGGCCCAAGAGCTATCCCCTCTAGTGTGGCCCAAACGATACCCCTTATACACTAGAGAAATAAGCATCATTAGTAGATGATGAGTCAAAAATTTACCAACCTATAGTGACCCAGTCATAAGAACCATTGCCATGTTGGGAGTGACTCTATGAATCACAAAACCGCATGTCTTGATTGAGCTCATTCAATAATATGTAAAGAAACCAAAAAATGTGGAAGAGGCACTCCATCATCCCAATTGGAGTGATGTCATGCGAATGTAGTAGAGCAATAACATGAAGAATGGAACATGGGAGCTAGTGCATTGACACCCAAAGCGAAAATTCATGGGCACCAAGTGGATCACGAAGCTAATGTACAAGTCCAATGGTACTTTAGAGAAGTGCAAAGAAACACTTGATGCATAGGTACATTCACAAGTTGAAGAGATCAACTATTGTGAATCATTTCTCCAATGTCAAGGACGATTATCCAAGTCATACTAGTTGTAGCTACTCATAAAATATTGCCACTCTATCATATAGATGTAAAATCAGCATTCCTGAATGGAGACCTCAATGAGGAGGTGTACATGTCTTAACCACCTCCATCTGAGGCTCTCAATTCATAGTACCACATATCAAAGAAGTCACTATATGGGCTAAAACAAGGCCCTAGAGCATAATACCAATGGATAGGTAAGTACCTCTTCAATCTAGATTTTAAATATCTACTTCTAATGATATGTACTCTATAGAGGAGAGAAGACCATTTTGATTGTATTCTATATTGATTTCATTGCAATGACAAGAAATAATGATGCTCTTCTTCAACACATTTACCTTTATAAGCTAACGCTAAGGTTACTTTCATTCATACGTTTTGCCTTGATCAAGTATTAGAAATCTAGTCTTAATTTTCTTATAGACGAGGACTTTTTTCCCCAATTTGAAGAATGAATGTCCGTTGTAGATCATGTGTTGGATACATCCACTATAATTAAAGTATACATTATATATTCTCTAGTTTTTTCCAATTAGCATCCATAATGGATAAAACATTCCTCACAGTATGAGTTTGAACGGAAACTCAAACTCTTATCTTGGTCTCTATAACTTAAAACATAGATTTAATTTGTAAATTCCTAATATTCTCAATCAAGTTGTCATGGCTTTGAAAAATATAGAAGCCTTCACCATTTGTATCCGAAATGAAGCCTTCTATGGCTTGTCTTGGTCTAGATCCTCCTTTCTCATTTTGCACTGAGTCCTAACTGCTTGATTCTCTCCCATTTTGCTTGCTAATCCACCAACTTTGATCTCTTTATATGAAGATGAAGGCCATTTATATTTGGGAGTATTTTTAAAAGTTCATGAAAAACTAGTATAGTTATCGGACCACTTCTTATCATCCGTCAAGACATTGAGGGCTAGATAATCCTAGATAACCCTCCAATTTTAAAAAGGATACCTTTTGAATCCTAGATAATCCTCCAATTCCTTAATTTAAAGAATATTGTGGTCAATAGATGTACCTGCTGGCTTCCAAAAATGTTTTTAATTCTTTATTTAATTAGCCATTCTTTGCCTTTTTGGAAGCAGAGCATAACTTTGTAACGTCTCACAAATATTTATTCTAGATTCTTTTATGTGAGCTATCATGCTATTCGCATTCTAATGTGAAACAATATTGAATATCGATTTTTAGATTTTTAGTCTCCATTCACAAATGTTTTCAAATCATTTTGTGTGACTTTATCTTCAAGTTCTCATATTGGATCTTCTCCTCTAAGTGATGCCCATAAACCGGTCCATAACTTGCCTACAAGCTCGAAATCTCCATAATTGATAACTATTCTTATTTTAATTTCTCTAATTAAGTGTATATTTCTACAAATTATATTTTGTAATGTGGTTTTGACTTATCTAGCATCGTCCTTGATATCATTGTTCATTAGGGGAAAAAATGAACCCTGAATGGGCCTTTTAGATTAAGGAGTGATTAGTGATGGATCAATCAGAAGAGGGTGGTGGCCACAGTCTATGCCCTATAAAATACTAGGCTGAAGGGGGAAGAGGGGACATATTTCTCCCATATTTAATGAGCTTCCTCTAGAGAGAGAAGGAATCTCGTAACTCAGTTGGGCTCAAAAATTCAAAATTTCAAAAAAGTTAAAAAACTCATCATAACACCTGAAAATGGACCTCCCATTACTTTTTAGGGTCAAAAGTACTCTTTTTGACCCCAAATTCAAAATCTGTGCATGTTTTGAGCTAAAAAATGGATTTTTTCAAAAATACTCAAAAAAGAGTTATTTCCCTCCTAAACCTCACATTTTCATACCCAAGTCCCAAAAAGTCATATTTTCCCACTACTTTCACTCTGTAGCACACCATTGAAGCTCATGTTTCTACACTCCAACCTACCTGCATCTCCTATCTCGAATTAATGTTGTAGCTTGAAGACCTTTAGCTTCAATGGCAACAGCTAAAGCTTGTAGGTGACCGAAAGATGAAATCCTCACATTAAGATGTCACAATATCAAAGCCACAGATGGACAGTGGCTATCACATGAGTACTCCAAAGGTGCATGGGTGTACATGCAACCCTCTAGATTTGGGCCTCATCGAGTTAGAGATCGTGGAAACTTAGATCTTCATTGGAAGGGAAAGTTACTTGGCTTCAAGAAGCACAGAGACAATGGGATGGTTGCTATTGTACAACATGTTTTTACAATGGCAACTATGAAACTTGAAAACTCTAGTAGAATGAGATATCCTGTGAATTGTAAGTATTACTCTACAATATTTTATGTTTTCTTGTGTCGGATATATTTTTGAACCATTTAGATATGTTTTTGTTTGTTTCAGATATATTTCCTTCTACTTTGGTGTAAGAGCAACCACTTCATAGTCTTATAGGTACTTTCCAGGCATTGCATGCAGATGTTGGTGCACTAGTCTTTCCAGAAATATCTCCTGCTCAACTTTACCATGATAGAGTTTTCTTTTACACACATAGATATGTTGTAACCTCAACAATGAATGGTTTTGGAAGGTTAGAGAGAATTGAAGTACATTGTCTTCTTAGCTTGGAGTGGCCAAAACCTGATATATGGTCTCTATCATCTTTGAAGCAGAAGATGGTAATGGATATACATAACTCTTTGAAATTCAAAAAAGTGTCTAGGTCTGTAGGTTTGCACTGGTCTTTTCTCATTCATTGTTTTGTATATTTATTCCAAGGATTCTCATTCCAAGAGACTTCCACCATGTTCATGTGTAAAGATATCACATATGAGCAAGTCGAAAGTTTTTTTGGTGAAGATTGGGGTTTGATAGAATGAATTGCAAAAGGTGATAAATATCTTTGTAAAATAGGTGGAACAGTTATAGGATTTCGATATTTGAAACAACGTACTTCATTATACATCAGATTCTTCTATGATCGTTGGATGTGCAAACTTGGCAAATGGATACCATTTCAAAGTTCAGAGGGATCTTTACATTCATTTGAAATAAAGCTTAGATTTCCCAATAATGAAACAGAAACTATTTTAGTGAATAATCATTGGACCTTGGCTAATCTGAGAGAACACTTGATGATTATGGGGTTTGAAGGACTAACTCAATCCAAATTCAAAATTCAAGGACATAAGGTGAGAAATGTTTCGTGCTTTTGTTAAAGTAATCTTTTCATTATTGTTTATTTTACTTTAATGACTTCAATTTCTTGCAAATTGATTACAGGTGGGCAGAAGAATGGAATACAAAATGAAAGTCCCTATAGATTGGAGCAAAGATGGAACAGAACTCTCATTTTCATAGTTCTTTTGCAACCTGATAATGTCACTTCTTGGGCCCTAGTCATTGTATCTCATGGTTTTTGCACTTTCAAGAACCTTGTAAAAAGTAGGACAATCGATTCATGTTAGATATTGTATATACCTTCTTCTCTGATCTCTTCTCTCCTACTAAGATATCTAAAAATCCTCTTGATCTAGAATTGGTCTAGAAATACTTTACATCATGGATGAGCATCGCAAATTTTGTGATGCGTTCTTGCATTTGCAAGCACTTCAAGTTGTAAAATCATTGATACCAATAATTTGTAAATTTTGTAAGATTTGATATTTGTAATGAAAACATGTCTACTCTCACATTTTTGTAGTCTACAACTGTGCATTTATAATTTCTCTTGGTGATTATTCAATTTTTGCTTTTATATAGAGTATGTTCAAGTTCACAATAATCGACATTTTATTGGTTAATTTTCTCAATAGATGATCATTTATGAAGTTTGAAATTACAAAGGATATAACTAAAAAAGGCCATTCATGTTAGATATACTCAATACTTACTCGTCAAGTACCACAAATGATCCATGGTGCTCTAAGTTATAAGGCCCCCATTATGAGGAGAAACCACTTTGAGAGTACAAACATCCATGGAACCTTAACTTCTAAGCTAGATGAGTTTTATATGTGAAAATTTATGGTAATAAATGGTCTTTGTGATTGATTCCATGAGGTAAGTGGGGCATAAAAGTTTTGCCAATTTGAATGCCATTCAAGCTGAAAATAAAGGCCCTCTGGTGCCATGGAATTTCCCCATAGAACCTTAATGGGAGGAGTTCAAAGGGGGATTTTTTCCTTATGTGGGGTATAGAGGCACAACAAGAATGCTAGACATGAGGATATTATCCTAAATTATATTTTGCAAACTATTTTATCTCATGTGACTATGTTTGTTTCTACTGGCTCCCATTGTAGAAGTTGTATATGCATGGATCACTGTAGAGTAAGTGACTTGTTAGAAATAAGTTCCATGGCTCTAAAAATCTAAATAATAAAGTTTCATATCCACTAAAAATAACCTTTCATGGCCTCAAAAGTATCAAGAAAGAGGAGCCATAGAAACATGGGATATGTCTTTGCAAACGTTTTGTAGAGGCCTATTGTGTGTTTCTATGGATGAACTTTTTTTGTGCTTTTGAGGCCATGCAAGTTTATTTCTAGTGGATATGAAAGTTTATTATTACAAATTGAAGGTCCATGAAACTCATTATGTGCTCAACTCAACTTACCAATGGAAAAATGATTTTATAACCATAAATGATTTGCTCTGCACACATAGCATGTTGACTTGAGTGCATATGATTGTGAACATATGATATAGATCAATGTGGAGTTGAGCATGTGTAAGAAAGGTTATGAAAAAGTATATTACCAATGAGATAATTTCACATTACAAAACATTTCTTCAACAAGAATGATCACATAGTCATATATGCTCCTATCTAGTTCTTGGGTTGCATAATTTCCCTAAAATTTGCAAGAAGTAATACTTATTTCCACCATTTGATGACCTTGCATGACCTCAAAGCACCAAAAAAGGGTTTATATCTCATGAATGGTTTAGATTTTGGAGAAATGGATGCTGCCATCACGTTCAGAACACGCAAAAACCCTAAGATTGACTGTTTATTTGTCTAATTCTGACATGTAGAGACTTGGCAACCTCAAAAAGCACCAGAAAAGGGGCAGCCACAGAAACGCGGGATAGGCCTCTGCAAGTTTAATTTATTTATTTATTGTTTTGTACAAACAGAAGCATATGTATATGAGTTCTTCATAAACTAAGGATATGATTTCTTCATTGACTCCTTAGTCATGGTTGCATGCTAAACATACCTAGGCATGTTTTCTTTTATGTGTAAGTACTATGTGGCAATATCAATGATGTCCTCTTTATAATTCATGTTCCTAATGAATAACTTCTATAATCATGGAGAAATGCTTCCACACACATTTTCCTATCCATACTGTGTAATATTGGTGTCATTATTTTGAAAAGAAGGAGAAGTAAGAGAAACTATTAACAATTTAAAGTGCTTCTTTGGTGTTGATGAAGCACTTATTTCTTAGATGAATTACCTATGCAAAGGAAATATTGGTTTAATTCTTTTGCAAATATGAGAATCAAGAAAAATATATACCTTATTAGAAGAATATGGTGTCTGTGTCCTCCCACTCCACATGAAAGAGCTTCCAATGATGGTATTGTGTGCTTTTCCTCCTGAAAAATAGTAGATGAATACTGGAAAGTAAAATGAATAGTACATCTTTGATCACAAAGAAAGAATGAACCACCTACTTGGACATGAATATTGTCATCTCATGGGAGAAAAATTTCTTTGTGAGTGATTCTATTATTGTTACATCTTCTCCTTGGAGGAAATTGTTCGAGTACCCCATGGCAGCTAGAATTCAAGAGGTAAGAGAGAGAAAGATAGAAGAGAATCAAAATAACATGTATAATGGACTAAGAAGTATCTGTACATAGAGAAAATTACTTTTTTCATATGTGGATGGGTCAGGGTGAGGTTTTCCGTTCTATGTGAGTGAAAATGATAAAAATTTGAAAAACTCATTTTTTCAGGTAGGGAAACTTACGAGTTTGATGATGTGGCACTGTACTTTTGGAGCAGTTTGAAAAAAGAACTATTTTGAGTGATTTTATTAAAAATCCATAATAAAAAGTAACTTCTGACATGTATATTAAGAAATGGGCCCTTTTTAGTAAGCATTAACTAACTGTGTGACTTTTCAAAAAAAGTCATTTTTTTATTCACAAAGATGGACGGATTTGATGATGTGTAAAGTGGAATCTCTCTCTCTTTCTTTTATAGAAGAGAGAGATGACCCTACTTGGGCCTAAAAAAAAGCCCAGTCTTGCCTACTAAAAAGTGCTCTATTAAATGCACTTTGTTCCCTCAAGCAAGAACAAGATTAGGCTTAACCCCTTAAAATTAGGAATCCTTACAATGCCCATGCAGGGTTCATTTTTTCCCCTAATGTATAAGAATAAAATATAGCTCTACCTCTATATATTCGTCTCTCTCTAGCTCCTTGCCCTTATTTGTAAATGTTTTTCAAAAGTATCCCCTTCATGTTAATGATTCTTCGTTTAGCTTTTGTGGTAATGTATTCGCTATACTGGAACTAAGTTCGCTTTTTATTTGCTCTTAATCCCCTAATCCCCATGATAGAATTTGATGCCATTGACTACAAAATAGATTTATCCCCATTTCGACTTGAAGTGATGTTCTCACAAAATCCTTCATGGACTACCTAGTTAATGTAACTATCTTTGTTATGAAAATTTTGTTTAAACGCTCTTAGAGATACTTTGCACTTTTAAGAATTGTAATAAATTCTAATTTGGATACATATTAGCTCACTCCAATATAATTCACTTGGAGTGAAATATATCTCTACATTATAGCAAGATATTCACATTTGTAAAGGGGAAGTGTGTTTCAGTAATGAAAGTGATAGTCAAAACGTTATAATCGTACGTTGGATGGTCAAATGTACCTACTCGCTTGATAAACAGTTGAATTACATCAATTAGTCACTTCAATGGTGTGGGCAAAGGAATGGAGGAACACTATGTGCAAACTTTTTAGTACCATCTCCACTCGGCTATGAACGCTTTCCTTTAGAATATTAAGGGACTAGTAAGCTGCAGTAGACATACACACACACACAGATATATATATATATATATATATATATATATATATATATATATATATATATATATATATATATACATATATATATATATATATATATATATATATATATATATATATATATATATATATATATATGTATGTATGTATGTATGTATGTGTGTGTGTGTGTGTGTGAGAGTGGCATGGTAAACATCACTGTCGAACTTGCTCAAACGAAAGTAAGTGATGAAATTCAAAAATGTACACCATCAATTGTAAAGAGACGATGAGGCTTGAGAGTATGGTGATATTAGAAGAGTATATCAAGAGGCGCAGAGATAATCGTTGATGAGAATTACAGTGAAATCAATGATCTTCTAGAAGGAAAGCACACGTAGAGAAGTACACACTACAGTATCATATGTTTCCACTTAGAGAAGTACACACTGTACACACTAGAATATCAAAATAATTTGGCTTTATGGATTTCTCTCTTTTGACTTGTGGAACATCAATGGAATAGGTGAACAGGGTTAGCCCAAACTGGACACTAAGTCTTGAGGGGAAGCTACATCAGCACCTTGAAAAATAATTTGGCTTTCTGGATTTCTCTCTTTTCACTTGTGGAACAGGGTTGGTCCAAAATGGACACAAAGTCTTGAAGGGAAGCTAGTTGTAAATGTGAATAGCTTGACGATCCACACGGAAGATCATCAAAGGATATCCGTACTCGCCATCTTCTTGGCATGGCCAGAATTCAAAACACAACCTCACCTCCTTTGCAAAAGCTGCTTAGTGAGTCTATTATTAACCTCACTAAAACGCGACCTCATGCTATAACGAGACTAGGAGAACGAGTGTTTGTTGTAGTTGAGGTATTGGGTCGATCGGCTATCTATATGCATAATGGATAACAGAAAGAAGAGATGGCAAAAAGCGGAGAATTTTGTTGGAACAGATGCATAGAAGCAGCATTGGCTTAGGATAGATGTAATAAAATAGATGTGATCAAATAGAGTGCAAAATGTGATCAAATAGAGGGACAATATCCCTTGTGCATAAAAAGATAAGTAGCATATGCTGTAATTATGTACATATTAAATTGAAAGTCTTTCGTAGTAGAAGGTTTTATCCGGAAGGTTATTCTTACATATAGCAGTCAAGAATTCAGGTAAACATTTGCAGAAATGATCTACATACGATCATCACAGAAATGAGCGCAAATGGATTCAAAGCCTGCATACATCATAAAAGAATCGCATCTTGCGGTTGGAGCTATCAATGGCACACGAGATTTACTGAGTGACATTTGTAAAGGGAAACTGTGTTTCAACAACGAGACTGATGCAGCTTATACGTTTTAGTCACCAAGTTATAGTGTTAAGTTGAATCTTGTGCGCCATACAGAAAAATATGAAGTCTACATCAAGTACTCAGTTCAATGGTATGGTTAAAGGAATGGAGGAACACAACCTGCAAAAGTTGTATTATCATCTCCACTCAGCTATGCCCACTTTATTCTTGTTTCAAAGATACACCACACAACTTCCCTTCAGAATATGAAGTATCCTGTAAGCTGCAGTAGATTCATTCACCTTTACATGAAGTATCAATGTGGAAATTGCTCAAATGAAAGTAAGTGATCAAATGTAAGGACCTTTCATCATGTTCTTTTCATCTAAAAGTTGTAGATCATAGATTTTAAAGAGAAGATAAAGCTTCAGAGTATACTCGCATTAGAAGAGTTGTATATCAAGTGGCATAAAAATAACTGTTGATGAGAATGACAATGCAATCAAAGATCTTTTACGAGAAAAAGACAGATTTAGAGAATTACAAATTATAAAATCATATGTTTCCACCTTAGGTAGACCTACATCAACATCTTCAAAAATAAATGGTCTTTATGGATTTTCTCTCTTTTGACTTGAGGTGAATGGAGTCAGTACATACAGAAAGCAATGTATCTCGCAAAACAAAATGCAAACAATTTCACGAAGGGTAAGACAGTTTGAAGGGCAGCTGGTTTTCTGTGCGAACTGCTTGAAGACTCACATCTCCTTGGCATGGCCAGAATTCAACCCACAAGCTAAACTCCTTGGCCATCTCCTTGGCGTGGCCAGAATTCAACCCACAAGCTGAACTCCTTTGCATACTATAACAAAACTCGGAATTGGCCATCTCCTTGGCATGGCCAAAATTCAACCCACAAGCTGAACTCCTTTGCATACTATAACAAAACTAGAAATCTGCTCACAAGCATAAGTATTTCAATCCAATGTTGAGCCTACGCGGGTGGTATTGAGCTGGACATCATCCTTCCAGAGGCTTAGCATGTTCGTCGCGCACTCATTGTTATTATATAACCAGTGTGCTCTTCTCATGGTAATTCTTTAAAATGCACACTTGTAATGCCCCCATTCTGAGGAGAAGCAAGTAGTGCATTTCTTGGTTGATACGAATTTCAACGGATATGTTGGATATGCTTCAGATTGAACAAGTGACCTTTGAGGTTGATATTTATTTGATGTGAGTTAAAGGTATTGATGCTTTGATTCACACATCACTGCTCGATTAGGTGTTGAAAATGTGATTTTACTTTTGTTATTTATGATGGCTTATTTCTTCACGTGTTGGTTGCATCGGTTGTCTATATACCACACACTATATATTCTCTACTTTTTCCAGTCAGCAAGGATAATGACGAACAAATCCTCACATTATAAGTTTGAAGGCGTACTCATATTTCTTTCTTGTTTATTGCTCTACTTGAGCTACATGCATAAAATAGCTAGGGTTAACTTCCCTTGGTAATCCACCTTCAAAGTTGATTTTTTTATGTGAAGATCAAGGCCACAAATTCCGCTAACTATTTTAAAAAGTCATTGAAAATCTAATGAAATCCTCACACTTCTTTTCGTCCTTGAACACATTGAGGGTGTGGGCTACAAGACATTCACCCTAAGTAGGATACCTTTTCAAGCCTAGATAATCCACCAACTCCTTCATTCAAAACAATTAGGCCTATACTGGTAAAGAAAACATTAGTTTCCCATTCCAAAACGTTTGAAAGTTAATGTTATATGCATGTTAAGATAGGGATAAAAACAAGCCTCAAATCAAAAGAATCAAATTTAACTTTCTAGGGTATAGTGAGGATAAGAATGCTTATAAGCTTTACAAACCTCAGGCTAACAAGATCATGGAAAGTTGTGATGTGGTGTTTGAGAAGTAGCCACATGTATTCTAGGAGGAGAAGAGGTCTTTCACTTTATCATCAAGAAAAGGGGAAATCCCCTAGTATGAGCTCCACCCAAGAGCTATCCCCCCTACTGTGGCCCAAAAGCTATCCCTTTGACACTAGAGAAGTAAGCATCATTAGTAGATGATGAGTCAAAAAGTTACCAACCTATAGTCACCCAATCACAAAAACCATTGCCATGTTGGGTGTGACTCATTGACTGAGAAAACCCCATCTCTTGATAATTGAGCTCATTCAAGGATTAGTAAAGGAACCAAAAAATGTGGAAGAAGCACTCCATGATCCCATTTGGAGTGTTGTCATGCAAATTTAATAGAACAATAACATGAAGAATAGAACACGGGAGCTAGTGGATTGGCACTCTAAGCACGCATTCATGCGTACCAAGTGCGTCAAGAAGCTAATATACAAGTCCACTGATACTTAAGAGAAGTGCAAAGCAACACTTGATGCATACGTACATTTAGGAGTTGAAGGGATCGACCTTTGTGAATCATTTTGCCCAATGGCAAAGATGACTATTATCCATGTATTACTAGTTGTGGCTGCTCATAAAGGATTTTCACTCTAGCATATAGATGTAAAATCAGCATTCGTGAATGGAGAACTCGATGAGGAGGTGTATGTGTCTCAACACCTCCATTTGAGGCTCTTAGTTCATAGAACTATGTATCAAAGAAGTCACTATATGGGATAAAACAAGCCCCTAGAGCACCTCTTGGATCTAGATTTTAAAAGAGCTACTTCTAATGCTAACTTCTATGTTCTCTACAGAGGAGAAACAAACATTGTGATTCTATTATATATAGATGTCCTTGCAATTACAAGAAATAATGTTGCTCTTCCTAACCAAATTTACCCTTATAAGCTAACGTGAAGTTTACTTTCATTCATACATTGTGCCTTAATTAGGTATTAGAAATCTCGTCTTAATTTTCTGATAGATGAGGACTTAATTTTTCCCAATTCAAAAAACGATTCTTTGTTGTAGATCATGTGTTGGATACATCGGATATCAATAGACTATACATTATATATTCTCTAGTTTTTTCCAATTAGCATCCATAATGTATAAAACATTGGTCACACTATGAGTTTGAAGGTAGAAACAAACTTCTATCTTGGTCTCTAGAACTTAAAACATAGCTTTGATTTGGTACTTCCTAATATTCTCTAGCAAGTTGTCATGGCTTTTCAAAAATATAAAACCTTCACCATTTGTATCCCATGTGAAGCCTTCTGTGGCTTGCCTTCATCTAGATCCTCCTTCTTACTTTGCACTAAGTCCTGACTGCTTGATCTTCTCCCATTTGGCTTGCTAATCTAGCTTCAACCTTGATCTGTTTATATGAAGATCAAGGCCATTTTTTTGGCAGTATTTTAAAAAGTTCATGAAAAACTAGTATAGTTATCCGACCACTTCTTATCATCCATCAAGACAGTAAGGGCTAGATAATCCTCCAATTTTAAAAAGGATACCTTTTCAATCCTAGATAATCCTCCAATTCCTTGATTTAAATAATATTGTGGTTAATAGATTTACCTGGTGACTTCCAAATATCTTTTTAATTCTTTATTTAATTAGACCCTCCTTGCCTTTTTGGAAGTAGAGTATAACTTTGTAACGTCTCACAAATATTCATTCTAGATTCTTTTATGTGACCCATCATGCCATTCGCATTCTAATGCGAAACAATGGCTATCAGTCTTTTAGATTTTTACTTTGCATTTACAAATGTTTTCAAATCATTTTGTGTGACTTTGTCTCCAAGTTCTCATTTTGGATCTTCTCGTCTAAGTGATTCCCATAAAACTATCCCCATTACTTGGCTAGAAGCCCGAAATCTCCATAATTTATAACTATCCTTATTTTAGTTTCTCTAATTAAGTGTATATTTCTAAACATTATCTTTTAAGACGTGGTTTTGACTTATCTAGCTTCGTCATTTATATCATCTTTAGAAGAATGAAATATAGTTCTACCTCTATATATTCATCTCTCTCTAGCTCCTTGCCCTTATTTGTATATGTTTTTCAAAAGTATCCACTTCATGTAAATGATTTTTCCTTATCTTTTGTGATAATTTATTCGCTATACTAGACCTATGTTCCCTTCTTATTTTCTCTTGTTCCTCTAATCGCCATGATAGGATTTGATGCCATTGATTACAAAGTAGATGAATCCCCAAGTATTCGACTTGAAGTGATTTTCTCACAAAATCCTTGATGGACTACCTAGTTAATGTTATTATCTTTATACTGAAAATTTTGTTTAAACGCTTTAAGAGATACTGTGAACGTTTAAAATTGTAATAAATTCTAATTTGAATGCATGTTGGCACACTCCCCTATAAGTCCCATGGAGTGAAATATATCTCTACATTATAGCAAGATATTCACGTTTGTAAAGGCAAAATGTGTTTCGGCTATGAAAGTTATAGTCAAAACGTTACAATCGTACGTTGGAGGGTCAAACCTTCAAACTCGCTTCATAAAGAGTTGAATTACATCAATTAGTCAGTTCAATGGTATGGGTAAAGGAATGGAGGAACACTATCTGCGAACCTTTTACTACCATCTCCACTCGGCTATGAGCACTTTATTCTCCTTTCAAAGATACACCCAAATAACTTTCCTTAAGAATATTAAGCGACTAGTAAGCCGCAGTACACTCACATATATATATATATATATATATATATATATATATATATATATATATATATATATATATATATATATATATATATATATATATATGTATATATATGTATATATATATATGTGTGTGTGTACACCAAATGAAAGTAAGTGATGAAATTAAAAAATGTTATATCATGCTCTTTTCATCTGAAAATTGTACACCATAAATTGTAAAGAGACGATAAGAGACGATAAGACTTGAGAGTATGCTGATATTAGATGATTATGTCAAGAGGCACAAATATAATTGTTGATGAGAAAGGCAGTGAAATGAATGATCTTCTAGAAGAAAATAACGCTTATAGAAGTACAAACTACAATATCATATGTTTCCACCTTAGATAGACCTACATCAGCATCTTGAAAAATAATTTGGCTTTATGGATGTCTCTCTTTTGACTTGAGGAACATCAATTGAATATGTGAATAGGATAAGTCCATACAAAAGAAGCATATCTTGCAAACTAAAATGGACAGAAAATCTTGAAGGGTGAGATAGAGAAGCTAATTGTAAATGCAAATAGCTTGAAGATCACTACAAGGAATACAGGCGCATAGCGACGGTTAACGCGACACAATTTCATCCCCATATAATTGCATCAAGCATCGCAATGAGCGTCAAGCGCACAGTGTCGATTAAATGGTGAAAGCTTCGACATTCGTCTTGACGTGTAAAGTGACATGCATTACAATGGTAGCACTAAGTGTTACTAACGCGACGAAATAAAAAAAATTCGCATAAGCAACGCTCTCTACATCGCATAAACGACATTAAAAAGCATCACTTATGTGATGCATTTTGAACACGCATATATGGCGGTTTAGCATCTGTGATATGATTGATTTTTGACCAAAAAAACATTGGAGGCTCTTCGATCGGCATCTACACACATCTGATCGAAAAGCTCTTCAATATTCACAATTGCACTGCACTAACGAGTTGAAACAATCGCTTGTTGAATTGTTCTTTTTTCTAACTCTATCTTATTGTCTCTCTCTCTCTCTCTATTTCTCTCCTTTCTACCTCTTTCTCTTTGAGTTATCTCTCTTTCTCTCTCTCTCTCTCTCTCTCTCTCTCTCTCTCTCTCTCTCTCTCTCTCTCTCTCTCTCTCTCTCTCTCTCTCTCTCTCTCTCTCTCTCTCTCTCTCTCTCTCTCTCTCTCTCTCTCTCTCTCTCTCTCTCTCTCTCTCTCTCTCTCTCTCTCTCTCTCTCTCTCTCTCTCTCTCTCTCTCTCTCTCTCTCTCTCTCTCTCTCTCTCTCTCTCTCGCGAGTTATTCAAGAAGTTAACCAAGCACAAAATATGGATAAATATTGTAATAACAATTTCCATTCTTTGTATATCATTTGAATTGTTTTATATTCATTAATTAGCATACTCACACTTATTCATATCTACATATACACTTATACATGAAGATGCACGTTCACACATATACACATGCACATACACACACATATACACACACATATACACACATATATACACATACATATGCACAAACACTTACACATACACACACATACACATATACACACAGATTCACATGCACATGCACAAACATTTCTACAAACACATAAAAGGACTTGCATGCATGCATTATTGAATATACACATACAAATACACACATTAACACATACTTAAATACATGTATATGCACATTCACATGCATGCACATACGCATGGATGCAAATGGAAATGCATGCACATGCACATCCATGTTTCATACATATACAAATGCATTTACATAAATTTGTATATGTTTATACACATACATATATATATGCACATATGTACATATATACACACATACACATATACACACATATACATGCACATACGTACACACACATACACACTCATACACACACATACACATGCAGATACATACATATACACATATACATGCACATAAACACATATACACATACACTTACACATATACATCCCTATACATACATATACACACACATACACATGCACATGCACATGCACATACACATACATACGCATATACACTTACACATGCACATGCACATACATGCATATACACATATACATATGTACATGATGCATATACACACACATACACACATATACATGCACATATGTACACACACATACACATGCACATAAATACATTGACACACATATACATGCACATATACACATATACTTACATATATACATGCACATATACACATATACTTACATATATACATGCACATA
>CM035411.1:73611404-73626404 GCA_020310875.1 Ceratopteris richardii
ATCCTGCAAATGAAACTTCTTCAACATATCATGTATATACTTCCTCTGAGTAATGTAAATTCCAAAGTTAGTATAGACTAACTCAAGTCCAAGAAAATATTTTAGTGATCCAAGATCACTAATTTTGAACTCCTTCATTATCTGGTTCTTGATTTGTTTGATGCCATTAGCATCATTACCTGTAAGTATGATATCATCAACATATACACATAGGTATATTACCTCTGAATTACCTCTCTTGATGAATAGAGAAGTATCTGCTTTACCCATCACAGAACCTTGATCCTTAAGGTATGTAGTCAACCTATGGTTCCATGCCCTAGGTGCCTGCCTCAATCCATAAAGAGCTTTATTCAATTTGCATACATATGTTACCTTGTTTGGGTCCTCATAGCGAGGACATTGTGACATGTACACCTCCTCTAAAATCCAACCATTTAGATGTTGGAATTTGGGGCCCCAAGATCGTTCCAAACTAAAACCTTTTGAGCATACACAACTTAATTTACAAGATGATATGTGAGATAGAGAAGGATAGAGATCTTGAGACAAGATTAGAGAACGTAAGTTGGATGCTTACTCACTAAAAAATAGATGTCCAAATTACAACATGGGATTACTGCTCAACCATATAAAGTGGTGCAATCACTAATGGAAGAATATCCAAGAAGATGATGATACAAAATTTAGATTATGTCGAAATAATCTAAGTGTGTGAAGTGAACGAAGCAACGAAGCTAACCTTATTCTCACAAAATAGTGTAACAAAATTGTAAATCAACCAACCCTAATTTGAGATTAGGATAGAGAAACCCTAAAAACAAAATATAAGGTTAACTCAAAAAAGATAGTTACCACCACCTTGTAGAAGACTTCTTGCTCCAAGAGAGTAGCCTCTCCTTCAACAAAATTTCACCTCCTCAAGAGTGTGAGACTGTTCCTCCTTGATCTCCTTGAGATTGCTTGAGTGAGTGATTATAACAATGAGCTTGGTTCTCATTATATAGTATTGTAGTACTCATGAAAAGCAAACTAAAAAACCATCGCTCCAAAATAAATCAAGAAAATGCTGTGAGAAGTAAACAAAACAACGTCGATGTTTTTCGTGATTTTCTACAAACTTTTGCGAAGTAAAGTTTCTAAAAATTTGTGTTTGCTTTCGATGTTGTGGACGGGGACCGAACCCACGTGAGTATTATGAGAGGATGTTGCTTTATCCATGCCGCCATGTGTTTGGTTGTTGAGTAGACTATAAAGATACTATATACAAACCCCACTCATTGGCTTCTTCCAAAGAACACTAAGTAATACATGTTGGACATGTGACATTGACTTCCAACAATCCCTCCTTCAATGTCACAATGGTACAAGCTTCAGTAACCTGCAAATATTCTCATGATTGTCTCTAGTCAATGCTTTGGTAAAAATATATGCAACATTCTCACTAGAAGGAACATAAACTAGCTCAATGTGCTTCTTAGCTATCTACTCTCGAATATAGTGGTAGTGTACCTCTATATGCTTTGTCCTTGCATGATGCATTGGATTCTTTGCTATAGCTATAGCACTTTGGCTATCTGAAAATAACTGAATGAGTTCATGTACTCTCACATCAAGATAACTAAAAATCTTATGCAACTAAGCTGACTCTAGAGTAGCTATAAATGTTGCACGATATTCAGCTTCACACGATGAAGTGGCAATAGTGGTTTGTCTCTTCGAAAGCCATGAGATAAGACAATCTCCAATATAAAATCCACTAGTACTTATTCTAGTGTCTTTATCACCTGCCCAATCAAAATCTGAAAATCCATTTAGTAACAAATGTGTAGATTTTGAAAATACCATAGAAAAATTTGAAGCTCCCTTCAAATATCGAAAGATCTGCTTTACTGCTTTCCAATGTAACACTGTCGGATTTTGCATGAACCTTGATACTTGAGAAAGTGCAAACTGTATATCAAGATGTGTATTACAAAGATATATCAAGCAACCAACTGCTTGACTATATAGAGTAGCATCAAATGGCTCTGCATCTGCTACCATTTGTAAAGACATGTTCTGATCCATAGGTGTTTGCATAAGTTTAGAATCAACCATCTCAAACCTTTCCAAAAGTTTCTCAATGTACTTCTACTATGTCATATAGATACACTCATCTCGAAACACTGAATCCCAAGATCATAATGCAAAATTCCTAAATCATTCACATCAAATGTTTGCTTCAATTGTTCTTTGAACATTTGCAAATCTTCATCTCTAGGACCTGTGAGTATAATATCATCCACGTAAATGATTGCTATAATCATCATACTTGTTTCAGCTTTAACATAAAGAGTTGGAGCCGTATCTGAGTTATGGAAGCCAATGGATAAAAGATATGTATGTATCTTTTCATACCATGCTCTAGGTGCTTGCTTCAATCCATACAAAGCTTTTATAAGCTTACACACTAAGTCTTCTTTACCTGTCTCTTCAAAACCTTCTAGTTGCTGAATATACACATCCTCATGTAAATCACCATTTTAGAAAAGTAGTCTTAATGTCGATTTGATATACGTGCCAACCAAAATGTGCTGCTAGAGCTAGTATTGACCTAATAACAGTCATCCTAGACGTAGGAGCAAATGTCTCATCATAATCAATACCTTTTTGTTGTGCATATCCTTTGACAACCAATCTGGCCTTGTATCTATCAATAGTACCATCTGCTTTCCTTTTGATTTTGAAGATCCATTTTACACCTATAGCCTTCTTTCCCTCTGGTAACTCACATAGCTGCCAAGTTTGATTCTTATGAATAGAATCAATCTCTTCTTGCATAGCTTTTCTCCAAATAGGAATGTTAAGTGCATCTTTAACACATGCAAGTTCATCTTCAACTGTCGTAAGTGCCAAAATATCATGAATCTCAAAGTCTTCAGCAAAACTTACATGATCTTTTTGTTGTTGTTGTCTAGTCTGACTTCGTGTTCTTACATGATCTTGTTGTTGTTGTTGTCTAGTCTGACTCCTTGTTCTTCTAGTAAAAGTCTTTATACCACTATCTTTCCAAGTCTGATATAACCAAGTAGATGTATCCTTAAATAGTGGTGAAACTCTTTCTGAACTGTCAGCTTCCATAGGTTCTGGAACTTGTCCTACCGAGGTGCTAGGACTTTTTGGAACTCTAACTTCTTCCATTTCTGGAATCAAGACTCTTGTGGAACTGACTCTATAGAAGGTTGTGAAATTCCTCTTTCTTCAACCTTTTCTTGAATCCTAGGAATTTTAATCCCCTTCTGATATGGCTAAACATCTACATCCATAATCTTTCTAAAAATTCCATAGTCATTTTCACTAATGAACTCCAAAATTTCTGCTTCTTTATCATAAACCTTATCTTCAACAATATAAGCATTACGTGAAAGAATAACTTCACCTATCTCTGGAACATAAAACCTGTATCCTTTACTTTCAACAGGATATCCAATAAAAATAGCTTTCTTTTCCTTTACATCTAGTTTGCCTCGGTCCTTTTTCTCAATATGTACATAAGAAAGTGATCCAAACACTCTGAAATAACTCACATTAGGTTTTATACCATAATAATCTTCATAAGGTGTGATTACATTTAAATCTTTTGTAGATGACCTGTTTAAAATGTGGTTAGCTGTATGTACTGCATCAAACCAGAATTTTGGTGAAAGCTTCTTGGATGCCATCATGCTCCGCATTATGTCAACAAGTACTCTATTCGTTCTTTCTGCAATACCATTCTGCTGAGGAGTATAAGCAATAATAAGGTATCGAGTAATAACTTTCTCATCAAGAAATATCTGGAACTCTTTTGACAAGTATTCTCCACCTCTATCACTTCTGAGAATCTGGATAGTTTCCTGACTTTCATTTTCAACCATAGTTACAAACTTCTTGAACATAGGAAAGACTTCTGACTTCAACTTAAGACCATAGATCCATGGGTATCTCGTAAAATCATCAACAAGTAGAACAAAATACATGAATCCCTGAATAGATTCTGCTCTCATAGGTCCATTCACATTTGAATGAATAATCTGTAATTTCCTGGTAGTTGTAATATGACCATGTTTCTTGAAAGGTAGTTTATGCATCTTACCTTCAAGACAACCTTGACATATATCCAAATCATTTGGTAGCTTGAATGAGGGTAAACTCTCAACCATACCTCTGTCTTTGATACTTTTGAGAGCTCCAAAACTAATATGTCCAAATGTTTCATGTCGTAGCTTCATATCTTCCACCGGTGATGAAGATTTGACCGCATATGCCTAATTGATTTTTGACAAAGCAAAGCTCCCTCCTTTATGCTCACCTTGTAAAAGACACTTGTCGTCTTTATGTGATAAGATTTTACAAAGATCTCTCTCAAATACAACTTTAAAACCATCACTTAAAAATGCAGATATAGATAGCAGATTCTTCTTCATTTCAGCTACATAAGGGACATCTGAAATCTGAAAAGTACCACCTTCTCTTGACTTTAGGGTTACTGTACCTATTCCCACAACATCCAAATCATTGCCATCTGCAATAGTAACTCTTCTACCTAAAGAATAGGAAAGAGAAGAAAACACATCTCTACAACTTGTCATATGCTTTGTAGCACCTAAGTCAAATATCCAAGGACTTGCTGAAAGAACTTGTAAAGCTGTCTGATCAAAAGCTACTTCCTCAATGGTGATACAGCCATAAGAATCGCCTTGAGATTTCCCCTTTTTATCATCTTCTGGAACATTACTTGATGCCTTTTTCTTTTCTGCTGCAATCCTTTTATAACATGTTGACTTAATATGTCCAAGTTTCTTGCAGTAATAACATATTACTTCCTTCTTCTTAGAAGTTTTCTCTTTAGATGTAGTAGATTCAGAATCTGAAGTAGAAGATAAAAGGGACTTACTTTCCTTTATGGATTGTTTTTCCTTCTTCTCCTTCTTCTTCTTACCCTTTGATGAAGATAAAAGTGCTTCTTCATTCTCTTCCATTTCCTTCAATTGATCTTCATCTTGAAGCAACAAGAATTCTAACTCTTCAAATGTAACCTCTCTATCTCTTGTGGTAAGAGTAAGAGTAGTTATAAAAGACCGATATGAAATAGGAAGTGAATTAATCAGCGTATTTACCATTTCTTCATCTGATATCTCAACTCATACATTTAGAAGTTGATCTCTCAAGTCAACGAGTCTCATAATGTGGGTTTAAATTGACTCACCAGCCTTCATCCTTGTATTTGCTAGGTGTCTCCTCAAGTGAGCTTTCCTAGTAGGATTTCTGCTCTGAAAAAGATTCTCAAGCTTCAATCAAGCTTGTCTAGAACTTCTACAAGATTTGATCTGTGGTAGAATATGCTTTCTGACACTCATTGCCATGAATGAAAGTGCTAAAGCATCTCTAGCATCCCATCTTGTCTGATCTTCAGTAGGAGGAACTCTAGGTAAAGACCTAGCAGTGACCCTGGATATAGAAGTGGTTACCTCTTCTTCAATTGGTTCTGCAATTGTGACTTCAGCACCTCTTTAAGTTGTTGTATTCTCTTCTTTGCCTTCTCATCTTGGTGTTAAGGATCCATTGACGATACTCCATAAATCCTTTGTCACTAAAATATTCATCATCATGAAACTCCACATGGGATAATTAGAAGATCCATCCAACTTCTCTTCAATCTCAATTCTAATCTCACTCATCATATCTTAAGTGTGTATGTCAATTATGCTCTGATACCAAGTGTTGGAATTTGGGCCCCAGGATCATTCCAAACTAAAAGCTTTTGAGCATACACAACTTAATTTACAAGATGATATGTGAGATAGAGAAGGATAGAGATCTTGAGACAAGATTAGAGAACGTAAGTTGGATGCTTACTCACTAAAAAATAGATGTCCAAATTACAACATGGGAGTACTACTCAACCATATAAAGTGGTGCACTCACTAATGGAAGAATATCCAAGAAGATGATGATACAAAATTTAGATTATGTCGAAGTAATCTAAGTGTGAAGTGAACGAAGCAACAAATCTAACCTTATTCTCACAAAATAGTGTAACAAAATTGTAAATCAACCAACCCTAATTTTGAGATTAGGGTAGAGAAACCCTAAAAATATATATATAAGGTTAACTCACAAAAGATAGTTACCACCACCTTGTAGAAGACTTCTTGCTCCAAGAGAGTAGCCTCTCCTTCACCAAAACTTCACCTCCTCAAGAATGTGAGATTGTTCCTCCTTGATCTCCTTGAGATTGCTTGAGTGAGTGATTATAACAATGAGCTTGGTTCTCATTATATAGTATTATAGTACTCATGAAAAGCAAACTAAAAAACCATCACTCCAAAATAAATCACGCAAATGCGGAGAGAAGTAAACGAAACAACGCCGACGTTTTTCGTGATTTTCTACAAACTTTTGCGAAGTAAAGGTTCTAAAAAGTTGTGTTTGCTTTCGGTGTTGCGGACCGGGATCGAATCCATGCGGGTATTATGAGAGGATGTTTCTTTATCCATGCGGCTTGCGTTTGGTTGTTGAGTAGAGTATAAAGATACTATATACAAACTATGCTCACTGGCTTCTTCCAAAGAACACTAAGTAATACATGTTGGACATGTGACATTGACTTCCAACATTAGAAATGCATTTTTTCCATTCAACTGATACATGTTCCAATTTTTTGATGCAGCCACACTTACCAATACCCTGATGGTTGGCATTTTGGCCACAGGTGAGAAGGTTTCTTCATAATCAATGTCTTGGGTTTGTGCAAAATCCTTAGCCACAAGTATGGCTTTGTACTTGCTTATTGAACCATCAGAATTTCTTTTTATCTTATAGATCCATGTAGAACCAATTACCTTCATAGACTCCTTCTTTGGTACTAGTTCGCAAGTATGACTCTCCTTGAGGGCTTCAATCTCCTCATCCATAGCTTCCTTCCATTCTGCCTTAGTCTTAGCTTCTTCATATGATGCTCGTTCTTCAATTGAAAAATCTTTTGCAAGATAAACATAGTGCTTAGTAACTAGGGAAGTGTCATACCCATATCTAATTGGCTTCTTGCTCTCCCTTTGTGATCTTTTGATTGCTTGATTGGATGATTTAGGTATATCCTCCAATTTCTTCATTCTTGACTTTGCCTTTGGACTTCCATGCCTTGAACTCTTCAAGATTGATGATGTCTTCATCATCTGAATTGATGTCTCCATTCAGAGTAGGGTCCTCTTTAGTAAGACTTGGAAACTACTCTTCCAAGTCATAGGGTAGTTTTACCTTCCTGCATTCACTATCAAATCAAGAATCATTTTCATCAAAGACAACATCTCTATTGATCATGAATCCCTTGTTTGAAGGATTGTAGAACCTATATCCTTTCTGATTTAGATCATACCCTATGAAGATAAACTTCTTTGTCTTAGGGTCTAGCTTACCTCTTATCTGAGAAGGGATATGCACATATGCTACACATCCAAATATCTTGCAATGATCAAGTGAAGGTCTTCTACCATGCCATGCTTCATATGGGGTCATCCCATCAAGAGATTTGGATGGCAACCTGTTTACAAGATAAGTGGAAATAGATACACTCTCTGCCCACAAGTAGTTAGGTAATTTTTTTTCATTTAACATTGACCTGGTTGTTTCAACAATCAATCTATTTCTTCTTTCTACTACCCCATTCTGCACAGGGGTATACCTTGTGGTAATTTCCCTCTTGATTCCGTTTTCCTGCAAGAATGCATCAAAATCATTTGAGAAGTACTCACCTCCTCCATCTGACCTTAGCCTTTTTAGATTTATCCCTGTTTGATTCTCAACAAGTGCAAGATACTTTTTAAAGCAACTGAATACTTCATCTTTGTGCTTCATAAAATACAATACAGTCCACCTTTTGTAATCATCAATGAAAGATACATAATACCTTGATCCAGAGATTGAGGGATCCTTGCTTGGTCCCCATACATCTGTATGAACAAGTTCTAGGTAGTCTGCATGCATGTAGCGTTTTCTTGAGAAGGGTAACCTGTGAGACTTTCCAAACTGACAAGAACCACATTTATAAATCATGTGTTGCTTGGATACATTAGGTATCCCAAGCACACATTGATCTCTGCATATTTGTTTCAAGGTTCTTTCACCTACATGCCCTGATCTTTTATGCCAAATTTCAAGCTCTGATAATGTTTGATCTTTATAACTATAAAGTGCAATGTTCCTTGTATCCTCAAGTTCAAAAGTGAATAGTCTATCTGTCTTTTCTCCTTTGGCAATTCTCTTGAGCCCATGCTTGGCATCCTCCACAAATGCTCAATATTGATTGATTCTAACATGTAAACCTTTTTCCACAATCTGTCCAACACTCTCAAATTCTTGGTAATAGTTGGTACATATAGGACCTTACTCAACAGATTCTTGTTTCCATCAGAGGTCTTAACATTTCCAACTTTAATCACTGAGTGCTTGGTGTCATCTCATATTTGTACTTGATGCTTACCCTTTGGTTCCTCAAGGTCAGAGAGAAGAGCTACATTGTCTGCCACATGGTTTGAGCATCCTGAGTCAATGTAGAAAAGATGGTCATCATTTATACCTAGTTTTGAAGTCATGTTCATAATTCGAAGAGAATCTTCTTGCTCCTCTCTATAGTTGTTGTAATCCTTTTTGGATTTGTATCATCCTTGTTAGTTTCTATTGTAGTTGTTGTTGTAGTTGTTGTTGTATCCTTGGTGGTGATTGAATCTTCCTCTTGATTGTGTGTATCCACCTCTTTGATAATCTCTACCTCTCTGATTCTTGAAGTTCTTGAAACACTCATCTGTAGTATGATTTGATAAACCACAAATATTGCATGGTGAGGAGTCATAAGGTCTCCCCCTACCTTGCTTACCTCCTCTTCCCCTTCCTCTTGATGATCTACCTCTCCTTGCATAGTTGGCTTGGGAGGTAGTTCCTTCATCTTCTACTTTCTTGTTCTTGCCTTTCTCTTTAGACTTATTCTTATCAATGTATAGGGCAAAAGAGCTATTACCTCTTGATAAATCTCCATTCTTGTTGAGCTTGGCTTCATGGGTAAATATTTGCCCCATGAGTGTGGTAAGGTCTGGAATCTGCATGTCCATGTACAAGTCCATGGCAATTGTGAAGCTCTCCCATTTGTCATCAGCTTTAATACCATTGATTACTTGCCTTACAATCTGTTCTTCTTCAATTTCTTCACCTATGCTTGCCAATTGATCTGCTACATCTTTGACTTTGGTCACATACTCTGAGAGAGCTTGCTTAGGTTGTTTTCTTTGAGTGGTGAATTCAATCCACAATTGATTCTTCCTGGCCCTTGTGTTGGAAGAGAAATAAGAAGACAATGTTTCCCAAGTCTCTTGGGATGTCTTACAGTTCCTAATATGTCGAAGAAGAAAATCAGAGATTGAGTTAAGTAAGTAGGACCTTGCTAATGCATCCTTAGCACACCATGTGTTGAGTCTTTCATGTTCTTCTCTTTTAGGTTATCCTTTGCTTCTGAATATGGGCATCTCCTCATCTCTTGAGATGTATCCATAGAGGCTCCTTCCTTGCAAGTATGTCTTCATCCTCAAGAACCATGCCTGATAGTTGTTCCTGTCTAATTGATCAATGAAAGAAGGAAAACCATCTCCCATTTTACCTTAGCTTTGCTCTGATACCACTGTTGGGAAAGATGGATGGACACTCCAAGTGATGAGTAAGTACTGCCAAATCCTGCTTAGTACCAGCCCCTTGTAGGTTTAGAGTTGATATGTGGGCCCTCTTAGCTTTTCAAAGAGACCATACAAGTGCCTATGTACTTTGGAAATGATGTATGAAAAGATTGAATCAAAACAGACTACTTCCAAATAGAAGACTCAATGAAAACCTTCTATTTTTTATCATACACCTGCTAGTTGTAATGCTCAGTGCTACCAGTACAGTAGGAATTGGAAAAATTCCTTTTAGAGGTATCTAATTAGCTTAGTAAGCTAATGATTCCAAGATAAATCACTTGAAATGATCCACTATACATAGAGCAATCAATTTAACAAATAAATCATTACCCTCGATTTTTTAGGACCTCTATAGAGTTTGACCAGTGAGTGCTTCGATGTGTTTTTCTCCAAATTGGCTTAATGGATTTGCTTGAAAATTTGTGAGCACGTAGATAACTTCAAGCTGATTCCAAGAAGCTATAGATCATGGAATTTGGTTGTGATGGCGGTGAGATATGATCAGCACAAGTTGATAGTTAGGAATGACTATAACAGAGATATCATAGATGAACAATGTAGATATAATGTATCAATGAACAATGTTGTACAAGATCATAGGCTTGATAATCATAGCCTTATGATGGAGAATAGTGTAGGCTACAATGTAGGCCTTACACACATACAAAATGAAAATGGAGAGCTTGGATAATGAAGCTACCAACCGTGATTTTTTCAAGTGACTTTATATAAGTGTTGTATTCAAATTTGAATTTGAATTCAACTTTTGGCTCTCTCTAAAACTGATCCTTCATTCTAGAGAGATATTCCCTCAATGTAGTAGTTACTTTTCTAACTAACAAGTCCACGACTTTTTGGTACGTGATTACAAATATTCTCAAGTCAAAAAGAAATGACTTTTACAAAGGTAAAGGGATAAATTTCACTAGTAATGGTTTCCATGGAACTTCATATCTTTATGAACCTCAAGCCAAATGTGTGGGCTTGGACTTTGCACCAAGACTTATGGAGTAAGTCTTTTAAGTCAATTTATGCACAAACCTAGGGCACCTCACTTGGAAGCTGCCAGGAGGATTTTGAAGTACCTTAAGGGCGCTCAAAATCAAGGATTGTATTTTCCTTATACCTCAGACTTGAACATCAAAATATATTCAGATGTAGATTGGGCAGGTTGCAAAGATAATAGAAGAAGTACCTTAGGATACCTATCCTTTGCAGGTGATAAACCTATATCATGGTCTTCAAAGAAGCAACCTACTGTGTCTTTGTCTTCTACAGAGGAAGCAACCTATTGTGTCTTTGTCTTCTACAGAGGCAGAGTATAGAGGATTGCCCAATTCTACTCAAGGGGCCATATGGATTAGACTATTATATACAGATTTGGGTTTGCATACTACATCTCAAATGATTTTTGGAGATAATACAAGCTCACTACATCTTGCAACAAATCCTATTTATCATGCTAGGACCAAGCATATAGAGCTCCACTATCATTATGTGAGAGAGAAGCTATTGAACAAGTAAATTCAGTTGGCTTATGTATCAACTAATATGCAATGTGCAGACTTATTGACTAAAGCATTAGATGGTACAAAACTTTGTAGGTTTAAGTCTATGATTGGATTGCAGGACATTCAAGAAGATTGAAGAAGAAGACCAAGCCAAAATGTTTGGCTTGAGGGGGAGTTGTTGGTGCAAAAACCAAGCATACACATTTGGCTAGAGTTTATGTACAATTGAAGCTCCATGGAAACCATTGCTAGGAAGCTTTTTATCTTTACCATTTGTAAAAGTCATTTTTTGACTTGAAAGAATATTTGTAACTACCAGTAAATTCGTGGGACTTGTTAGTTGGGAAATTCACGACTCTACTTGAGAGAATATCTCCTAGATTAGAAGATCACTTTTTAGTGAGAGCCAATGAAGATTTCAAATTCAAATTCAAATGGCTTATCTATAAAGATGCTTGAAAAACGCACGGGTTAGATCACTTCAATTCTAAGTTATCGCTGATTAGATTTGTAAGAGAGTGAGGCTTACATTATAGCCTACACTACTCATTATCATTAGGCATTGATTATCATGCTAATGATCTTGTACAACATTGTGACATACATGCAAACATATACACATACATACATGCATACATATACACATATACATACATACATAAACACACATACACATATCCACATATATACATACACACATACACATGCATGCATATACACACATTGATACAAAATACATGCATTTATCCCACAAGAATGTGTATTTGTGTATATGTGAATATGTGTGTACATGTAAATGTGTATATGTGAATGTGTATGTATGTAAATAATCATATTATTAATATCTAATACCATTATTTGAAGATTTTTATCAATCAGATGGAACTCCACCACCGTCTCCTAATCGTGCAAGGACTATATACTATAAGTATATCAAACTTTTAATTTTAAATATATTTGATAGATGCATAATTGATATATGTTTTTTATTGTTATAATCAGATTTTGATCAATCAGAGGGCACTCCACCACCTCCTACCCATGCAATGACTTAACATGTTTCCTCCGATAGGAATTATGATGAATTTTACTATCAAGAGCATATTATATTTAGGTGTAAGTTTTGATATGGCACGTATCGAAGACCATGATTGGAATGTACTGAACATGACGCAGAGTATGGTACTTTTGAGCATGCACCACCACTTGGTCAATGTGTTAATGTTTGGGTCTGTATTCTTTCTATAAATTAATGTAATTATTTTATTTTAAATCCATATACAAAATCAAATTATTGTTGATATACAAGAATATTTGCTCGATGATGATGATGATGATGATGATAATGATAATAATTCTCATACTCATAATGCTAATATACCTTGTACACATCATGGACTTGTTGTTCATCAATTACAAGCAGAGGTTTCTAGAAATCCTCTATCTCTTGGTTTACATATTGAAACAACTGGAGATTATCCATTGCCAGCTTGTGATCATTCTCTAGTACAAACATATGATTGAAGAAGATATGGAGGATGGAATAGAGGACCACTTCCTTTAGATGGAGATGTTTTTAACTTTTGGGCTAATTGCTATATGATTGCTCCATCCACTATTACTAGTGTTGGTCGTGGTCTCTTTATTATAGAGGATTTGTATATGCCTCCAGACTCTAAAGTCACTGCATTTTGTGGTCTTATATATGGATGGGGAGATTGGCATCAACTTGCACGTTATGTTCAAAGCATGAGTACTTATGGAATATGCTTGAATGTAGCATCCCTTACTAGTAGAGGGATTTCACATGCAGAAAATGAAAGATGATATATTGATGGAAGACCTTACATGCATGGTTTTATATAGCAAGTTTAATAAATAGTAATCGAGGGTTACATAATAGTTCAAGGACTAATTGCACATTTGAGGAGTGTGAAAATAGCCATGAATCACCATACATGAGTAGAGATGTAGCAAGATACATAGTTGTCAATGTTATTAGTTCATTACATGTTGGTGATGAATTATTAGTGAACTATGGATGGTGTAAACCTCCAAGAGCACCTTTTTGCTAGAGAGAAAATGAAAATTTTCTATCCACCTATCCTGTGTTGCATTGCAAAAGTCTAATTTCAATCTCTTTTTGAAATAACATACATATTTAATTTTATGTTTAAAGTTTACTTTTCATTCATTTATGGAATACTAATGATTTTTTTTCATGTGTATAGATTCCAACCTATGATGTTGATGATATTCCACCACACCATTTAGAGTTGCCAGTAAGACCTCGTTTATCAAAAGCTTCTATGAGGAGGCTATGCAAAAGTGATCCTATGGAATATGCAAGGTTGAAAGACCTATATTCAAAAGAAGATAAAGTACAAGATTTGTGCAACAATGATGAAGATGATGGCATTGTAGATTTTATTGAGGATTGGTATCAAAATGACAGTGAGGGCACTGATATTTCTAAAAAAATGAGAAATACCTTGGAAATAATGTCTAAAGCATGTATATGAAGGAAGTCGCTTGACACGACTAAGTGCAAGTTTACTTATTCTCAATCTTCAAAATGGTCTTGGATGGAGTAATGTATCCATTTCGGCACTATTAAGGTATAATTTTAAATTTTCTATCTATTTATATATATACATGCATACACATATAAATACATACATACATAGACATACACATATACATGAATTCATACACATATGTAAACATACATACACATATACATACATACACATGTTATGAAAGTAAGGCCAAATTTTACATAATTGTATCAAATGAAGATATTCTGTCCACCTAGCCTTTGGAATTGTCTGCCCAGCCTTTAGAATTTTCTTGACACATCAGCTTCTCCTATTCTAGTTGACCTAGTACCTGTGCTGCTAACTCCTTTATGAACTTTTCATACAAATATTAAGTATGAGTTAGCTATGGAGGTATTAGGTCATTTGAAAAATAGGAGAAGCAAATTTATCTGGAAGATTTTGAAGGATGGAAGAACAATTTCAAAAGATGGGCAGAAAGAAAGTGTCCATTCAATGTAGGTTCTTGTTCTTACCTTAGCTAAGGTAAGAATAAGAACTTACATTGAATGGATGCTTTTGTCCACCCATCCTTTAAAACTATTCCTCCATCTTTCAAAATCTTCCAAATAAGTTTGCTTCTCCTATTTTCCAAACTACCTAATACCTCCATAGCTAACTGATACTTTATATTTGTAAACAAATATGTAAGTCTTAGTTAGCTAGCCAGGTAATTGATTAGCTATAAAATGGAAGACGGCCAAACGATTTAGTGGTCTAGATATCTATGTGAAATTTTGCATACCAAAATAAACAAAAAGAAAATTAGAAACAAAATCAGATATACACACATACACATACAGACATACACATACACACACATACATACACATACATACATACACACATACACATACATACATATATGATACACATACATTTATTTAATATGCATAAAAATATATGTGAGTTAATCTAATTATATTTTTATCATTTTCATGATGCAGGAATATCTACTAAGGGTTATAACGCTTGTCCATATTGTGGTGATTGGTTGATATCAATTTCTAGTAAGAATCTCAACAAAATTATTTATCTTTGACATTGATGATTGTTGTCTGATGATCATCAATTAAGATGTAAAAGAGAAGCGGTACATTTTAATGAAAAGCTTGAAATAGGTCAATGTCCAAAGCCAATGACACA
>CM035411.1:73641404-73646404 GCA_020310875.1 Ceratopteris richardii
GTATCAGAGCATTTGGGCATCTTGGAGGTATCACATACAAGCAAGAAGACCTCTTGGAGTTGGTGGTTCAAGATTTGCATCAACAAAAGCTTCTTGGAGGTAGCTCACATCAAGGGGGAGCTATTCTACTCAAATTTGCAAGAGCACAAGGTGTCCATCTAAGGAAAGCTTTGGATTGAGGTAACCTCAGAGCCTCATTTTCATTTTACACACATTGGAGCATTAGCCAAGGGCTAGGTCAAGTATCAAAGACTAGATATGGGAGACTTCAACACTCAAATTGAAAAGCTAGACAAAGGTAACTATCAACCATGGAGATTTAGGGTCTCCAACTATCTTATGGGCAAGGGCCTTTGGGGGTTGATTAGTGGAAGTGAACCAAGACCTAGGTTGGATGAGAATCCAACCAATGACCAGAGAAGGGCCTTTAGGGAATGGAATGAAAGAGACAAGAGGGTTATCTTTATTCTTTCCCAACACATTAGCAATAGCATGATCGGCCATATCCAAGACCTGGATTCAAGCATGAAGGTATGGGAGACACTTGAAAGGCTTTATTCAACAAGCACCAAAGCAAGGAAGATCCAACTCAAGAATGAGCTCAACAACCTTAGGAAGAGCTCAGGGAGTAGCATAAATGACTACATACTTAAGGTCAAGGAGTTATCAGATGCATTGGGATCCATTGGAAGCCACGTAGACGATGACGATCTTGTGGCTTATACTCTCAATGGTTTGAGAGATGATGAGAAGTGGAAGCCCTTTACCACTTCAGTTTATGTAAGGGATAATCTTCCCGATTTTGAGCAATTGGTTGCTCTCATGGTCACCGAAGAAATGAACATAGGTGGAAGTTCAACTAAAAGCAAAGATGCACAAGTTTTCTATGCAGGTAATCAAAGGGGCAAAGGAAGACAAGGACAAGGAAGGGGCAAAGGAAGGTTTGGAGGAAGGCAAGGCCACTCAAGAAATCAAGGACATGACCAAGGCACCTCATCACAAAGAGGGAGAGGAAGATCAAGAGGAAGAGGAGGACGACATCAACAAAACAGGAATCAAGATGGCGAAGGATGTTACATATGTGGCAAGTTTGGCCACTATGCTAGAGATTGCTACCAAGGAGGAAACCAAAGGAACTATAATCAAGGTTCTTCATACAAAGGCCAAGGTAATTATGCTTCTACAAGTTCAGAAAATGACAATCTCTTGATGATGCACATGAATGGGAATTCAAGCAAAGTAGATAACACTTGGTATATTGATAGTGGATGTAGCAACCATATGAGTTGCAATGCTTCTTGGTTTACTAATCTACACGTTCCCAAAGGTAAAGGACATGTAGAAACAGGTGATGATACAGCCCATGAGATCTCCCATGTTGGAGATGTAGCTTTGGATGACAAGGAGGAAGGAAGATGTCTCAAGGATGTCTTGCATGTACCTACCATCACAAAGAACTTGGTGTCCGTTGGGCAAATGGTTGAAAGAGGCTATCAAGTAAGGTTCAACAAAGGTGGATGCTTTGTGGAGAACCCTAAGCAAGGTTACAAGGTCATAGCAAGAGGAAAGAAGCAAGGGAGACTCTTCACTTTGGAGGTAAATTCTCATTCTACTCAACATGTCTACTTCACATATGGAAACAAGAGGATTTCGGAGTTGGACTTGTGGCACAAGAGGATAGGTCACATCAACATACAAAGAATGAAGGAAATGCAATTCAAGAGGCTGGTTGAAGGTCTTCCCAACTTTCAAGGACAAGGTATGAAGCATTTATGTGAATCTTGTCAACTAGGGAAGCAAGCGAGACTTCCATTCAAGAAGAGTGGCTACATAAGCCAACATCCATTGGAGTTGATACATACAGATGTGTGGGGGCCAACGAAAGAGCAATCCATTGGAGGTAACAAGTACTTTGTCACTTTTATAGATGATTGCACAAGGATGGTTTGGGTTTATTTCATAAAAAACAAATCAGATGTGTTTACATGTTTCAAAGCATTCAAGGCAATGGTAGAGAAGGAAACAGGTACATATATCAAGAAGCTAAGGTCCGATGGAGGGGGAGAATATTTCTCAAATGAGTTTTCTGATTTTTTAATGGATCAAGGCATCAAGAGGCAAGTAACATGCAGGTACACACCCCAACAAAATGGAATAGCAGAGAGAAAGAATAGATACATTGTCGAGATCGCTAGAGCAATGCTTAATGAGATGAATGTACCTAACATGTTTTGGAGTGATGCAGCAAATACCGCCGTGTATCTAATGAATAGGGCTCCTACCTCAGGGATCCATGGCTTGACACCATATCAAGCCTATTATGGTAAGAAACCTGATCTTTCCCACTTGAAGATATTTGGATGTACTTGTTATGTACATGTGCCAAGTGAATTGAGGCACAAGCTACAACCAAAGGCAGAAAAGTGTGTGTTTCTAGGATATTCAAATGATCATAAAGGTTACAGGTGCTTCAACCCAAACACAAAGGACTTGAGGATATCAAGGGATGTAGCATTTGATGAGCTACTCCCTTGGTATAAGAAGTATGATTGTATGCAGGACTATGAAGAAGAAAAGCATGGACATGATGAAGAACAAATCGACCTAGAGCTAAGCGGCCCAAGGTGTTCCATCAATGAAGATAGTTCAAGCATGAACTCACCATGGAGGGGGAGATCTTCATCAAGCTATGAAGCACAATCAATCAACAAAGGCAAAGCAACATTGGTGGAGTTGGATGAAGAAGGTAATGAAGTTGAAGATGATGAAGGACACATGATGGAGAAAGAAGCCACGTCAAAGAAAGAGATCAAGTTCCCAAGGCAAAGGAGGTTTATTCCTCCAAAAGGTGAAGAAAGGAAGTCTTCTAGAGTTAAGTATCCAACTCAAAGGTTTACTTATGATTCATACATGGCAACACATTATGCATATATGAACAAAGTAGTAGAAGATCATGAGCCCGATTGCTATGAAGATGCAAGCAGGTACACCGAATGGAAAGAGGCAATGCAAGAAGAGATCGACGCACTTGAGGAAAATCAAACATGGACTCTAGTGCCCAAGAAGGAGAAAATGAAGGTAATAGGTAATAAGTGGGTGTATAAAGTAAAGAGGAATTCAGATGGATCTATTTCTAGGTTCAAAGCAAGATTGGTGGCCAAGGGTTTTGCACAAACCTATGGAGTGGACTTTGAAGAGACATTCAGCCCCGTGGCAAAGATGAGCACCATTAGGACACTCATTGCAATGGCTGCTAGCAAAGGATGGAAGCTCTTCCAATTGGATATCAAGAATGCCTTTCTCAATGGAGACTTGGAAGAAGAGGTATACATGGAGCAACCACTAGGTTTTGTTCATAAAGAGTTTCCACATCATGTTTGTAGGTTGAAGAAGGCACTTTATGGCCTAAAGCAAGCTCCAAGGGCTTGGAACCAAAGATTGGTGGACTATTTGATCAAATGTGGTTACAATCAATGCAAGGCGGATCCATCTCTCTTCATCAAACAAAGAGGAGAACTTGTGGTCTACATGTGTGTGTATGTAGATGATCTTATCATTACAGGTAATGATACAAAGGGCATTGAGGAGATCAAGGCAAAGCTTGGAAAGGAGTTTAGGATCTCTGATCTTGGAGATCTTAGGTATTTTCTTGGCATTGAAGTTGTATACAAAGAAGAAGGTATTATGCTCATACAAAGGAAGTATATTCTAGACCTACTTGAGAGGTTTGGGATGCTACATTGCAAGCCTATTTCAAATCCCATGGAAGTTAATGTAAAGCTAAGCTCCATTGATGGAGAGCCATTAGAGGATGTAACTTTGTATCGATCTATTGTAGGCTCTTTCAATTATGCCACAATAACCAGGCCCGACATAGCATATGGAGTTGGAGTGTTATCACAATTTATGCATAGTCCAAGGACTACACACTTGCAAGCTGCAAGAAGAATGTTGCGATATCTCAAAGCCACTATAAATGAAGGATTGTTCTACTCATTTGATGATGATATGCAGGTCAAAGCTTATTCCGATGCCGATTGGGCCGGTTCGAAGGAAGATAGAAGGAGTACAAGTGGTTACCTAGTCATGCTAGGTAGCAAGATCATCTCATGGATTTCAAAGAAGCAACCCACGGTGGCATTATCTTCCACCGAGGCTGAGTATAGAGCTTTGGCTCAAGTCACATGTGAGCTAATGTGGATTAAGAAGTTATTTATGGAGCTTAATTTGCAGGTTGACACATATCCAATTTTTTGTGACAACATGAGTAGCATTCATCTAGCATCGAACCCTGTTTATCATGCTAGAACCAAGCATATTGAAGTGCACTATCACTTCATAAGGGAAAAGGTGATATCCAAGGAAGTTTCAGTACATCATATTGGTACCAAGGACCAAGTTGCGGACATGTTTACAAAGGCTTTGGATGGGATGAAGATTTCAAAATTCAAGCAATGCATCAACATGAAGGAGCTTGGATGAGGATGAAGAATTGAAGCTTGAGGGGGAGTGTTAAAAGTCAAGCTTCAAGCTAAAAAATTCGTGGGGAATCTTTTATGGACATGTGGAGCAATCAAAGGAAGCCAAAAGCCATGAGATTCTATCAAGAAAAGTCACTCAACCACTCCCCAAGTCATCTCAACTAATTCCTCCAAGTTAGGAGGCTGATTTGGAAAGGTAGTTCCTAGATTTTAGGGGCACACCTCTCGCTATAAAAGGAGCATGTATCCCGACTTCTTTTGGGCCATATTCTTGGAGTTTTAGCTCATGTAAAGTGAGCACTAAGTGCTGGAGTTGTGATAAGCAAGCCCCTTGCTTAAGCTAGCCCCTTGCTTGCTTGTTTGTTTTCTTTTAGTAGGCATATCTATGTGTGTGCGCAGGCAGTGTTGCAACTCTCTACCCCTGAGTTGTTAGCATTGGTTCTCCCTCATATTGTATCCATTTGATGTAATTCTTGTCTCATTGGATAGCTATTAGAGTCTATTTTATGCTCACAAATT
>CM035411.1:73674084-73789084 GCA_020310875.1 Ceratopteris richardii
TATGCCAAATCAAAGCTTTTCCTTGTCTCGTAAGCTTTAAGTTTGTTAACTCGTAAGGTTTAAGTTTGTTAGTTTAACAAATGTGTTGAATGCCATCCTCAGGGTGTCAATTTGAAGAGACCAAATTCAGAAAGAAGTCATAAAGATTTCCATGAAAAAAAAAACAAACTCATTAAGATTCTCTTGATTCTTTATTAGAACATGAAGTCTCTCTGGAAGAGATCATTCTTTTTCAATGCATTCATCTCATCATCCATTGCTTTGCACCAATCTTCAACTTGTGATGCATCATGAAAATTCTTTGGTTCATCATGCTTGATTCTCTCTATCATAAATGCATAATGAAGCTTCATAGACTTATTGTATAGATTCAATCTATCCACAGGATGCCTAACTCTCATAGATCGTCTCACAGGTGTTTCTTCATCTGATCTTGAATAAGTCTCTTTCCTTGCATGTGGAGGAAAATATTTCTCCTTCTTATTTCTCAACATGCCAGGTGTAACTATCTCATCGTCAATATCGGAATCAGACATGTACTCTCTAATCTTCTCTTTCCCTTTCTCCTTTATCCTTGCATAGTCTTTTGCATTTTCACTCCATGATGTTTTAGGTGTAAGAAACTCATATGAGCCATAGACTTGCCTTTCTTCATGGTCAAAATGTCTACGACTTGTTCTTGGCTCATCATGAACATTATGCATAGAATCATCCATATCATTCTCTATCACAGCCATGTCTTTGTGTGCATACCATGATGCATTCTCATCAAATATAACATCTCTGCTCATGTACGTTCGTTTGTAACAGGATTATAACATCTATATCCTTTCTTCTCTTCTGAGTATCCAACAAATATGCACTTTTCAGATTTTGCCTCAAACTTATGTCTCAACTGACTAGGCACATGTGCATAACAAATGCTTCTAAAAACTCGTAAATAGCTCACATTTGGCTTATGCTTCCATAATCTCTCATAAGGAGCCAAATCATGAACCATTCTTGTTGGAGCTCTATTTATGACATGCATAGCCATATGACAAGCTTCTACCCAAAACATATCTTGCATGCTCTTTTCATTCAACATGACTCAAGCAACTTCCTCAATCACATGATTCTTGCGATCTGCAACACCATTTTGTTGTGGTGCATATCTACAAGACAATTGCCTTCTGATTCCATGATCACTAAGGTATTGAGCAAGTTCCCTTGAGATATATTCTCCCCCTGAATCTGATTGTAAGCATTTTATGTACATGCCCAATTGCTTTTCAACCAAGTTTTTGAATTTCACAAAGCACTTAAAAACTTCACTTTATGCTTTGGAAAATATATCCAAGTATATCGGCTATAATCATCAATGAATATCAAAAAGTATAGTGATCCACCAATGAATTTTGTTCTAGCAAGTCCAACCACATCACTATGGATCAGCTCTAGAGGTCTTCTTCTGTGCATTTCTCTTCTTGGAAACTTCATATGTTGATGTTTGCCAAATGCACATGCTTCACATATCCTCTCAAAATTTAACCGACCAAAATCTTGGTAGTCCACGTACTAACGTTTGCTTTTCCATAGACTTCAATTTCCTCAAATTGATATGACCAATTCGTTTGTGTTATATCTGAGTGTTTATTGTTTTTGCATACATATTCTGATAAAGAGGTGTACCCATGTCAAACGTGAACAATCGACCCATTTTCTTTCGATGACCAAGCAATTTTCCTCTTTTTCCATGCTTGAAATCATGTACGAAACAACCATGTTTATTGAAAATTACTTCCATGTCTTGATCCGCAAGTTGAACAACCGAAACGAAGTTCTTTGTAATGCTAAGCACATGTAAAACATCACTTAGTGTGTTCCGAACACCATTCTTTTGTACTAGCAGTACATTTCCAACATTATTAATCAAGTGTAAGCTATGATCACTAGTTGCCACATATTCTTTAGACTTCAAAGGCTCTTTTGACTCAAACTAGTCTCCTATGCTCGTCATTTTGTGCAACCAAAGTCTATGTACCAATTCATATCATTTCTAGGCTTATACATGCTATTTAACACATGCTCCATTGCAAACATATTATCCCTGCCATAATCTCTATATGAACTTTTGGTAGAGAAGTTTCCATGTGATACATAGTGGCATCTACCTCTTCCTCTTTGACTATTCTACTTATGATAGCAATCTTTCTCAAAAGGGCCATATTTCCCACAATGGTAACAGTTTCGAGGTGCCTATGATCTTCCTCTACCTCTTGAGTTTGATCTTCCTCTACCTCTTGGTAGATCCATCGTGTTTACATTTCTACAAGTTGAACATCCATGACTAGAACCTCTTCCTCTATGTTGAAAGAATGCATGATCTCTTGAATTGCCACTTCCCGATGCATTCAAACCAAGCTTTACTTCTTTTGTCATACAAAGGCCCACTAGCTCATCAAAATCATGCATAGTGCCTCTTACTAAGATGGAAGTGTCTAAACGTTTGTATTTTGGTCCTAGACCATTCAACGTAACTGACAGCATATCATCATATTTGACCTTGCAGTTTATAGAATCTAAATCATCAGTGATCTTTCTAATTTCAGCCACATAATCGGTTATGGATCTATTGCCTCGCCATATGCTCTGCAAGTTTTGCTTTAAGTGAATTGTTCTAGCTTCTGTCGATGTACCATATATTTTATGAATTATGTCCCAAGCTTCCTTGGGTGTGCTAGCCTTCATAATATGTGGAATGAGGCTCTCAGATATACATACCGAAATCCAATGGAGAACCTTTCTAGATTTTTCTATCCATGTTTTATATTCCTTTTGCTCTTCTACATTCGGGTTATCTCACAACTCAGGACACTCGTACCCTCCATTCACTAATCCCCATGGACCTTTTTCCATGAGGAAATTCTCCATCCTATATGACCATATGTGGTAATTGTCTTTGTTCAGCTTATCGTCCACTATTTGTGCATGTTATCACCCATTCTTATGATTTAGGCACTTCTCTATGCAATGGAAATCTTATGGTGAGACCTAAAGAAAAATCGGCAGCATTTCAACTGTATTTCTAGATATATATGCACCAAAAATCTGAATATTTAATCTCAGTGATTTCCCTCTTGTTCTAAGCACTCCCTACATCCCTATTCACTTATCTACTCATTTATGACCTCTCCGAAAAATTTCCGACGGAGTCTCCTTTGTCCAAAGTGTATATGAGCCAAATCAACTATAGCAAATCCACTCCAAAACCCAAACTCTGGGTAAAAGCATCAATAACAGCATGTAACGTAAGCAAATATTCTCTGAAGGGAGGCCACAAAATCATACATCTATCCCGTGATTGATACACGAGGTCTTTGGATTGTCTTCTCTTTGGTCTTCCACCTATATCACCAAGGTATCTCCATGAGATGAGAATACCCCAGTTAAAAAACCTCACCACATCCCTCTGTTTTTGTTTCATTTCAAGGTTTTCAGTAGGGTAATGTAATCCTCACAAGGCACGTGAGTTGACCAATTAAGGACCTGCGAAATGCATACATTCATCTCACAATGTGTGAGTATTGTCCATTCAAGGACCCACAAGAGTATACATACGTCACCTGCCACATGCAATCAAAATGAAAAACTAAAATCAAATATGTATCTGTTCTTATAGTCGACCTCTCACAAATCCAAGAATTCGGTCCTCATTTACGAGATAAATGAACTCCCAAGAAATGACTTCCTTTTTCCTCTAGACATGTTACAACCCACATATTGAACCATCTTTACTTTTTTTATCTTTACTTTATTTATCTTTGTGTTCTCTGTTCAACGATTAAAGTCTCTAGCTCTGTTCAACGATCAGATATGTAGCAGTTCAACGGATGTAGATGATAGTGGTTTCCAATTGAATCAATCTATCAAGCCGCTAACTCCTGCTTTCTATAATCCTATGGCTACCCTTGTTCTCATTATAGAATGCTAATCAAAAGGACCACTTGCGTCTGGAAGAGATGGATAAAGAATGGCAGGAGCTTTATGTTTGCGAGGCTATCGGGTATTTCATCGTCCACATTTTAAGAGTTCAGAGAGTTTGCGCTTTCACAAGTAATGTTTGCTCGCAGCTTTGGAGATGGGAACGTGCAATTACATCACTGGTTCCTCTCGAGACTTGTCTTTTTCACTGTTTCCACCAACAACGTCGAGTCCAGAATCCCACAGCTCTGCTTTCAGCCCCATGCCTTCGATAGGCTCTGATACCATTCTGTAACATGCACAACTATGGTGACATTCTCATAAATTGACATACGATGACGATGACACAGAGGTTCCTCTTTTCCCAGAAAAGGTCACGCATGTCAGGCAGTGATACATTGTATATTAAGTTCATCTTTTTTATTTTTTACAAGATGACATGCCACATCAAGTTTTTTCAAAGTTAAAGCTTGAAGAATAAGTGGATGTCGAACCTCCATTTAAAAAAAAAAAAAGAGAAAAAACCAATATGGTGGTTTTTTTTTTAAATGGAGGTTCAGCCGAAGCTTAATCCCCCGGATTTTAACTTTAAAATTGCAACTGTAGAAGTGAATGAGCATAGTACCTGTGGGACTCCCGTATCCCACAAAGTAGGGGTTAGACAAGGAGACATGGTTATAATTGAAGGAAACATGATTACAACTGACTTTAACTAGCATAAGCCATAACATGTCCAACTCGAGACTTGAACCCTGAACTTCCACCTCAAGAGGCCAAAGCTGAACCAATGCCGTATGAGACGTGGACTAGCAATATGGTGATTGTCATAGAAGAAAACATGTAGAGCCGACTCATTGATGTGGGAATTCAATGCAGATGTAGACCTCTCCGCCCCACACGGATCGTATGCGGCACTTTCATCTCTCTCCTTCATCGAGAAGCACTGTGCGTATGTCTCTGTTAACAAAGCCGCCATAGCTGCGTGCGAACTAACATCTGGTATCAGAGAAAAGGTGTGTCCACTGTCCTCACTCTGGGCGTGCAAAGGAAGTCCAGAGAAGCGGACAACTAGACAGACGGAGAGATGTGGAAAACGGCAACAGAAGGCAGCCTGTTGTTGAGGTAGCCACTACGTAACAGAGTCAAGTCAAGAAAGAGAGTGTCGCAATTCGGAAGAAGAACCAGCAGCGATTGCCGCCTCCAATCTGTTGAGCAGGAACGTTCCACTGAATAGCTCTCTCGTCAGAAAAGAATTTTCAAAAATTAGCGCTGCTTTGGGAAGTCGTTTTGCTGAGGCAAAACCAGTATTTGTGCTGCTACAATGAGTAGCAGCACATGTATCATCTGTTTTGTATCATCTGTAACACGCATTTGTATCATCTGTAACACGCATATGTATCATCTGGTTTGTACATGATCTTAGAAAGTGAGATGAGACGTATGTTTGAGATAATGGGTCCTTAATTTCACAAATCCAATACTTGTGAGATTCTATTATCACTATTGAAAACCATTTTCTTAAACAAAAATCGAGATTCATGGTAATTTTTTAATTGCGATATTCGTCTTAGAGATGCCCTAATGATATAGCTTAATTAGTCAAAGATAAAGTAATACCAAAGATCTCATGCAGGAAACATAGTATGAATTTATGTAGTTGAAGCTTGTTGACAGAAATTTTTGCATTCGTTAGTGTTTTCTTGATGCTTTTCACCCATGTATGCATTTTAATAAAGGAATATGATGGGTTTATTTTATCATCCTCACATTGCATAAAGGAGTATTTACTGATTGTTTTGTGTCATTGAGTGAGCATATCATTGAATAGAAGATGTAATGTGTAATAAAGTAAGTCAATGATCTAAGGGGTCTAGCCAGTTCAGCGAGATTTTAAATTGGACACCATTTGGTCACTCGTGTGTATGGGCCAAAGATTTGGAGACTAGACTTAAGTATAAGTTCATATGCTCTCTTGAGTAAGTAATCCACTTAGCTTAGTGGTTATAGGTTGTGAAGGAGGAGTTCTTGGGTTCAAACCTCATCGAGAGCATCTATCTATCTTGAGGAGAGAGTTTTGCCCAAGGAGCTCTAAGAGCCTTCTAACTCAAGTTAACATGAGCTAACTTGAGTCCAGTGAGACTTAATTTGAATGGCAAGTACACCCACCACTAGTGCACTCTAGTGGAAGGTACTAAATGGACGATGGAGATTTCACATGCACTTGTGGACTCTGGTTACATTTGTGCCCCTCTTCTATTCAAGCAGTTATATACAGGCATAAGCTTGGGAGGCGAGTCATCTCTCTAGCAGGTGGTGTTCGTAATTTGTTAGTCTCTTGCATTGGTTTCAGAGCCTTAGGTAAGGTTTCATGGTGACCTTCATAGCTTCATCACTTTCCTCACAAAATCTCATGAAGATGTTGGTGGCCTATCTCTTTTCATATGTTTAGCCTTTCGAGTGGGTTATCTCTTTCCATATGTTTATCCTTTCAAGTGTCCCTCTTATTGGTTCCGTGCACATATGTTCATGTAAGTTCTTCTTTACCTCTTGGCCTTACATATTCTTTTGACAGTATTACTTATATATGTGCAGTGGTAAAATCTCTCCTTTTTTTTATGAGGATTTACTGTACAACATTACTTATGCCTATTCAGCACTAAAATCTCTCTGATTTTATATGAAAATCAGAGATCAATTATCTTTTTGTAGACAATCTTTGATGTATAGCTCAAGGACGCATGCTTTAAGCTTGAGTCTACTCGGTTGCTGTTGTACACAATTCATTTCGTCACTTCATTAAGGTATCAAAAGATAACAAGGTGAGCAAGCATTGTGCCCCTTCAGACTCATAATAAAGCGTTAAAGCATTTATGATGCATCGGGTTATCTTTGATCTCTAGTGTTCTATATTAGATTTAAAGATGATCGTTCAGGGAGCAAAAGGCATCAATCACTGCAAACTCATGATGAGTATAGGAATTGATCCTAGAACCATACGAAAAAAATTGCTCTCATTCTAAGCAAGGAGCTCGGTTGTTACAAGAACTCTTACTTTTTGGATATTAAGGACTACTTGCTTCTTCCATTACTTATCATTTGCAAAAGAAATAGACAATTTTGGATATGGTGTACATAAGTCGAACTCGGGAGATCTTGGTAGTCTGTAATTCCATCTATTCAAGTGTTTCTTCTCGTTTGATCCATATTCGTGTTGCATATTATTATGGATTGGAAGAGGATGATTTTTCAATTGTGCTACTCTGTCTGTTAACCACAAAACACACAACCATGGCGATCAAAATTTGAGCTCCCAATATTTCGTCAAGTAGGCGGCTCATCAATCCGCAAATATAAAATATCCAGCATGACAATATCAACTTCATGATTTGCAAACCAAGATAGATTTTCTTTGCATCTCCTTTCAAGTCAAGATGCAAAATAAGAGAAGGGAAAAGATGTGAGCATGGCTATGATAGTTGGATCTTCTTTAAGGAGATCCCAAGGTAGAAAAAGTTCTACTTGGGAGTTATGTGAATTGCCAAAAGGTAAGAATGCCATTAGTACTGAGTGGGTTTACAAGATAAAATAAAGTCAAATGGTATCACTGATCATTACAAATCTACACTAGTTGCAAAAGGTTATGTGCTAAAATATGACATTGATTATGAGGAGATGTTTGCACCTACTTTGTGCATGAATATCATTCGTTTTGCAATTATATTGGCTTGTCAACATCTACCACTACATAGTTGTTTTGCAATAAGAACATGCTTGATCATGTAAGATAACATTGGATAGTTGGTCCCATCAAGCCTATCTTCAACTTTGAGCATGCTAGACAAGTCATTTTTGCTTTCCATTGCACCAAAGAACTCAAAGGTAGCAACATGTGAATGCTAGCAAAGTTGCAATGTAGCTCACCAATTATAACTTTGATGGAAAATTTGACTACACGAATAGCATTGAAAGAGCGATAAAACCCTAGCTAGCCCACCTAGTGGAAATGACCTCCAAGTGTCGAAAATTTGTATTTCTATGTTTTGGAACTGATTTGCACTATTAAAAGTGCATGTGGAAATGTCACAAAAAAAAACAATAGGTTGAGAAGGATCTAAACTTGCTTTGATATCACTATTGAATCTGTGAGTGAGTGAGGAAGTATGAATAAAGAAAACCAAGCATTGAGACACACAATGGTTGGAAGAGCTCTCTAGCTAGTGATTATCAATAATATGAAAATGAATGAAATGAGATCTATAAGTGAATCCCTAAGTAACGGCCTTAGCCTACTCTCCCAGACTTGTATTAAATAAAGGGAAAGAAAAGTACAAGTGAATGACTAGTGCCCACGGGACCCCCCCAAGTCCCATAGAGCGGGGATAGATCTTACAAAGTTTAGATGGCATTACAAAAAAGGTTAATCACCCTCTCATCACCCTCATGTGGGGCCCACTTGGGTTTAAGCTTGTTGTTGATTAGGAGAAGCACCTTTATGATGCTTGAAATGGGGGGATTTCTTACAGTCTGTGATTCTTTTACTGAGCAGGAACAACGATTTCTTAATTGACCACTCTTTGATGGAGTCACCAAAGTTATAAGCACATCTTTCCCGCCAGATCTTCCAGAGGACCTCCCCTCTGATGGCATTCCAGAGGGTCGCCAAACAGCCAATCGCTTCACCCAGCAGAGCTTGTTTACAATTGATATTCTTTTGAAGTCTAATTTTCCTTACTGACAATCTGCCAAAGCCTGTTGGATTTGGGACAAGTAAAGAAGATGTGACCAACATCTTCAATGGACCAATAACAGTGCTAGCACCAAGGAGACGCCCCACAAATTTTGCTAGCCTTTAGGTTGGTCTAGATTCCCAGATGACGAATTTTCCATAAGAGGACAGACTTTTTCTTTTCTATGAGAGGGTGCCAGATAGCCATGAACTTCATTTCCCACTATAGCCGCGTCCATGACACACACTTCTTCTTGTTGAGGTTGACCTGATAATCGATGTTTCCTTTGATATTCGGGATATTTGTTAGGCAATTGCCATTATGGCATCTAAGACCCAGCAAACACAACAAATCGTGTCCCATGAGAAGGCGAACTTTAGAACGGTCTCAAGCAAGGCATCTGCTTTGTAAAATATTCCATTCTTCATAGATGATCCTGACTCTAGGGTCGATATCCTCAAAGTTGACCCATTGGTTGGTGTCTTGATTCCAGAGATGTTTCCATTCTCTAAAGCCCTTGATCCAGAGCCTCTTGGCACTTTGAACATTCCAAGATTCCACATTGCTGATGCCATGGATCGAAAACCAAATAGAGTCATTCTGTCTAATGCCAGTTGCCCACTTCCAATCTTACTAATTCTTATAAACCTTTTGACTTTATTCCAACTCTTCCATAGGGAGCACACAAGGTTCGAGCCTTTCGTTAAAAACGAGATCTGGGAAAACAAAAGGGTCAGAATATCGAGATTCTTCCAATTCGGGAATCCCACCAAGTCAACGCATTCTTGTTTCTGAAGATTAGTTTGGCCCATGAAGTCTCCCTATTGCACCATGCCTTAATCATCCATTTTGTTGCCAGATTGGTAGCCATGCAACCCATGTCCAGAATACCAAGGCCCCCACTATCCCTTTGGCTAGTGCAGATGGACCATTTGATTTTAAGAACCCGCTCCTATTGTGGTCACCCGTCCAAAGGAAATTTTTGTAAATACTTTCCAGTTTGGATAGCTCTTGCTCTTTCAGTATCCAACAAGAGAGGAAGTAAATGGTCGACAAAATGAGGAATGGGTTAATAACCATAGCGCAACCCGCCATATTGATTTGCATACCTCTCCAATAGTTTAGCTTTCTTTCGAGTCTGGCCAAGACCCAGTTCCACTGCTACTCCATCGAGATACCAAAGCCCAAGGGAATCCCTAGAAGCTGGAAGACTTGACCTGGAGGAATGTTTTGGCAACCATGTTCAAAGAGAAGGTCACGTTGGATCCCGACAATAGCTCTGAAAGCGGTCTTTGAGTGGTCGATTTTGGATCCAGAGGCTTTGCAAAAGGTGTCCAAGCACCTCCAAAACGTCCCTAGACTGGAATAATCATTGTGGACAAACGTGTTCATATCGTCGGCAAAAAGTCTCATGGTGATCTGGCCTTGGTTATGGGGCAGCAAGAGGTCTTTGATATTACCAACTTCCACCTGTTGTTCCACCAGCTGGTGAAGCCCTTCCGTGGCAATGGCAAAGAGAAGGGGAGCCAATGGGCACCCTTGTCTGATCGAACATTTTAATTTGATCACCTTCGAAAGTTGGCCGTTAACGTTAATTTGAGTCGACGCGTTTCCCAATACTGTCAAGATCATCTTGGTGAATTTTTTGTTGTCGTCGAGATCTTTAAGTGATTGCAAAATATAGTCCCATTCCAATTTGTTGTAAGCTTTTTCAAAGTCGATCTTGAGGAAAACCACATCTTGTCTTGACTCATCCGCGAAGTTGAGACCTTCCCAAATATTTATTATGGCTTCCAAAATACACCTGCCTTTGATGAAACCCTTTTGGTCCTCGCTTAACCAAGCCCTCAGATGGACAGAAATTCTGTTGGCTGACTTTAGCAATGATCTTATAATCTGTTTGAAGCATCATCATCAGGTGCTAGTTCTCAATTCTGTTCTTTTCCCCTTTTTGTGGATTAATTTGATGATGCCATTGTTGAGAGAAGTCAAAAGCACACCAAACTTGAGCACCTCTTACCAGACCAAGTGAAGAGGGGTGGCCAAAGCCACCTTGAAGGACTTAAAGAAATTAGTGAGCCCATCCGACCCCAGGCTTTTCCCACTAGGAAGGGCATCAATGATTGCAATGATTTCTTCTTCCGAGATGGGGGTGTCAAGGATCGAAGGCTGTGTGGGATCCTATGGGAGGATACCCTAGAGATGGTTGCCATGCAGTCACGTCTATGAGGGGAGAGCTGAGTCGAAATCCCCAAGAGTCTCGTAAAATGTTCCTCAATGATTCTGATATTTTCTTCTTCTGTTTTGTAAGCAACACCATTTGAGTCTAGCAATGTGGGATCGATTCCCTATTTTGTTTCCTTTTAAGGATGCTGTACATCTCTTTGGTGGGCTTGTCAGCTTTGCCAGACCACCACTCCTTAAAGAATACTTGCAAATTTTTCCTTCATATTTCTTCCTCATATCTCAGTAGCGCTCTGATTCTTCATAGACCCTTCTAGGATTGATCTTTTCCTTTGTTCACTTCCTCTTCGAGTCTCCATAATATATGATATAGGGCTTCTCTGTGCCCACATCGAATAGTTTGGAACATCTTCCTGGTTCTAATCATGATTTGTCATGACTTAACGACCACACATCTCCAATTCTTGGCTAGGGATGAGAAGGAAGCAAAAGCCTACTTCCACACTTCGATGATTTCTTGATGGGCGGAGGGGAGAGAGAAGGAAGTTGAGCAAGCATGAAACCAAGGAGCCTTACGGGTTCTAGAGAGAGGTTGCAATGAGATAATGATCAAGTAGTGATCAGATATGGCGAGGTCAATGCATTGTGAGAGGGAAGGATGGTCCCACTGGTTGATAATGCTCTGAGCAATGTAGCTTCAATCGAGTCTAGCTTTCCTTAGGTCCTCACTCGCTTGGAGATTTGACCATGAGAAGCCATTCAAGTCTTTGAATTTGACTAGATCCAAGTGCAATTTGGTTTTGTCCCAAGTTTCTTTCTCTCCACTGTCGATGGTCTGGCCCTTGCCACTCCATCTGTCTTCAGGGTCCTCCACCATAAGGGGCACCAAAGGAAATGGCAATCCATCTATGGCTCTCGTCTTCAGTATAGTACTCAAGCTTTTCAAACCAGAATTGAGTTATACCTCCCATCGGACCACCCGGGGGTGCACATTGAGATCCAAACATGGGTCGGGGATACGTGTCTAAGACGTTTTTGGAGGTCTGCCCCATCTATTTTAGTCTCTTGAATACAGATGAATTCAAGGTTTAGGCTAATGTCGCAAAGCCATTGACCAATGATGATCGCTCTTGAGGGGTCGGTCAGCCCCCTCTTGAGAGTTAAAAGTATTGATGTATAGGGAAACAGTTCACAAAAAAGCCATTCGAGGGACACATAAGTGCAATAAGGAAGAATATGAAACATAAGTGTAACAAGTGTAAATCAATTCATGTTCAATATGTGTAGGAAGAATGTATGATTCTTTTAGATCGGAGAATTTTTTAGAAATTAATTTCTCAAAACCTGGATGATTATCTTCTCATTGTGGAATTATTACCCTTATACTCAGGTTGAATCAAATCAACCTTCAAAATAACCTTTCAAAATATAAATAACCTTCATTATTATTTACTTGAAAGAATAATAGATCATATCATGAAAAATATAATTTTCTTTACTTGTTTAAAGATACAAAATGATATTTTGTAGATGCCAACAATGGTTCCTATGTAACCAAGTTTAGTGTCTACAAAGTTCAAGTCTTGTGAGATAGTTGTTTGAAAGAAGCAACTAGAATCCTATGTTTTGCATAAATAATCAATAAATTTAATTCTAATATGGTGTCTATAGGCCCACATATTTGTGTATATTTGGGTCTATAATAGTAAATAAATTATTGGAAGAAAAAAAAACATAAACATATGTGCAAGAGAACGATATTCCTCCAAAAAAAATTGTTTCTTTCACAACCCATCATTAATTCTCTCTACTCATATGAGATTATCTTATTATCTCTATTGGCTTGTTGAATACTAGTATATAACCAATCCATTAAACATTATATTTTCTATATTCTCATTAGTATCATTATTACATCTATTTTTTTTGTTTCTTCATTTTCTATCTCATAAGTTTTGAATTTCATGTTCATACTCCTTAAAGAGTGCTTTCATGCATTCATTGTTATATGCAACAAAGTATAAATATCAATTTTGTCTTGCATTTGGTCTTGCATTTTAAATTGGTCCATGCATATGAAGCTTTTTCATCAACTCTCTCAAGATATTCACTGATATAATACATGTGCTTTGAAAACCCATCCCTCTACCATGGATCCTTCTGGTTCTGCTCTGTCACACATAAATTTTCAATATAATCATAAATATATCGACCCAAAACATCAAGAGTGCTTACAACTCCAACCGTCTCTATTTCATCCACAGGATGGATGAACAAATGAACTTGTTTATCAAAAAAAGAAGTTGGAAGCTCTTTCTCTATCAAACAAATTAGCTCTCTACATTCATCTTTCGTTTGTGAGATTGAAACTCTACCAATCTCTTTGGATGTAATCCACCTATTAATAATTATAGATTAAATTATGAAAAAAATAATTTATAATAGAGAGATATCAAATATTCTTATATATCCAAAATAATAGAGTGATAATTACCTTGAAAGCGATCCAAGACAATAGATCACTTCTCAGACGTCTTTTTTTGCACATCCATTGATAAGGAGAGATCGAATATGTTTCAAAAATTTATTCAAGTCATATGTCTTTAACCTTGTTAAGCTCTTATCATCCAAAGTAAACATGTTTTGACAAGATGCTCCATATCTTGTAGGTGTGCGAATCAATTGAATCCTATTATTGATTATTTGCATCTCTTTTGTTGTACGCGCCCAAGGGGCAGGTTCGTAGGTTTTTTCATGTCGATCTTCATCATAAATTTGCCATAACTTTGGTTTCAAGTTTTTATCTTTTAAATCGTTTCTTGATGTTTTGAATATTTTGAATATATGCATAGGATCAAGAAGATGAAAAATCCTTAACTCTCTCCAATGTTCCAAAGAATACCATATTGACATGTTCTCTATTAGTGACCATTTTCTCTTATCTCTCATCTTCACATTGTCATCATATTCACCATCACTAAAGGTTTCTTATTGTGGACCTATAGGAGGTTATTCATCCATTTTGGATACCAATCTATTAGTGTCATTGGTTTTGGACACTTACCTTTTTTTCAATCCTTTCATTAAAATGTAGTGCTTCTCTTTTGCATCATAATGAATGGTCATCATGCAAAAATCATCGATGTTAGAGATAAATATTTTTCTTGATATTTTTACTATAAAATTATCTCTTTCGATCACCATAATAAAGATAAACTTTATATCCCTCATTAGATATTCTTGCATGCATGGACAACATAAAAATTATAATCAGCTTAACTCATATAATAGTGCAAATATATTAAATTAAAAAAATATTTCATTAGCTGAACAAAAACCATATCCTTGAAAATTGTGTATAGTCCATGCCACAATTCCATGAATAATATCTTTTCTTTCATGAATGTTTTTCGGCATATCAATGACATCAATACCTCTCCAAAACTTTTGGAGATCATCAATGAGAGGATCAAGATATAGATTTATGTTTTTAACTTGTCATTTTCCTAGGATTAAAAGTCAAAGCATCAAACTTTCTTTCTTAATACCAAGATATGGTTGAAGATTATAATTTGATGACTACCATTGGCCATGTGGACCATTTACTAGATTTCATTGAAAATGCAACACTAAATTTGGATTGTGTGGATCTTTTGCGAACTTAAAACATCTAGAATCAATGCGTTGAAATGTTGGACTATCTGTTCGAATTCTCATTACTCCATCAGTGCTTTTATGATCTGATCCCCATCTCAAAAGCTTTGATAGTTCTTGGATTTGAAACATATGCTTGATCTGTGGAGGTAGTGGAAAATGTCACACTACTTTCTTTGGAATTTTAGCTTCCTTCTCCTTGTATCAAGGCAGTTAACATTTTGGACATGTCAGAGGGTCTGCATATTGACCTCTATATAAAATACAATCGTTGGAACAAGCATGTATAGAATGATCCTCTATATCAAGACTACTAATCATCTTTTTCATTTCATCATGTGATGTAGGAAGAAAATTTTTGCTTGATAAAAACTTTTGAGATAGTAGCCTACAATTTCATGAAAATAAAAAATGATTATAGAATAAAATACATAAATATAGATATGAAAAAAAATATTAATATAATATACCTTAATACTAACAAGGTAGATACATTACTCCATCCAGAATAATTTCAAATATTGAGAATAAGTAAACTTGCACTTAATCATGTCAAATGCCTTCCTTTGTAGATGTGCTTTAGACATTCTTCTCAAAGATATTTTTCACTTTTTGAAACATGAACCTCACACTTTTATTTTGATACCAATCCTTGATAAAATCTACCATTCCATCATCGTCATCACAAGCATCATGTTGTTTGTCTTATTTCAAATGTAGTTCTTTTAATTTTTCATATTTTACAAGATCACTTTTGTGTAGCCTCATCATGAATGTTTTTTATGAACGAGGTCTTATTGGTAACTCTAAATGCTGTGGTGGGAAATCATCAATATCATATGTTGGAATCTAATTACATGAATAAAAGCCATTCGTATTCCATACATGAACAAAAACAAATTTCATACACAATAAATTCGTAAATAGAGACAAGAAAATTATATTGTCAAATTTAACTTTGAATATAAGATTCTCACATAACACTATCAACTTTCATGCTAAACTGAAATGTGCACCTGGAGGTCTATGCCATCCACAAATCACTAATAATTCATCGCAAGCATGTAATAAAGTAGTAGCATTTTTTGTTACATATGACAAGCATGAGTGTTGACCATATTTATGGATTACATTTGACTATGAGAAACAATGTGTGTCTATACACATATCCTTAGGACATTCTTAAGGATAAGCCTCAATATACTTTTGCCTATTGTAAAAGTCATTTATGATGAAAATTCAAGAATCAAGTAGGTCTAACAGGTGCAAAAAGACAAGGTAAATTTTATTTCAAAATTCATATAATTATCTAAAAAGTGATCGGAATCTTTTTGGTAGAATCAATGAGCAAGTAACTATTAATATCAAGGAGAAAGTCTTATATATTGTTTCAAAGAAGTTGTAGGGTATAATAGAGCTCTCACTCACATCTTTAGTGACCATTGTACTTATCGCATAGCCATTGGAGTCATCCACCACCTCCAAGCATTGTACTTCACATTTCTATGCATATACTTGAAGAGTCATCATCATCTTGAGCTATTGTCCATTGTTATGTGTATTGTCCAAGTCTACCAACTTCATAGAGTTACTGAAGTGAACCTATGGTCTCCTTATCACGTCCAATGCTTGGATCATGAAGTTTGAACCCTTAGATTTTGTATGAAATATTTTGATCATTCAAGCTATGTCTAAAGAGATATGCATCAATCTCGGTGATGATGTCAAGATCAAACCTATTAGTTCTTAAATATATTTCTCACTATCTTGTCACTCTTAATTTGTAAATTTGTATGGATACATCTATAGAGATGAGTTGATGACTATATAAGCACCAAAGGACAACAAACACAAGAAGAGCAAGAGAGGTTGAAAACATGGTTTGCAAAGGATGTTTTGGCAAGCTCATATACTTTAAACTCTATTTTTGGATTTCCTACTTCCATACATAAGGGGTTGTAACAATTCACAAAAAAATCTAGAATGGATTGGAAGCATTCTTCTCTTCAAGAACCAAGGTCAAGAACAATCAACTATCGATCAACTTCACATCCTTCAAGAAGTAATCAAAGCATAATGTCACCAACTTTATCACAAAGATTAAGGATATAGATTATCAGTTAGGAAGCATAGGAGATTTCATAGATGAAGAGCAAATACTCAATGGAATCAAAGGAGATGATAACTATGAAGCATTCACCATTTTCATGCGTTTATACATGGATATGGAAGTACTAGATCTCAACATACTCATGGGGCAATTCTTCACTCATGAAGCCAAGATTATGAAGAATGGAGATACAAAAAAGGTAATCAATCCTTTGCCTACACATTGATAAAGTTATAAGTAAAGATGCAAAAGGTAAAGGGAAGAAATCATGAAGAAGCAAGCACCTCACAAGTTAACTTTGCATGTAGAGGTAGAAGTTCAAGAAGAAGAGGGGAAGGAGGTAGAAAAGGCAGGGGAGATCTCAAAGCTCCTCACCTTGTGCTATATGTGGACTTATCAGTCATATGATTGAGCACTAAGAGAAAGAGGATACAAATGATGGAAGATTTCTCCTCCAAATGCACAACAAGAAGCTTGGATACTACCCAAGACCTAGCTGCTCTCATACCAGTACTCATTAAAATTGCGACAACTCATAATTCTTGAATCTGATTGACAAAAGCTTTTAGCCATATGAACTAGAAATTAAGATTTCCAAAATCTTTTAATAGCGTTTCAAACCACATTACCTCACATGTGAGTTGATCAATTCATTTCATTTAACATGCATCTAGCTACCTTTGCAATCTGTCTATTTTTTCTTTTACAAATACCATTATGTAGAGGGGTATACTTGCATGTATATTGCCTCTTTATCCCTTCATCCTGCAAGAACTTGGTAAAATCATTGGACAAGTATTGTTCTCCACCATATGATCTTAGAGTTTTGATCTTGTGGTGTGTTTCAGTCTCAACTTGTGCTTTGAACCTTTTGAATGTATCAAACACATCATTCTTATGTTTGATGACATACAACCAAATCTTTCTAGAGCAATCATCAAGTACTTGTCATCACTAAAGGTTACAAAGTACCTATTACCTGTATGTGATGGCTCCCTTGAAGGTCCCCATACATCTGTGTGGACCAAATCCAAAACCCTAGGAGCCACATAGCTTGATGGCTTGAAAGGCCACCTAGTTTTCTTCCCAAATTGACATGCTTCACATACCTCATGCAAGTTAGCTGTTGTGAAGCTTAGAATTCCTCTAAGAACTTCATGCTTCTACATATTATTGGGCTTCTCAACATTAAGATGGCCAATTCTTTTGTGCCATAGATCAAGAGCTGCAATTTTAGATAACCCACATGCAATGAACATATACTTACTAGAATCTGCCTTCACTCCAAGTGTGAACATCCTCTCTTTCCCTTCACCTTTGGCAATGGGCTTGAAACCATTCTTTGGATCTTTTATGAAGCATCCTTTGTCATTGAATTTGACATGGTAATCCTTCTCTACCATCTAGCCCACTAAAATCAGATTCTTAGTAATAGTGGGAACATGCAATACCTCTTTAAGTGTAGTGCTCTTGTTGCCATTTTGAAATTTGATGTCTCCAATATGTCTAATGGAATTTTGGGTATTATCATGTGTCTCAACACACCCTTTTTCCTTAAGAACCTGCAAATTAGTGAACATATCTATCATACATGACATGTGGTTGCTACAACCACTATCTATGTACCACTTTTCATCTTGGTCATGCAAATGATCCCTATACACATGTCTCATGCCTAACACTTGGTCAATACCTTAGAAGCACAATTACCTTGATCCTTCTTTGAAGGGCATTCATTTGCTCAACAACCTTGCTTTCCACAGCACTCACCTCTCTTGCCTTGATTGTTGTACCACCTATGCCTCTACCTCTTTGGTCATTTCCTTTGCCTTTGCCAATGGATATGCAAGCTTCATCTTCATTTGTGTCTTTGTACTAATTTGTCCTTCCTTTGCCTCTTCCCTTGAATCTACCTTTCCCTTTATTTCTTCCATATAGCATAGATTGAGAACCTTTACCTTTGTTTCCTCCTTGAAGCATCTCCTCATTGATCATGACTGTGGTACATTGATCAAAGTTAGACATGTTCTCTCTAGCATACAAAAAAATTGAATAGGCTCCATTTGTCATCTTCCTTGAGAACATTCAAACAATATGCCACCGTGTCATCATCATCCACTTGGGTACCTATTGCAACAAGGGATTCCCTAATCTATTTGGCTTCCATAATCTCCTCATAGATTGATAGATTACCTAGCTTCTTGAGGTTATCAAGCTCATTCTTGAGTTGCACCTTCCTAGCTTTGGTGTTAGTTGTAAACATCCTCTCCAAGTAATTCCACTTGTCCTTAGTTGTCTCCATTGATTGAATATGTACAATCATGGTATTACTAAAAAATTGTGAGATCATGAACATTTTCTTTCTATTTTTTATCTCCCAATCTTTTATGGCCTTGAATTCAGCTGCGGTAGGTGCCATAGGATCCAATGGGACTACCTTGACATCTGATCCATCAATGATGCCACCTAGAACCTTGCTTAATATGAAATCGAGCATCATAAAGCTCCTAGGCTGGTATGTTTCCTTCTCAAGATTCTCAATAGCATTGGAATTATCAGTCATGATAAAAGTAGGTGTGTGTTACCTTTGTAGAATTGCTAGATAGCTTTACTCCTTTGATGGTGAGCACTCCTCTAGATGCTCCTCCTTGATGTAGCCTTAAAATAATTCACTTTGTTGTCTTGCTTCAATTCAAGTCTTCTTGCACGCAGCTTGATGTCTTCAAGCTACTATGATACCACTGATGGAAGATTTCTCCTCCAAATGCACAACAAGAAGTTTGGAGCTTGCCTAAGACCTAGCTGCTCTCATACTAGTACTCACTAAAATATATATAACTCCGAATTCTCAAATCCAATAGACAAACCCTTTTAGCCACATCTACTAGACACTAGAGGCTTTTTAATGACCTATCAAGCACTGTGATTGGATACCTATCAACTAATCAACTCAATCACACACAATATACTAGTTTTCCTTTCAGGTTTCAGGACATATCAGTGAAGATAAAAACAGCTATAAGTCAAAGTACAAGAAGAATTTGGTAAAACCCTTTTGAATATAGAGTACTTGCTATATAAGCTTTCCAAAAACTATAAGAAATATATAAATGGACTTCATACAAAGAGAAAATGAAGTCCTAATAGGCTACTATAGAAATTCAGCACCCTTTGGAAAGGGTAGGAGAGATATACAAGAGAATATGAACTCTTATGAAAGAGAAAATGGCTAAATAGCACATGTATAAGCAGCATCACAACTTCTTACCATCCACACACACCTATAATGAACTTGGATGGGGATTAAATATCCGTGAGAGCCTTCCATGAATCTTCATATGTCCTCCATGTCTCTTCGCATGCCCTCCTTGTCTCTTCAACTACCTTATGACTTTGTCTCTTCATTGGAGTGCCTTTTGGTGGTTTGATTATTTGTTTTGGATAAGGTTGCATCTTCAAAAATGTGCTTTGACTTTCCTAAGGCTCAAAAGCATTCAAATGAAGTTATTTAGTGAAAAACATATGCTTCAACTTGCCCTAGAAAGCACATAACTTTTAACAACAACAAAGGAGGATATGGAGCACCTAGAGTTAGATACAATAATAACTAGGGTTGTAATGGTAATAACAACTTCAAGAAAAACTATGAAGGAGGTTACACAGGAAGGAGATACTGTAACAATTATATTGATGATCAATCAAAAGAAGACTCTCTTCTACTCATGAACATGGCTATAAAAGAAGGTAAATTAGATGAGGATGTATTCTATATTGAATATGGATGTTCAAATCATGCAGCATGGAATGTAGAACTACTTCTAGATTTGGAAGACCCCAAGAACAAGCATGAATTTCAAAATTGAAGATTACACAACTCACCCTAGGGAGACTATTGGAAATGTCAAGACATCAAATGCTAACATGAATTTGTTGAGTAGAGTTATCTATGTACCTAGCATCATGAAGAATTTTATGTGTAGGTTAGATTATGGAGAATGGATTGTAGGTGGTTTACAAGGAATAGAGCATATGTAGAAGATCCATATCAAGGATTCAAGAAGATAGAGAAAGGTGAAAGGGCAGGTAGACTATTCACCATTGAACTCCAAGACACGAGGAACATATCATTGTCCAATTATGGAACACAAACTCTATCAAAACTAGAGGTTTGGCCCAAAAGGTTGGCTCAGATTAGAGAGAGGAACTTGAAGCAAATTAGCAATGTATGTGTTGATGAGATGTTGCTCACTAGTCCTCATGAGAAGCATATTGCTGATTTTAAGGCTAATTTGCATGCCTCATTTGAGATGTCAAATTTGGGGCATTTGCATCATTATTTCGGCATTGAGTTCATGCAAGTTGATGGCCGAATAGCTTTGTGTGAAACGAAATATATTGGCATATTATTGCAACATTTTGGCCTTGAAGACTGTTAAACTATTTCCATTCCTATGGAGGTAGGTTTATGATTGAGTCTTCATGATGTTGGATATGCATTCGATGCTATTCTCTATCAGCAAGTTGTTCGATGCTTGATTTACTTATGCATTACTTGGCCAAATGTTCAGTTTGTTGTCGCACAGATGAGCAGGTTTATGCATTGCCTAGGTGTCAAGCATTGGCATGCGGTTAAGTGCATATTTCGCTACTTGAGTGGTACCCGACTACTTGGATTGTTTTATCCCAAGGGGGGATCACTACTGCCAGACTTACATGCTTTTTTTTATTATGACTGGGTTGGTTGCTATGACACTCATGTGTCCACTAATGGTTTTTGCTTCATGCTTGGTAGCTCATGTATATCTTGGTTGATCAAGAAGCATCTTACTATGGCCACTTCTAGTTGTGAGGCTAAGTATACAACAACTTTCACAATGATTGTTGAGTATGTGTGGCTCAAATGCCTTATGGCTGATTTGGGTGGTGGTCACTCTTCTACCACCACCATCTTTACTGAGAGTCAGAGTGCATTGGCAGTTGCGAGGAACCTTGTGTTTCATGCTCGCACTAAGCACATTGAGATGCATTATCATTATGTCAGGGAGAGGTTCTCTACTGGAGAGATCAGCTTGGCATATGTGCCCATGCAAGAGGACATTGCAGACCTTTTCACGAAGGCTTTGCTTGGGGAGAAGTTTGAATCTTTCCGCAAAGCTTTGGGATTACTTCCTTTTGTGGATTGATTCCACATAGTTTGGCACTTCCTTATACATGAGTGCCAGCTCCTTGTTCACCGCATCACTCCCAGGGGGGATTTGTTGATATATTTAGGTAGTGATGTGTGTAAACACACTAGGAACATCGGGGCATTATTTCCTTCTTTAGGAGGTTTTTTCCCCCAACTTGTATATATGCCTATTGCCCTAATCAATTACTTATCTTTGTACATTCTAGTAGTAATACATTCAATATTGTGTGTTGTGCTCCAAGCTTCTTCTTCTTCCTTGTGTTGTTCGCGTGCTTCCGCATACCTCAAACTCCAACAAGTATGTTGTCTAAATTTATGAACAAACCCACAAATGTACATATGCAAGCAGCTAAAAGGGTCTTGAGATCTTTCAAAGGTACATTAAATGAAGTTTTGGGCTATACATATCACAAAGTTATGGATTTGAAAGCATATAGTGTTGTAGATTGGGTTGGAAATAAGGATGATCGAAAGAGTATAAGTGGATATTTGATATTTGCAAGTAATAACCTGGTTTCATGGAGTTCTAAAAAATAGCCTACAGTAGTAGTTTCAAGCACAGAAGCTGAATATAGGAGTCTCATAAATGCAGCATATCAGATTATGTGGTATTTGAAGCTTTATGAAGACATGAAGCTATCTACATCACATCCATTACTTTTTGGAAATAATGTAAGTTCATTATAACTCTCCTCTAATCTAGTGGACCATGCAAGAAACAAACAAATTGAAGTACACTACCATTATATCCGAGAGAAGGTGTTGAGTGAAGATATTGATATTCAACGTGTTGGAACTAAAGATCAATTAGCGTACATACTCACAAAAGCAATGGATGCTCAGAAGCTCAAGCAAATCAAAGTTCTACTTGGAGTCAAATCTTTGGATTTAGAGCTTGAGGGGGACAATGTTACATAGATACAAGCTTTAAAGTTGTTTTAGGATTGTGGATCTTGTTATTTACTAAAAATAACATGTGGAAGGCACACACATGTTTAAATTTAGATAAAACATAGTTTAAAGTAGGGAGGAAAGTAGTGGTGTCTACCTTTAGAAAAGCTAGGTGCTTGTGTTGAAACCAATCTAAATGCCTTAGCATTTGAGGACTTAGTCTCTAATATGTTGCAGGAAGATCAATCTAGGCAAAATAGGTCCATTATGCATGTTGTAGATCAAGCTTTCTTGGCTAGTCAGAAGGGCAAAGGTAAATGGAGCTCATCTACTAGTAAACAAAAATATACTAATTTTGCACAATCAAAGAAGGATGATAGAGAAGAAAAGAAAACAGAAAAGCAAAAACTGTTTTGCAAATATTGTAAACAAAATTATCATGTCATAAAGAGTTGTCCAAAATTGGTTGCAAAAGAGGCAAAAAAGAAAGACACTAGAATGGTTGTTGGAGAGGTCTCTACACCCAAAACAGAGCCTACTAATCTTATGCACAATGAAGAATGGGCATTTACTACTGTTTGTATTTATGACCCATCTCCTCATGAACAGTGTTTGTAGTAGACTTAAATATTTGGTACTTTGATAGTGGTGCAACCAAACATATTACCTCACATTGCAGTTTTTTCACTTCACTTGAGCCTACCCCTACATGGAATACTATCACATGTGCCGATGACTCCTCTTATCCTATCATGGGAATTGGTAAGATCATTTTGAATACTCCTGATGGTAGTTCTTTACATTGTCAGATGCTTTATTTGTGCCAAGGATCAAGAAAAACCTATTATCAATTTCAGCATTAGCCAACATCAACTTGGTTGTGAAATTTATTGATGACAGATGTATAGTTCGTGATCTATCAAGTGGCAACATCATTATTGCTTCTAGCATTTCATGTCATGGGTTGTATAAGCTCAAAGATTATGCAAAATTTTTTAATGATTCAATATGTGCAGTTCAAGATTCTCAGGCTATGTCAGATGCAAATCTTTGGCATGCACGCTTGGTTCATCTTAATTTTGCTAGTTTTCTATGCCTACAGAAATCTGAAATGGTGTCCTATCTGCCCAAACTTAAGGCACCAGGTAAACATGTCTATGAATGTTGTATTTTGGGCAAAATGCAGTGTTCCTCCTTCCTAGAAGATGATTCAGTACGAGCTACATAGAAATTGAAGCTTCTTCACCATGATGTTTGTGGTCCTGTGCGAACACCTTCTTTTGGGAACTATCTTTACTTTGTGATTTTCATTGATGATATTTCCAGGCATGCATGGGTGTACCCATTGAAAGAAAAGTTGGAAGTATTTATGTGCTTCAAATAGTTTCTGGTTTTGGTTGAAAATCTATTAGCATGTAAAATGGACACCCTCTATTCTGATGGAGGGGGGAATATATGTCTTCTGATTTTAATTCATTTCTGGCTGAATGTGGGATAAAACATCAGTGTAGAGTGCCCTATACACCTCAATAGAATGGAGTTGCACAAAGGAAGAATAGTTCACTCATGGAGATGGTGAGCTGTATGGTCAAGAGTCAGGCTTTACCCCATAGTTTCTAGCTTGAGGTTGTTATATGTGTAGCATATGTACTTAACAGGTGTCCCACTAAAGCATTGCAGTCTATCACTTGGCATGGTTGCAAGACATTTGTTGCTCACCTATGTGTCTTTGGTTGTCTGGCATATGCATTAGTGCCTGAAAAACAATACATGAAATTAGATGATAAAGTAGTGAAATGTATTTTTGTTGGGTACAGTTCTGAAAACAAAGGCTACCATCTATTTCATCCACACACTAAATGCATTTTGGTTAGCCATGATGTTTTTTTGGAAGATGTTATTCAACCATTACTTTCATGTACTAAGGAGCATTAGTTAGCTCAAAAGATGTGTATGATACTTTGCTGCCTCTTTTTACAAGTGGACAGTCTAGTGCTGGTCCAAATGAGGCAATTTCTCAGCCTTTACAAGTTTCACAGGATGATGTACATCATTCCATTTTTTATGTAGATTTACATGATGCACTTATAGATGCAAGAATTGATATAGAGGAGGAAAAAACTATGCCTAAAGAGCTAGTGCAGACTTTGCAAGATAGCAAATTAGATGCACCTCTATCATATCATACTCATTCAGGCTCTCATGTTGCTTCTTTGCTATGATATGGCTGCCTCTAGTGTTTGTGATGAGAATGAGCCTGTTTCATTTGATGAAACACAAAATTCAAAAAATTGGACAGCTGATATGCAATCAGAATATGATGCTATTATGAAAATGGTACCTAGTCTTTATGTGACTTGCCTCCAATGCTGAACTGTAAGCCCGATGGAACAGTTGATAGGTATAAGGCTACTCTTGTTGCAAAGGGTTATGCTCAAGAAAGAGGCATTGATTTTGATGAGACCTTTGCTCCTACATGCCGAATGACTACTATTCATAGCATCTATGCACTTGCAGTTCATCATGGTTGGAACGTACATCAGCTGGACATTAAAAGTGCATTTTTGAATGGTGACTTACATGAAGAAGTGCATTTTTTTCAACCTCGTGGTTTTGTGCAAAAAGGGCATGAAAATAAAGTGTCCATGTTGAAAAAGGTGTTATATGGTTTGAAGCAAGCACCACATGCTTGGTATTAAAAGATACATGCCTACCTGATTGCACATGGTTTTGAGAATAGTCCAATTGAGATTATCTTATATGTTAAGCATGTAAATGATGTGCTTCTGATCATTGTTGTGTATGTTGATGACATGCTACTCACTTGTCCTCATGAGAAGCATATTGCTGATTTTAAAGCTGATTTGCATGCCTCATTTGAGATGTCAGATTTGGGGCATTTGTATCATTATTTGGGCATTCAATTTGTGCAAGTTGATGGCGGAATAGCTTTGTGTCAAACAATATATAATTGACACATTATTGTAGCATTTCGCCCTTGAAAACTGCAAACCTATTGCCAGTCCTATGGAAACAGGTTTACAATTGAATCTTCATGATGTTGGAGATGCATTTCATGTTGCTCTCTATCAACATGTTGTTGGATGGTTGATTTACTTATGCATTACTCAACCACAGATTCAATTTGCTATCTCACAAATGAGTGAGTTTATTTATTGCCCAGGTGTGAAGCATTGGTAGGCGGTTAAGTGCATCTTTCGCTACTTGAGTGGTACTCGATTTCTTGGATTGTTTTATCCCAAGGGGGGGATCACTATTGCCAGATTTACATCCTTTTTCTTACTCTGACTGGGTTGGTCCCTATAACACTTGTGTGTCCACTAATGGTTATTGCTTCATGCTTGGTAGTTCATGCATATCTTGGTTGAACAAGAAGCAGCTTTCACAACGACTGTTAAGTGTGTGTGGCTCAGACACCTTATGGTTGATTCGGGTGATGATGATTATTAGAATCCATTTACATGGAAACTAAGTTTGACATTGAAGATGATTTCTTGACATAAAACCAAGCTAGAGTAAGGGATCTTGTAAACTACACGTATCCCCTATACAAAATACAAGAACCTGATGAAACTATTACCTAAGATAGGAAATCTAATGACTTTTCAACCTCTCAAGCACTTTGAGAAATATGAGATAGAAAGTAAAAAATTCATAGCTTTAAGACAAAAGAGAGAGGCCAAAGTAGGAGAGTCCTATGACAACTAGGAGGTGAAGAAGAGAGTGGTTCTCACTATCAAGCATAAAGAAGGAAAATGCACTTACATTGGGAGTGATGTATCAGAGATAGAAGAGGCTCAATAGAAGGAATCGTTCCAACAACATAGAGGTGTATTTGTTTACAAGGACTTAAAGGGTGTTAACCCTCATATTTGAGCCCATAGAATCTCTATAGCACCAATTGTGAAACCTTCTAAACAAGGGCTATATACATATAAGAATGTATATTTTGTTAAAATTAAAGAGGCATAAAACTACCTTTGCTATTGATTGGGGAATCTATGCATTCAAAGTGATGTCTTTTGGCCTAACTAATGCTCCTAGAATTTTCTAGAGATTGATATGTCATGTTTCATTAGTAAATCTTTAGAATTTTATGTGGACCTGTGTGCATATTCTACACAACAAACAAAACACATCCCTATGTTGGAGAAGTTTTTGTGAAATGTAGACAATATAGAATCACATTGAACCTTAAAAAGTGTGTCTACATGGAAAGACAATGGAAAATTTTGGGACACAATATCTCAAAAATGGAATATCTATTCATGAAGAAAAAATCAAAGTGAAAATCAACTTGCCGAAACCTAGGAATTTTAAAGAAATCTAAGATTTCATGGGTCATTGTGGATATTATTATAGATTTATCCACATGCATACAATCATTGCAAGGTCCCTATATGCTTCAATTACCAAGTTTGAACCGAAAAAAGAGTTTGACAAAACATTTGAAGAGTTGAAACATAAGCTTGTCACAACTCCCATCTTGAAAGTTCTTGAATGGAATAAAGTCTTCCATGTGCATGTTTATGCCTCAAATTCCACCATAGGTTCTATCTTAATGCAACTTTCTAATGAAGGTAGGATGGATTTTCCAATTACCTATGCAAGTGAACAACTCAATAGTGCAAAGCAAAACCATATGACCATTGAAAGAGAAGGATTGTGAATGATATATACAATAAAGAGATTTAGATATTATTTGCTTTCAATTAAGTTTATTTTTATCTTTGTTGATCACCAACCCGTTCCCTATCTTTTGAAAAAGAGATACAACACTCAAAGATTAGTTCTATGGTTTCTCTTGTTTATGAAATTTGATTTTGAGATTGTAGTAAAAAAAGGATGATGATCATGTGCATGTTGTTAGATGTTATCAAGCTTAAATCGTGAAGCTTCATGTCAACTTTTCACTTCATAAAAGATTTTTCATCATCTGTTTCCACTTGTAATAATTTCTCTTGTGTATGACCATGAGAACCATCCTTAACTCATTTAAATTAGAGCATACTTTATGTGAAAGCTAAAGTTATAAAAAAAAGAACGGAAAAGCTATGTGAGTCAAATTACAAGGTGAGCTAAATGCTTGTGCATGACTTTCAAGTTGCTCATTGTTTACTTGAGCACCGTTTAGTAGTAGGAGTATCCAAATCATCCTCCTTGTCATTGTTATCAATGATACAACTCTTCTCATTGTGTAGAAAAGAATTCACTATCCTTCCACACACTATGGAGTGATAGTGATACATACCTTCATTGTATAGATTGCTCATTAGAGTTTAAGTTTTGTATACACTCGCCCTCTAATTGTTCAGTAGTGAACACTTTTTAGCTTGTGTGGATGACAACAAAGTAAGAACGAATACTTGACTGAGTTTGTAGTCATCCACTACACTTAGATGATATGTGGATGTGTCTAAATCTAAGAGAATATTGATTAGAAACTCATTGATATGTGCAGACACTTCCAAACTGTCCAATGTGAAAAGTGTTTATGATCTACATGTGTTAACATATCATGCTCTTATTACACTTATGTGTTCCTCGAGAAGCTTTGATGTGAACTTTTTCCCTATACATGGACACTTTTTACTCTAGTACTAGCTAGAGGCTTTTTCCCCATGTTACCACATGTTGGTGCAATCAAGCCCAAGCCTACATACTTGATCACTTCACATTAGCTTGATGTATTAGCATTATACTTGGAAAGCTTCATATGTACAACCTCTTGTACCTTTGCTTCTAAAATTACAATTGTAAAAGGTCATTAAATCCACGAGGAGTTAGGAAGCATATATCGTAACTTTTGGTAGTTGAGTCAAGAGAGAGTCAATCCTATACTTTAAGATGCAATTTATTGGTAGAGATTTGAATTTGAATTCAAATCTTAGGCTCCAACAAAAGCTATAAAAGAGGACATGAAATGCCCGCATGTATCTCGAGGTTCAGAGATCATATTCATGTATTTTCATTGAGAAGAGGATCTCACCTCATAGCTCACTCTTTCCACACTCATTGAGCAATGATTTACTGCCAATGAAATTCTACTTTTACATGATTTAATTCATACATGATCATTACTTCTTACTCTCATATCTCTGTCACACTCCATCATAATAGTGAATTTGTCTGAGCTGTTTCTCATTGTATAAATGATCATTTCTCTTGATTTAAAGCATGATAGCTCAAGCATATTGTCTACTTTAAACCTACAAAGTTTCATTAATAATGTTTCATGCAATCGCTAGATATTAATCAATCATTATTCACTGGTTTGTGACTGTCAAGGCCTGTAAAAGTCAGGGTAGATGCTTAACTTGCTAAACATATTTCTCTGCATATAGTTTCTCATTTTAGATGATTCCACTCATGATTGGTAGCATGTTAATCTAATTGAAGTTCCCCAAAAGGAATTTTTATCAATTGCTACTATACTCAGAGAATGGTGCAAAACTTTGAGTAGGTGTCTCAAACAAAATAGCAAGTTTTTAGAACTTGGATCATATGCCAACCTATCTGTTTTGATCCTATCATTAGTGCATCATCTTCCAAGCAACATATGTGATTTCTTATGCTCTTAGCTAGCTAAAGAGGCCCTCAACACTCTCCAGCCATCACTTATAGCAGGTGTGAAGAAGGTTTTTGCTACACCAACTCATCTCTTGTGATTATCCACCATCTCCTCCAACAGTGGTATCAGAGCAATCATAATCAAGATGGGAGATGGATTTCCATCCTTCATTGACAAATTGGACAAGAATAGCTACTCAGCATGGTCCCTAAGGATGCAAGCATACCTTCAAGGGAGAATCTTATATGGATACATCTCAGGAGATGAAGACATGCCAATCTTGAGGAGCAAGAATCAACCAACAAGGGAAGAGCAAGAGAAGCTAACCACATGGTGTGCAAAGGATGCTCTTGCCAGGTCATATCTATTAAACTCAATCTCTGATTTCTTGTTACCACATGTTAGAAACTGTAAGACCTCCCAAGAGACTTGGGAAGTGCTTTCATCATACTTCTCTTCCAACAAGAATTAGTTGTGGATGGAATTCACAACTCACCAAAGCAAGGAGTGGCTGATTATGTAACCAAAATGAAGGATGTAGTTGACCAGCTTTCAAGCATTGGAGAAGAGATAGAGGAAGAGCACATAGTGAGGTAGATCATCAATGGAATTATGGCTGATGACAAGTGGGAGTCCTTCACCACAACTATGGACCTCTACATGGATATGCAAGTACCTGATCTCAACACCTTGATGGGACAACTCTTCACCCATGAGGCAAAGCTCTATGGAAATGGTGAAAACTCAAGAGGTAACCAATCTTCTACCCTTTACACAGATAAGAACAAAGTTGAGGAATAAAGTTAAAAGTAAGAAACAGGATGAAGAGGCTAGTACCTCTCAAGCTAATTAGGCAGGAAGAGGAAGAGGTGCTAGAGGTAGGGGCAGAGGAGGAAAACTAGGTAGGCGGAGACCCTACAACAATTCACCATGCAATATATGTGGTCTCAATAACCACACTACAGAAGAATGCTACAAAAATACAATGAACCAAAGGGGAAGAGGTTTCCATAGAGGAAGCTATGGACAAGCTAGAAGTAGGGACAACAATGGTGGAGGCAACTACAACCATAATTACAATCAAAGCTACAACAATAACAACTATCAAGGAGGCTTTAGAGGAAGAAGGGACTTCAACAACTATACTCAAGATCAAGAAGACTCTCTCCTCTATGGAGAATGAGTTCTCCTATGCGCAACAAAAACATGTAGTGAACCCTTGTATATTGTCCAAAACTTGGACAAATACCTGTAGCTTAAATAGCTTGCTGCTCTTAACACAAAACTCAAATGGACCTATGACTTTAGCCAATCAAAGTAGAGAAAGAGAGCTTTCTAAGAAGCTATAAATGACTTAATTTTGGACAAGTTTTGATTAAGGAGCACAACTGACAAAGATGAACTACCTATCCACACAAGTATGCTAAAAAATTAAACTTCACTCATGGAATGATAACTCCCTAAATATATACCCTTTGAGGAATATAATTTAGACAGCAAAAGTAAACACAAATAGCTTTCCAAAAAACTAAAAATCAAGTAATTTGGATGCGTTCGGGTCAAGAAATTCAACTGACCAAAATAGACCACCTGTGCACACAAGTATACTAAAAAACTAGACTTCACTCTCTTATGTGGTTGGGAAACTTAACCGACCAAAATAGACTACCTATGTTGGAGTTAGACGTCTGCGAAAGCACGCGAACAGCACAAGGAAGAAGAAGAAGCTTGGAGCACAACACACACGACTGAATGTATTACTAGAGAATGTACAAAGATAAGTAGCCCATTAGGGCAATAGGCGTATATACAAGCCGGGGGAAAAAAACCTCCTAAAGAGGGAAAAAAGTGCCCCGGCAGTCCTAGAGTGTTCACACACATCACTACCTAAATATATCAACAAATCCCCCCTGGGAGTGATGCGGTGAACAAGGAGCTGGCACTCATGTATAAGGAAGTGCCAAGCTATGTGGAAATCACTCCACAAAAGGAAGTAAGCCCAAAGCTTTGCGGAAAGCTTCAAACTTCTCCCTAGGCAGAGCCTTCGTGAAAAGGTCTGCAATGTTCTCCTGCGTGGGCACATATGCCAAGCTGATCTCCCCAGCAGAGAACCTCTCCCTGACACAGTGCCGTATACACCTCAATAGAATGGAGTTGCTGAACGAAAGAACAGGTCACTCATGGAGATGGCGAGGTGTATACGGCACTGTACACTGGTGTTTTATCCCACGTTCAGCCATAAATGCATTAAAATCTGAAGACATATATTCCCCCCCTCGATCAGAACGGAGGGTGCCCATTTTACATGCTGACAGATTTTCAGCTAAAACCAAAAACTGTTTGAAGCACATGAACACTTCGGACTTTTCTTTGAGTGGATATACCCATGCATGCCTGGAAAAATCATCAATGAAAGTCACGAAGTAAAGGTAATTTCCAAAAGAGGGTGTCTGCATAGGACCACAGACATCACTATGTACAAGTTGCAATTTCTGCGTAGCACGAACTGAACCATCTTTTGGAAAGGAAGAACGCTGCATTTTGCCCAAAATACAGCCTTCACAAACATGTTTTCCAGGTGCCTCAAGTTTGGGCAAAGAGGACACCATTTCAGATTTCTGCAGGCGTAACAAACTAGCGAAATTCAGATGACCAAAGCGTGCATGCCAAAGCTTTGCATCTGACATAGCCTGAGAATCATGAACTGCACATGCCGAATCATTCACAGATCTTTCATAGTCTATGAGCTTATACAGCCCACGACATAAAATGCCAGAAGCAATAATCACATCGCCATTTGAGAGATCATGGACTGTACACCTGTCATCAACAAATTTCACAACCAAGCCAATCTTGGCTAATGCAGAAACTGATAACAGATTCTTTTTGATCCCTGGCACAAATAAAGCATCTGACAAAGTGAAAGAACTACCATCAGCAGTAGTCAGAATGATCTTACCAACTCCCATAACAGGATAAGAGGAGTTATTGGCGCATGTGACAGTATTCCCTGTAGGAGCAGGCTCAAGTGAAGAGAAGAAACTGCGCTGCGAGGTAATATGTTTGGTCGCCCCACTGTCAAAGTACCAAACATCTGAGTCTACTGCAGACATGCACTGATCAGGAGAAGATGGGTCAAAACTGCAGACAGTAGTAAACGCCCATTCTTCTTCCTGCACAAGATTTGCAGACTCTGTTTTAGGTGTAGAGGCCTCTGCAACAACCATTCCAGCCTCTTTCTTCTTTGCCTCTTTAGCAGCCAGTTTTGGACAGTTCTTTATGATATGATCATTACCTTTACAGTACTTACAAAACAATTTCTACTTTTCTGATTTTTTCTCATCTTTGTCTTGGTTCTTCGAATGTGCAGCATTTGCAGATTTCTGCTTACTAGTAGAAGAGCTCCATTTTCCTTTGCCCTTCTGACTAGCCAGGAAAGCTTGATCTGCAACACGCATAATGGACCTGTTCTGCCTGGACTGATCTTCCTGCAATAGAACAGAGACTAATTCCTCAAATGACAAGGCATTCGGATTGCCTTTCATCATCAACCGAAGAGTAGAGGCAAAACTCTGATATGAATCAGGAAGACCATTCAGAACGGTCTGCACAAGTGAGCTATCTAGTATAACCTCATCAGCAGAAATCAATTGTTCCTTCAGGTCTTTGATCTTTGTAAGAAAACTGTCCATAGAATCACCTTCATTCATGTGCTCACTCTCCAACTGTTTTCGGAGGTAAGCAACACGAGCCTCATTCCTAGCCTGGTACAAAGTGGTAAGTGTATCCCAAGCATCCTTTGCTGTTCTGCAAGAGCGAATGTGAGGAATAATGGCACGTTTGACAGACAAAGCTATCAATGCATTGCCTGGGCATCTCTGCCATCCCAACGAATCTGCTCTGCAGTAGGTGCAACAGAAACAACAGCACGAACAGGAATCTGCGGAATATCATCTTCGACACCATCTTCATCAGCTCCAACACCTGTATTTGCAGTACCTGTCGTTACAGGTGTAACAGGACGTCTTTCAACACCCTGCACAATGTTCCACAATCCTTTTGCAACCAGTACATGTCGCATCATATAAGCCCATAATGGGTAGTTGGTACCATCCAACTTATCCTCAACAGCCAACATACGGAATACATCACTGCTTTCAGCCATGGCCGGTGACTAAAATACCTTGATGCACAAAATTGACTGTATCTCAAAAAGTTGAACAGAACTCCCCAGACGAGTTCTGCTAGACCTGTAGCAGACTTCGAGACGCTTAAACTGGCGAACAGAAACTGGTATATACCTTTGGCACAAAAGGACGAAATAGCCTGCACAAGCGCTGCGATAGTGCGTTCGGAGGCCGAAACGAGCTCAGATCGCGATTTTGGCACCACAGAGGGAAGCGGTTTTGATCTCGGAAACACCCTGAGTATGCTCACCAAATTTCGTGCGAATCTGAGACTGCAAACGGAGGAGTGTCGACGGCGCCCTAGAAGAAGCGACGACCTGCTCTGATACCAATTGTTGGAGTTAGACGTCTGCGGAAGCACGCGAACAGCACAAGGAAGAAGAAGAAGCTTGGAGCACAACACACACGACTGAATGTATTACTAGAGAATGTACAAAGATAAGTAGCCCATTAGGGCAATAGGCGTATATACAAGCCGGGGGAAAAAAACCTCCTAAAGAGGGAAAAAAGTGCCCCGGCAGTCCTAGAGTGTTCACACACATCACTACCTAAATATATCAACAACCTATCTACACAGGTATGTTGAAAAACTAGACTTCGCTCTTTGATTGATATCTCATAGAATATATAAGCTTTGAAAGAGATATTTGAAAGAGAGAGATTACACAAGCAGAGAGATATTTGAAAGAAATGGTTACATATACACTGAGATATAAGCTTCACAACAGAGCTATGTACAAAATGACGTGCGACTGGAAGGAGTCTATGGGAAGACAAAATGACAAAATGACGAGATCCGACTATTGGGATCTCTTGCCTCTTTCTCTCCTTGTTTAGAACGTGCTCCCACTCCACTTTTATAACCAATGAGCATGTGAAGAAGTTTATGCCTCCTTCTTAGCTCACCACTTTCATTTGATTGCCCACTACATGCCACTTACTACAAGGCAGATATTGTATCTTTTACTCATCATGAATTTTAACTAGAATTTTTTTTTCTTTTTTTTCTTTTCTCTTCTTTTCCTTTATCTTTATATTTGGTAAATTTATCCAAGAATAGCTCATGTAAAAATGAGCTTTTACATTTATCTTCAACACTCCCCCTCAAGCTCATTTGGGAGTTATCTTCAAGCATGTCTTGCAAATTTATCACATCCTTGAAACCTTTGAGTTTAGAAGCATCCAAGAACTTTGTAAACATATCTGCAACCTACTCTTTGGTTCTGATGAACTTTATCTTCACATCTATGCTCAATACCTTCTCCCTTACAGAATGGTAGTGGACCTCTATGTGCTTGCTCCTTGCATAAAACATAGGATTGCTTGCCAAGTAAATACTTGACATGTTATCACCGTATATAGGGATGGTTCCAACTTGCACTTCAAGATCAGCCAAAATCTTTTTAATCCACATTGCTTCACATGTGGCAAATTCTAATCCTCTATATTCAGCCTCCATGGATGAAAGTGCAAAAGTAGGTTGTTTCTTTGGGCTCCATGTGATAGGTTTGCTTCCTATCATGAACACATAACATGAGGTTGATCTCCTATCTTCCTTGGAACCTACCCAATCAACATTGCTAAAGCCTTTCACTTGCAATTCTTCATCAAACTTGTAAAAAAAAAGCTTGATTAACTGTATGGTTTATGTATCTCAACACTCTCTTGGCTGAATTTAAATGTTCACTTGTCGGGGCTTGCATAAACTGAGAAAGTACACCAACAACATAAGATAAATCAAGTTTTGTAATGTTTGCATAGATTCATGGTCCTACAATGCTTCTGTATGTCGTTACATCTTCCAATAGTTCTCCATCATTTGAGCAAATCTTTGTATTTGTGTCTATGGGTTGAGTGAGTGGTTTGCATTCACTTATTCCAAATCTGAGAAGGACATCCAACAGGTACTTCCTTTGCATCAAGTAGATGCCACTCTTTCCATAAACAACTTCAATTCCTAAAAAATATTTCAGCTCTCCAAGATCTAAAATTTTGAACTCCTTACCAAGCTTCCTTTTGATATCTTGAGGTCATTGACGTATATGCAAATATATACCTCTCTATTTTCTTCCTTCGCCATGTACAATGAAGGATCTGCACTACTTGGGTTGTATCCACACTTAGTTAGATATTGTACCAATCTCTGATTCCATGCTCTTGGTGCTTGCTTCAAGCCATAAAGTGCCTTTTTCAACCTACAAACAAAGTTTGGATGGTTTTCATCGTCAAATCCAACGATTGACTCATGTATACCTCTTCTTGTAGTTCTCCATTGAGAAAAACATTTTTTATGTCAAGTTGGTATAAACTACTAAACCATCAGCATTCTTCTTTAACTTAAACACCCATTTGTTTGGAACAATCTTCATACCTTCTTTCTTTGGCACTAGCTCCCATATGTGATTATCTTTGAGAGCTTTGATCTCCTCTTTCATAGCTTGCTTCCATTCCTTTTGTGTGCAAGCTTCTTCATATGTCTCAGGCTCTTTGTCTTTGATAACCTGCATCATGTATGCAAAATGTTTTGCCATCAAACTATCATGACTCAGCCTTTAAGTTGGATACCTTGTGCTTGAAGATGTTCTTTCATTGCCTTTAGAAAGTTGCTTCTTTAACCTATCCAGCTTTACCTTCAGAGTGATTACCGCTTCATATTCTTCTTCACTTGCATCTATCTCATTTTTTGGAGTAGCACTTGCTTCTTTGGTTCTACTATGAGCTAAATTTGGAGACAAAGAATGACTCCCCTCCATGTTGGACATTCTTCATTTGATGTAGATGCCTCTGGACCTGAAACCTTTGTGCTTGATTGTTGGACTTCTCTTTAATTTGTTCCTGCATAATCATCACAATCTTCTTCAAGAATCTTTCCCTTTCCTTTATCTTCATACCATGGTCTTAGTTCATCAAAGGCCACATCTCGCGAGACTTTTATTTCCTTTGTTCTAGGGTTGTAACACTTGTATCCTTTTTTCTCCATCGAGTAGCCGATGAAAACGCATTTTTCTTATCTTGGTTCCATCTTTGTTCTAACTTCTTGTGGAATGTGAACAAAGAAAACACATCCAAGCACTTTGAGGTGTGTAGCATCATGTTTCTTACCGGAATATACCTCCTCTGGAGTCAAGTGATGTATTCCCGATGTTGTGCACCTATTCATCAAGTAAATGGTAGTTGTGTTAGCTTCAGCCCAATAGTACAATGGTACCTTCATCTCGTTGAGCATGCATCTTGCAATTTTAGCAATTTGCCTATTTTTCCTCTCAACTACTCCATTTTGTTATGGCGTATACCTACAATTAAACTGCCTTTTGATCCCATTCGCTTGTAGAAAATCTAAAAATTCTTTGGAGGAGTATTCTCCTCCACCATCGGACCTTAAGGTTTTGATAGACCTTCCTGTTTCTTTTTCAACTTCAACTTTGAATGTTTTGAATATAGAAAACACCTCTAACTTTTGTTTCATACAAAACAACCATATCTTTCTTGAGTGTGTAAGACAATAGTTACGCAATATAACACAGGAACAATAGCAGAGAAGATAACAGATATAGGAGAATCTCAACAATTTTCTACTAGCAACAAGTACAAAGCTGATGGCGTTGTCCACCTGTGCTCTCTCAAGGTAGAGCTTAAATGGTGATCTAGACACCTCTAGATAGGGAGATACAAGGTAGAGGTATGCTAGTTCAATTCGATGTCTCAGGTAGTGCAGAATTCATGTATATATAGGATCATGGATGGCCTTCCATGGACGGCTATACATGGGCGGTAGAGCGTGGGCGGCCATCGCCCGTGTAATTGTCATACACGACTTAGGTCGGTTGAACCGACCTAACAAATATAAATGATTTCTGACTCCAACAAGGAATATTCCATGGAATATTCCCTTTATCGTCATGCCGGGGGTGCTGTCCCCGGACCCCCACTAGGGGGCCAACGCAAGGGGGCTCGCTGGCCCCCTTGGACCCCCCAGCCGGGGCTGCTCCTCGCTACCCCAGACCCCACAATTGGGGACCCTGGTAACTCCCTTTCCTTACAATATCTTACATGGTCCAATATGACCTTCATCCAACATGCAAGTTGGGATTCCCATCAATTGGGTAATGCACGCTTGGTTTCTCCTCATAATGGGGGCCTTACAAAATGTGCATACATTCATGAGGGGTAGACATTGATCATATACTAACACCCCCCTTCAATGTTTATCGATGAAAAATCAAGTAGGTTTCGGTCCAATGCCCATCTATTGAAGATGCCTGTTGAGCTGCTCTCTTCCAAGTGCTTTAGTGAATATGTCAGCACAATTTGCCTCTGTTGGGCAATATTCTAGCTCCACAATTTCATCTTCAATTAGCTCACGAGTGTAATGGTACTGTACTTCTATGTGCTTGGTGCGAGCATGAAATACTGGGTTCTTTGCAATAGCCATACAACTTTGATTATCACACTTGAGTACAGTCGCCATATTTGATGGAAAGCCTAGATCTGCAAGAATTCTCCTTAACCGGACTGCCTCACAAGAAGCAAAACAAGCTGCTTTGTACTCTGCTTCAGTGGAGGAGAGTGCGAGAGTTGGTTGCTTTCTACTTATCCAAGAAAATATTCCTGAACCAAGTAAGAAACCTCAACAAGCAAGTGCTCAAACAATTCAATTAAAGTGTGTCAACATCATTGATATTTTTTAAATGGAGGTTCGGCCAAGGCCTACTCCCTCGAGCTTTAACTTTGAAATTGCAACTGTACAAGGAAGAGCATAGTATCCATGGGACCCGCCTTATCCCACAAGAACAAGAGTTTACATAGTTGGGTTAAACAACAATCACAACTACCGCAGGGCAGAATAGGCAGTGGCACATCAACCACATGATACATCATTCCAAGTTAACATGTCTCTTACAAGTGCTGCCAATGAGGATTGAACCCTCGCCCGTGTCTCAAGAGGCGAAAGGTCCAACCACCAAGACAATGTATTTTGTAATTCGTAGTGCGAACATCGTTGATGACCTGTAATTAATCGTTAGGTAGGTTATCTCCGGGCCTAGACGGATGACTTATATATAAGAATCATAATCTATGTAGCTCTCTCGAAAAAAAATCTTATGTTTACGAGGTACTCACAACATTGCTCCAAACATAATAATTGTAATTTTCCTCCGTTTACTAGGTCTTGATCGTCATGGTTGATGAACGGATGTGCGTCTCCTCTGCGCCGTTGAGCCTGCTCTCACTCAAGTGCGTGGTTTTCATTAAACTGCAGAATGCGTACGGATCACTCATGCAGATTTCGTGCTCAGGACCATGTCCTTATGGCATTGCAAACATCTTTGTACTTCAGTAAGTCTGTCCCACATCAGGTTTTTGCTCCACGATCGGATTCTTTCTTGGACTTTCTACGTCCTAATGTGAACTAGATTCTGCGGCTTTCCATTTTAGGGCTCCGGATATCTTTGCAGTGGAGAAGGAGAAAGTATATTTCTCAAATCTCAAGTCGGAATTCAGCAGAGAATCATATACACGGCTCGATAAAGAATAGGATTCTGCAAAAGACAAAGTGCGTCAATGCAGATTACACTTATCATGATTCTTTCCTGTGTCGTTTCTACACAGCATTTTGAAAATTTTGACGAATGATATTCGACTGCGGCTTTTGATTATCTGGAGGGTGTAACATTTGGGCCGTGAAATTATGAGCGGAAGAATATTGATTACGTCTTTAACAAGGAGAAGGCATAATCATAGGCTCGTTTTCGCACGTGTTTTCAGTCAGTTTGGTAGCCACGTACTTTCCATATTTAACTCAGTATACCCCTCCGAGAAAAGTATCCTATCTAGATATCCAGGGAGAACAATACCGTGCTGGTTTTTCCTCTCGCAGAAGAGTTTTTGCAGTGCATATTCTGAGGGTGTCCGTTTTTATGATGAGAGGCTGGGGAATTTACTTCGGAATCAACACAGTGTGGAAGATCAGTCACATGATCCGAGTGCTCTTCAAGAAGGGAAGGTTTTCAGTCCTGAAATCCATAAGGATGTGCAACATACAGCAAAAGTGGCAGCTAGGACACAGTTTCAATTGTCTAGGAAAAAGCGTAGGAAATATTTTGAGAGAGAACTTATGGTTCAATCAGGAAAGGAGCAAAATATTATAGACCACTCTGGAATAGACTGCAGTGTGAGAGGTGTGACATTGAATTCGAATGATACGAATGAAGAATTGCAAACTCAGCAGAGAGAGAGGGATGAGGCCGTTAGTGACATGAAAGATGCATTTGGTGATGTCGAAGAGATAAATGAAAATAAAGAGAAGAAGGTTATACATATGAATGATAAACTCACTGAATGTGCGAGATATTCAGGTCTCAAACGTAAACACAAATCAATCTCACACAATAAGTCAGATAAGAAAACTTTTGATTTTTCGGATGTGGACAAAGTCTATGAGCTCCTTCTTGAACAAACACAATCAGTATTGAAGAAAAATGAGAAAGATGGCTTAGCAAAAGTATTCAAACATTTTCGTGATGAAGGCTGGGCATCAGAGCAGGCCTTGCGGCAGTATCACATTGGTCCGGTCCTTTTTCCCCAGGCAGTTGCTCGATTTCGGAAATTCTTCTTCTCAAAATGTACTCCTGAATTAAGGGAACATATCCTCCAATTGGGGCCATCTCCTGAAGCTGATCAGTTGATCCTACCATTGCTTGGAAAATTTTCATTTACAGAATTCTCTGATGAAATTGCACGATACAAAGTGCTTGCAGAAACTGCTGATTTGACCAAACCACATACTTGGTTCCCCCTTGCTCGAGCTATGAAGCGAAGAATTATCTATCATTCAGGTCCTACCAATAGTGGTAAAACCTTCAATGCACTTCAGAGATTCAAGGCAGCTTCCTCTGGTATATATTGTGGCCCATTACGACTTCTTGCAATGGAGGTGTATGACAATGTGAATGCTGATGGGGTGTATTGCAGTCTAATCACAGGACAAGAGAGGAAAGAAGTGCCCTTTGCCACTCATGTTGCTTGCACTGTAGAAATGGTATCAATGATGAAGTCCTATGAAGTGGCTATACTTGATGAAATACAGATGATTACTGATGAATACAGAGGTTGGGCTTGGACTCGTGCATTTCTTGGTGTTCCAGCTGATGAAGTCCATGTATGTGGAGATCCTAGTGCGTTGAAATTGATAAGAGAGCTATGTGCTGTCACAGGTGATGATTTTGAGGAGTACTCATATGAGCGATTTGAACCTTTGTCAATAGATGATAATTCCTTGGGAGGAAGGTATGGAAACATCAAGCCTGGGGATTGCATTGTGTCATTCTCACGCCGGGATATCTTTAGCATAAAACGGTCTATAGAAATGGTTACAAAGAATCGCTGCTGTGTAATTTATGGAGCTTTGCCACCTGAAACAAGAAGACATCAAGCTCAGCTTTTCAATGACCCAAATAGTGGCTATGATGTATTGGTTGCTACAGATGCTGTTGGTATGGGCCTGAATCTCAACATTCGGAGAGTCATCTTTCACAGTATCGAAAAGTACACTGGCACAGTGGTTGAAAAGGTGCCTGCCTCACACGTGAAGCAGATTGCTGGAAGAGCAGGTAGAAGAGGAACCATGTATGAAGCTGGGATTGCAACAACTTTTTTCTCAAAAGACATGCCATACCTTCTTCAATGCATGTCAGAACCATTTGGTGAGGCACATAGTGCTGGGCTCTTTCCTGGGTTTGAACAGATAGAGCTTTTCGCATCGCAGTTGCCAGAGGCTACTCTTGCAAAGCTATTTGATCGTTTTGCAGAGAGCTGCCGAGTTGATGGGTCCTTTTTCCTATGTAACCATGAAAATCTTAAGCAGATCGCCGGCGTGATTGACAAGGTCAAAGATTTGACTTTGGAGGACAAAATGTCTTTCATCTTGGCTCCTGTGAATTCTCGGAATCCAAAGGTAGTGGGTGCTCTACTCAGCTTTGCCCTAGCCTACAGCAGGAGGCTCCCTGTTCATTTGGCTATGGGGGCCCCCACAGAATCGGCCAGAAGTGTTTTGCAGCTCATGGATCTGGAGGCTAGACATCATGTTCTATCTCTATACCTTTATCTAAGTCAGCGATTGCCTGAAGAATATTTTCCTCAGAAGGAACAAGCAGAGCAGATGGCAGCAGATGTTGCCCTTGTTTTGGGGCAGTCATTGGTTCAAACAAACATCAAAACAATGCATGCTTACCCTACTGCAGCCCAAAGGAAGCTGAGAAAAAACAAATCACCACAACGGTGAAAGTGAATGCTTTTACCTATTGGATCGTTCTCCTCAAGTGATTCTGAGCTGTTTTCAATGAAGTTTTCACTCATAATGATCACATACTCCTATTTAATACCAATTTGTTTCTTAAGTACTGTCTTCACTTTTTTTTCTTGAGTGTGTTATTGAATTGTTTACTGCATTATGGGAAGGATGCATCTCTCCTCCTTCCTCCATTGATTAAAGCAGCGTTGGTTTTTGATTTAAATGTAAGAAGTGCTATGTTGCTGTAGCTCTTGATGGGTTCATTGTCATGGTTTGTCATATTATAGAGCCTTGCAGCAGGCAGTTAGATCCAATTATTTCTTTTAATGTTCAGTGCATGAGTGACCAAATGTTCTGTGCATGTATGGGTTTCTTCTGTCAACTTTTTGAGATAAGGAATAACCTTGTTTGTAGTTTTGGTATGTTAGATGTCCCTCCATTTAAAGCATGTGAAAGTTTTTGCATCTGTGATGTTCTCATGTTAAGAACAAAGTGAGGCAAGGGATTTGCAAAGGGGCTCTTGCTTTGCATTTGTTCTAGATGCTGCTAAGATCTAGAACATTTGCATTTCGTTTGAAGGATTTGCATGTGCTATCCATAGAAGGTATCCAAGGGACAGTATGCACACAAATATGCGATAGTACTACTTTTCTCTGAACTGTTTTTTGAGACTTAGGGCAATGACCATGTTTTTATTTGTTTGAAATGACATGAGCCTCATATTTTCCTCGTTTTGTGAGAGCCCTTGGTGCAAGGAAATTCATGGTTAGTAGTGAAATTGCTTTTAGGTTCTAGCTGGAAAGGAAGATTTCGAATGGCCATACTTGAATGTGTTTCTCATCTCAACTCTATGGAATCACAGTTTACATGTATTTTATTGAAGTATTGCAATGCTCAATCAATTATTAATGTTTATTCTTTTGTGGTATCTTCTTGTGAAGATCTTTGTGTACATCTCAAATTTGACACCTAAATGTTGTTAGTGCAAGCATAGAAAATAGGGTTCCTCAAAAGTGTCAATGTGCTCTAACCGTCACTAAAGATGGTGGCAGAAGACCAACACCAAAATCAGCTTAAAGGCATTTGAACCACACACACTCAATAGTCGTGAAAACTTCCCTATACTAAGCCTCACAACTAAAAGTGGCCACAATAGGCTGTTTCTTGTTCAACCAAGATATGCATGAGCTACTAAGCATTAAGCGAAAACCACTGATGAAAATGTGAGGGTCGTAGTGGCAAGCCCAATCTGAGTTTAAAAAAGCATATAAATTTGGCGATATTGATCCCCCCTTGGGATGAAACAATACAATTAGCCGGGCACCACTCAAGTAGCAAAAGACACGTTTAGCTCTCTGACAATGCTTGACACCTTGACAATGCATAAATGTGCTCATATAAGAGCTGCAAGTGCACATATACTAGGAATAATGGTCACTCGGAATATTGGTCACTCGACACCTGAGAGCAAAAGTCTCATCAAAATCAATATCTTTCTCTTGAGCATAACCTTTGGCAACAAGTCTAGTCTTATACCTATCATTTGTTCCATCAAGCTTACATTTATGCTTGTATACCCATTTAGTACTAATGGCCGTTTTTCTTAGAGGAAAATCACATAAATACCAAGTACCATTCTTCATAATAGCATCATATTTTGATTGCATACCAACCATCATATGCTGATTGCATACCATCTATTCAATTTTTTGAATTCTGTGCTTCATCAAAAGAAACATACTCATTCTCATCAGAAAAACTAAAGACAACCATTTCATAACAATTTGATGCAAAGCAAGCACTATGAGAGCCTAAAGAAGTATGATATGACAAACGTGCATCTGATTTGCTATCTCTCAAATTCTACACTAACCATCTAGGTATAGTTTTTGCCCCTTTTATGTCAACCCTCTCATCAACAAGTGCATCATGAAAATTTGCATCAAAATGGAATGATCTGCATCATCATTTGATACCTCTAAAGGCTGAGAAATCACCTCGTTTGGACCGACACTTGACTATCCACCTATAAAAAGAGGAAGCAAAGTGTCATACACATCCTTTAAGCTAACTGATCTCCTTGGTACATGAAAGTAAGGGTTGAATTGCATCTTCCACAAAAACAACATTATGACTTACCAAAATGTATTTAGTCTCTGAATGATATTGGGGATGGCCTTTGAAGAACCATACCCAACAAAAGACATCTCATTGCTTTATTATCCAATTTTTTGCATTATGATTCAACCACTACTGCATATGCTAAACAACCAAAGGCATGCAGATGAGAAACAAAGGGCTTATGACCATATCAAGCCTCATATGGAGTGATAGATTGCAATGCTTTGATGGGACAATAATTATTAAGTACATATGTTGCACACATAATAGCCTCAATCCAAAAGTTACATGGTAAAGGTTGATTTTTGACCATGCACGTTGCCATTTCCGTGAGAAACTTGTTCCTCCTTTCAACAATTCCATTTTATTAGATGTATACGACACTGTACACTGATGTTTTATCCCACACTTAACCAAAAATGCATTAAACTCAGAATGTATGTATTTTTCCTCTCAATTAGAAGGGACCAATTTGCATGTTGACAAAGTTTTAGACATAATCAATAATTTTTTGAAGCACGCAAACACTTCGGACTTTGCTTTCAATAGATAAACCCATGCATGCTTGGAAAAGTCACCTATGAAAGTCATGAAGCATAGGTAGCTCTCAAATGAAAATATTTGCATGGGACAACAAACACCACTATGAATAAGTTGTAATTCATGAGTAGCTTTAATTGAATCATCTTTTGGAAAGGACAAATGCTTCATTTTGCCCAAAATGAAGCCCTCATAGATGTGTTTAAATTAGAGGGTGATTCAAGTTGGGGTAGGGAGGGTACCATTTTGAATTTCTGTAGGCAAAGCAAACTAGAGAAACTCAGATGAGCAAAGGGTGCATGCCAACTTTGCAGATAGCTTAAGAATCATGAACTACACACGCTGAATCATTCAAAAATTTTGCATAGTTTATGAGCTTATACAACTCATTATGTAAAATACTAGAAGTAATAATAACATCACCATTCGAGAGATCATGAATTGTACATATGATATCAATAAATTTGATAACCAAGCCAATCTTGGCTAATGTTGAAACTGTAATATATATATTCTAATCCTTTTCACATATAAAGCATTTGACAATGTGAAAGGATTACCATAAGTAGTCAAAATGATCTTTCCAAATCCCATTATAGGATAAATAGAGTTGTTAGCACATGTGATAGTATTTTCTGTAGAGGCAGACTCAAGTGAAGTGAAGAAGCTCTACTGCAAGGTAATATGTTTGGTTGCACCACTATCAAAGTGCCAAACAATCAAGTCTACTGCAGACATGCATTGCTCATGAGAAGATGGGTCATAGCTTCAAATAGTAGTAAATGCCCACATTTCATTTTGAACAAGATTAGTAGAATCTGTTTCAGGTGTAGAGGCCTTTGCAACAACCATTCCGAACTCTTTCTTCTTTGCCTCCTTTGCAACCAATTTAGGGGAACTCTTTCTGACATGATCATTTGCCTTGAAGTACTTGCAAAGTTGTTTCTCCTTTTCCATTTTCTTGTTATCTTTGTCTTCCTTCTTTGACTCTGCAACATTAGTGATTTTTGCTTACTAGTAGATTGCCATTCTCAATAGCTAAGAAAGCTTTATCTACAACATGCATAATTAACATAATCGGCCTAGATTGATCCTCCTGCAAGAAAACAAAGACTAACTCCTCAAAGGTGAAGGCATTTAGATTTCCTTTCATCATCAAATGAAGAGTAGAAGCTGTTGATATATTTAGGTAGTGATGTGTGTGAACACTCTAGGACCGCCGGGGCACTTTTTTCCCTCTTTAGGAGGTTTTTTTCCCCCGGCTTGTATATACGCCTATTGCCCTAATGGGCTACTGATTTTTGTACATTCTTGAGTAATACATTCAGTCTTGTGTGTTGTGCTCCAAGCTTCTTCTTCTTCCTTGTGCTGTTCGCGTGCTTCCGCAGACGTCTAACTCCAACAATTGGTATCAGAGCAGGTCGTCGCTTCTTCTAGGGCGCCGTCGACACTCCTCCGTTTGCAGTCTCAGATTCGCACGAAATTTGGTGAGCATACTCAGGGTGTTTCCGAGATCAAAACAGCTTTGCCTTGTGGTGCCAAAATCGCGATCTGAGCTTGTTTCGGCCTCCGAATGCACTATCGCAGCGCTTGTGTAGGCTATTTCGTCCTTTTGTGCCAAAGGTATAAACCAGTTTCTGCTCGCCAGTTTAAGCGTCCCGAAGTCTGCTACAGGTCTAGCAGAACTCGTCTGGGCAGTTCTGTTCAACTTTTTGAGATACAATCAATTTTCTGCATCAAGGTATTTTAGTCACCGGCCATGGCTGAAAGCAGTGATGTATTCCGTATGTTGGCTGTTGAGGATAAGTTGGATGGTACCAACTACCCATTATGGGCTTATATGATGCGACATGTACTGGTTGCAAAAGGATTGTGGAACATTGTGCAGGGTGTTGAAAGATGTCCTGTTACACCTGTAATGACAGGTACTGCAAATATAGGTGTTGGAGCTGATGAAGATGGTGTCGAAGATGATATTCCGTAGATTCCTGTTCGTGCTACTGTTTCTGTTGCACCTACTGTAGAACAGATTCGTTGGGATGGCAGAGATGCCCAGACACATGCATTGATAGCTTTGTCTGTCAAACGTGCCATTATTCCTCACATTCGCTCTTGCAGAACAGCAAAGGATGCTTGGGATACACTTACCACTTTGTACTGGGCTAGGAATGAGGCTCGTGTTGCTTACCTCCGAAAACAGTTGGAGAGTGAGCACATGAATGAAGGTGATTGTATGGACAATTTTCTTACAAAGATCAAAGACCTGAAGGAACAATTGATTTCTGCTGATGAGGTTATACTAGATAGCTCACTTATGCAGACCGTTCTGAATGGTCTTCCTGATTCATATTAGAGTTTTGCCTCTACTCTTCGGTTGATGATGAAAGGCAATCCAAATGCCTTGTCATTTGAGGAATTAGTCTCTGTTCTGTTGCAGGAAGATCAGTCCAAGCAGAACAGGTCCATTATGCGTGTTGCAGATCAAGCTTTCCTGGCTAGTCAGAAGGGCAAAGGAAAATGGAGCTCTTCTACTAGTAAGCAGAAATCTGCAAATGCTGCACAATCGAAGAACCAGGATAAAGATGAGAAGAAATCAGAAAAGCAGAAATTGTTCTGCAAGTACTGTAAAGGAAATGATCATATTATAAAGAACTATCAAAAATTGGCTGCTAAAGAGGCAAAGAAGAAAGAGGCTGGAATGGTTGTTGCAGAGGCCTCTACACCAAAAACAGAGTCTGCAAATCTTGTGCAGGAAGAAGAATGGGCGTTTACTACTGTCTGCAGTTTTGACCCATCTTCTCATGATCAGTGCATGTCTGCAATAGACTCAGATGTTTGGTACTTTGACAGTGGGGCGACCAAACATATTACCTCGCAGCGCAGTTTCTTCTCTTCACTCGAGCCTGCCCCTACAGGGAATACTGTCACATGCGCCAATAAATCCTCTTATCCTGTTATGGGAGTTGGTAAGATCATTCTGACTACTGCTGATGGTAGTTCTTTCACTTTGTCAGATGCTTTATTTGTGCCAGGGATCAAAAAGAACCTGTTATCAGTTTCTGCATTAGCCAAGATTGGCTTGGTTGTGAAATTCGTTGATGACAGGTGTACAGTCCATGATCTCTCAAATGGCGATGTGATTATTGCTTCTGGCATTTTATGTCGTGGGCTGTATAAGCTCATAGACTATGAAAGATCTGTGAATGATTCGGCATGTGCAGTTCATGATTCTCAGGCTATGTCAGATGCAAAGCTTTGGCATGCACGCTTTGGTCATCTGAATTTTGCTAGTTTGTTACGCCTGCAGAAATCTGAAATTTGCCCAAACTTGAGGCACCTGGAAAACATGTTTGTGAAGGCTGTATTTTGGGCAAAATGCAGCGTTCTTCCTTTCCAAAAGATGGTTCAGTTCGGGCTACGCAGAAATTGCAGCTTGTACATAGTGATGTCTGTGGTCCTATGCAGACACCCTCTTTTGGAAATTACCTTTACTTCGTGACTTTCATTGATGATTTTTCCAGGCATGCATGGGTATATCCACTCAAAGCAAAGTCTGAAGTGTTCATGTGCTTCAAACAGTTTTTGGTTTTAGCTGAAAATCTGTCAGCATGTAAAATGGGCACCCTCCGTTCTGATCGAGGGGGGGAATATATGTCTTCAGATTTTAATGCATTTCTGGCTGAACGTGGGATAAAACACCAGTGTACAGTGCCGTATACACCTCAACAGAATGGAGTTGCTGAACGGAAGAACAGGTCTCTCATGGAGATGGCGAGGTGTATGGTCAAGAGTCAGGCTTTACCTCATAGTTTCTGGCTTGAGGCTGTCATGTGTGCAACATATGTACTGAACAGGTGTCCCACTAAAGCGTTGCAGTCTATCACTCCATATGAGGCTTGGCATGACCGCAAGCCATCTGTTGCTCATCTGCGTGTTTTTGGTTGTTTGGCATATGCATTAGTGCCTGAACAACATCGCAGAAAATTGGATGATAAGGCAGTAAAATGTATTTTTGTTGGATACACTTCTGAAAGTAAAGGCTATCGTCTGTATCATCCACAAACTAAACGCTTTCTGGTTAGCCGTGATGTTGCCTTTGTGGAAGATGCTATTCAGCCATTGCTTTCATGTACTAAGGAGACATCTGTTAGCTCCAAAGACATGTATGATACTTCGATGCCTCTTTTTACAGGTGGACAGTCTAGTGCTGGTCCTAATGAGGCAACTTCTCAGCCCTTGCAGGTTTCATATGATGATGCATATCATTCCATTTCTGATGCAGATTTACATGATGCACTTGCTGATGAGAGAGCTGATATTGAGCAGGCAAAAACTATGCCAAAATGGCTGGTGCAGACTTTGCGTGACAGCAAATTAGATGCACCTTTGTCATATCGTACTTGTTCAGGCTCTCATAGTGCCTCCTTTGCATCAGATTGCTATGCTATGGCTGCATCTAGTCTCTGTGATGAGAATGAGCCTGTTTCTTTTGATGAAGCACAGAATTCAGAAAACTGGATGGCTGCTATGCAATCTGAATATGATGCTATAATGAAGAATGGTACATGGTCTTTATGTGACTTGCCTCCTGGCAAGAAGGCCATTGGCACTAAGTGGGTATACAAGCTGAAGCGTAAACCTGATGGTACAGTTGATAGGTATAAGGCTAGGCTTGTTGCAAAGGGTTATGCGCAGGAAAGAGGCATTGATTTTGATGAGACCTTTGCACCTACATGCCGTATGACTACTGTTCGGAGCATTTGTGCACTTGCAGCCCATCATGGTTGGAATGTACATCAGTTGGACATTAAAACAGCATTTCTGAATGGTGACTTGCATGAAGAAGTGTATGTTTTTCAGCCCCGTGGCTTTGTGCAGAAAGGGCATGAAAACCAGGTGTGCAGGTTAAAGAAGGCGTTATATGGTTTAAAGCAAGCACCACATGCTTGGTATGAGAAGATACATGCCTATCTGATTGCACATGGTTTTGAGAACACTCCAACTGAAAGCACCTTATATGTTAAGCGTGCTAATGATGTGCTTCTGATCATTGTTGTCTATGTAGACAACATGCTGCTCACTGGTCCTATTGAGAAGCATATTGCTGATTTCAAGGCTGATTTGCATGCCTCATTTGAGATGTCTGATTTGGGGCATTTGCATCACTATTTGGGCATTCAGTTTATGCACGTTGATGGTGGAATGGCTTTGTGTCAAACGAAATATATTGACACATTATTGCAGCGTTTTGGCCTTGAAGACTGTAAGCCTATTGCCACTCCTATGGAGACAGGTTTACGATTGAGTCTTCATGATACTGGAGATGCATTTGATGCTGTTCTCTATCAGCAGGCTGTTGGATGCTTGATTTACTTATGCATTACTCGACCAGATATTCAGTTTGCTGTCTCACAGATGAGCAGGTTTATGCATTGCCGAGGAGTCACGCATTGGAAGGCGGTTAAGCGCATCTTTCGCTACTTGAGTGGTACTCGGCTACTTGGGTTGTTTTATCCCAAGGGGGATCCCTACCACCAGATTTGCATGCTTTTTCTGACTCAGACTGGGCTGGTTGCTATGACACTCGTGTGTCCACCAGTGGCTTTTGCTTCATGCTTGGTAGCTCATGTATATCTTGGTTGAGCAAGAAGCAGCCTACTGTGGCCACTTCCAGTTGTGAGGCTGAGTATAGGGCAGCTTTCACAGCTACCGTTGAGTGTGTGTGGCTCAGACGCCTCATGGCTGATTTGGGTGTTGGCCAGTCTTCTGCCACCACCATCTTCACTGAGAGTCAGAGAGCATTGGCAGTTGCGAGGAACCCTGTGTTCCATGCTCGCACTAAGCACATTGAGGTGCATTATCACTATGTCAGGGAGAGGTTCTCTGCTGGGGAGATCAGCTTGGCATATGTGCCCACGCAGGAGAACATTGTAGACCTTTTCACGAAGGCTCTGCCTAGGGAGAAGTTTGAAGCTTTCCGCAAAGCTTTGGGCTTACTTCCTTTTGTGGAGTGATTTCCACATAGCTTGGCACTTCCTTATACATGAGTGCCAGCTCCTTGTTCACCGCATCACTCCCAGGGGGGATTTGTTAATATATTTAGGTAGTGATGTGTGTGAACACTCTAGGACCGCCGGGGCACTTTTTTCCCTCTTTAGGAGGTTTTTTTCCCCCGGCTTGTATATACGCCTATTGCCCTAATGGGCTACTGATTTTTGTACATTCTCGAGTAATACATTCAGTCTTGTGTGTTGTGCTCCAAGCTTCTTCTTCTTCCTTGTGCTGTTCGCGTGCTTCCGCAGACGTCTAACTCCAACAGAAGCAAAAACTCTAATAGGAATTTGAAACATTTTTAAGAGCAGACTGCACAAGTAAACTATCTGGCAATATTTCATCATAAAAAATCAACTGCTCCTTCAAATCTTCAATGTTTGTCAAAAAAATGCCTATTGAATCTCCTTCATTCGTATGCTCACTCACCAACTGTTTTTGGAGGTAAGCAACACAATCCTCATTTCTTACTTGGTATAATGTTGTAAGATTATCGCAAGCATCTTTTTTTATCTTGTAGGAGTGAATGTGAGGGATAATGGCATGTTTGATAGACAAAGCTATTAATCCATGTGCCTCTACATCTCTTCCATTTCAATGAACTTGCTTTGTTGTAGGTGCAACAAGAACCGAAGCACGATAACAAAAATTGAAGATCATCATCGTCAATACCATGTGCATCACCTTCAAGCACTGTATTTGTAGGTGTAGTAGAGCATTTTTCAATAATCTGCACAATATTCCATAACCCTTTTGCTACCAATACATGATACATCATGTATGACCATAATGGGTAATTAATACCATCCAACTTATCCTCAACAATCAACATACAAAATACATCATTGCTTTCAACCATGGCCAATGAATAAATAACATGATGTGAAAAATTGAATGTATCTCAAAAATTTAAACAAAAATACCATGTCGAGCTCTACTAGGCATGTAGCAGACTTCGAGACATTTATACTAGTGAACCAAAACTTGTATATGTGTGTGGCAAAAGAGGACAAAATTTCCTACATAGTCGTTGTGATAGTGCATTCAAAGGTTGAAACGAGCTCAAATCAAAATTTCAATGCCATAGAAGAAGCTTTTTTGAACTCTTAATCACCCCAAGTATGCTCACCAATTTTTGTGGGATTTTGAGATTGTGATTGGAGGGGTGTCAATGATGCCCTAGGTGGCGACTTGCTCTTATACTGATTGTTGGAGTTTGAGATATGCACACACAAATAAACAAAACAAGGAAGAAGAAGAAGAAGCTTAGAGAACTACACAACATAGAATTTACTACCAAATGAATGTACAAAGGATAAGTGACCCGTTACGGTTATAATAATATATACAAGCTAATGGAAAAAACCTACTAAAGAGGGAAAAGTTGCCTTAGTAGTCCTACATGTGTTCATACACATTGTTACTAAAATATATGAACAATGTGAAGAAGCTTGGAGAACTACACAACATAGAATGTATTACCAAGTGAATGTACAAAGGATAAGTGACCCATTAGGGTTATAATAATATATACAAGCCAAAGGGAAAAACCTACTAAAGAGGGAAAAGTTGCCTCAGTAGTCCTACGTGTGTTCACACACATCACTACTAAAATACATTAATAATTTTGTCACAGTAGAAGAGGAATTTTCCACTAAATCTAAGGTCCCAAATATTCAAGTACTTTGAAGCCTACAACCTAACATATTGCGTTGCTAGAGCTGGATATTAGGTTTTATATTGAATAAATCCATTTTTGATTGCTTCTTGTATCCTCAACTAATTATGGTACGTCGCTAGATAAAATTGTATCAACTGGTTGATTTCCTATCATTGTTATTTCTAGCCAATCGACATTGATACATACTTATGATTTATCTTCAATGATTTTAGCATAAAATAGATTATAATTGCATGCATCTTTTTCTTGATAAGATCCTAATGTAGTATAAAATCATTTTTGCATGGATTGTGTATGAAATTTCTTATAGATCCAACATTATTGACAATAAAAGCATATCTACTTGTTGAATATATTAGTGATATTTCTAGACCAATCAATATCGCTACATCCATGTTTAAAATATTAGCTCAAAGATCTTTTTTAAGAAATAGAATGAATGTAGAAAAAAAAAATCGGAAAAAAATTTTATGGAATTGATTAGCATATATGAAAATAAGTGTTCATGTTAGAAATGATGGACCTCAAGCAAAGATCATATACAAAAAACCAGACGAATAGATTTTCCAATTCGATGGAGGAAATAGATATAGTAGATGCATATATGCCATAAATAGAAGACCTCCAATAGATAAAATATCTTCTACATATATAAAAACTTAAATGAATAAACGATTGGGTATCAATAAATTGATAGGATTTCCAAAAGATCAACCAACTCATACAAGTCCTTACGAAGAATAGAGAAGAAAATCATATGATAATAATCAACAACAACGTATGTAAATAGATATCTCAATAGAGGAAGTATATGAGAAGGAAGTGACCTATCTAGTAGATACATCATTTATATATGCCTATGAAAGACCGCACACTTACTTTCTAGAAAAGTACCAAGTTATACGCAGATGTTGTCCCCAATAGCTGCATTATATACTCAAGTAAGTTTATCTATCTCCACCTCTATTTTGACATGCCCAAGGATATCACATTTATAATGGAAAATATTGTAAAAATGTTTGACTAAAGAAGGTTAAACCATCGATTAAATTTTAGTTCCTTTAAACCATCGATTATCTATCTCCGCACACTTACTTTCTAGAAAAGTACCAAGTTATACATATATGTTGTCCCCAATAGCTGCATTTTATACTCAAGTAAGTTTATCTATCTTCACCTCTATTTTGACATGCCCAAGGATATCACATTTATAATGGAAAATATTGTAAAAATGTTTGATTAAAGAAGGTTAAACATCGATTATAGGAAATTTTAGTTCCTTTGAACAAAAAAAAAACAAGGTAAGCCTCTCTCTAGTCTACTTGATTAAGGGACTAGAGTGTGAACACTAACCTCTTCCTATTATTGGATCACTAATCTCTCAAGTTCAAACTCCCAAGGAGGGAGATCTTTTTTCTTGATGGAACAATTTGATTTTGATTGGTTTGTTGATATATTTTGGTAGTGATGTGTGTGAACACACTTAGGACCACCGGTGCATTTTTTTTTCTCCCTTTAGGAGGTTTTGTTCGCCTGCTTTATATATATGCCTATAAAACTAATGGGTTACTTATCTTTGTAGATTCACTTGGTAATACATTAAGTATTGTGTATTGTGCTCCAAACTTCTTCTTCTTCCTTGTGCTATTTGTGTGTTTCCGCATACTTCAAACTCCAACAATTGGTATCAGAGCAGGTTCTCACTTCATCTAGGGTGTCGTTGACACCTCTCCAGTCACAATCTCAAAATCACACAAAAATTAGTGAGCATACTCAAGATGATTAGAAGTTAAAAAATGCTTTGCTTTCTGCATCAAAATTTCAATGTGAGCTTATTTCGACCTCCAAATGCACTATTGTAGTGCATGTGTAGGCAATTTCGTCCTTTTGTGCCAAATGTATTTACAAGTTTGCATTTGCTATTACAAGCATATCGAAGTCTTCTACAGTCTTAGTAGAGCTCGACAAGATAGTTATGTTCAACTTTTTGAGATACAATCATTTTTCTGCATTAGGGTATTTAATCAGTGGCCATGGCTGAAAGCAATGATCTATTCCATATGTTGGTTGTTGAGGACAAGTTGGATGGTACTAATTACCTGTTATGGTCATATATAATGCATCATGAATTGGTAGAAAAAGGCCTGTGGAATATTGTGTAAGGTATTGAAAAATGTCCCTACTACACCTACAAATACAATATCAAGGATGATGATCTTGAGATTCCTCTTTGTGCTATGGTTCCTGCTATGCCTACTATAGAGCAACTTCATTCGAATGGCAGAGATGCTCAAATAAATACATTGATAGATTTGTCTATCAAACATGCCATTATCCTCACATTCATTCTTACAAAACAACAAAGGATGTTTGGTATATATTTACCACTTTATTGTTGGAGTTTGAGGTCTGTGGAAGCACACAAACATCACAAGGAAGAAGAAGAATCTTGGTGCACAACACACAATACTGAATGTGTTACCACTAGAAATTTACAAAGTTGACTGACCCATTAGGGTTATATGCGTATATACAAGCCATGAGAAAAAAACCTCCTAAAGAAGGAAAAAAGTGCCCCGATGGTCCTAGAGTGTTCACACACATCACTACCTAAATATATCAACAAACCTACCCTAGGAGTGATGCAGTGAACAAGGAGCTAGCACTCATGTATAAGGAAGTGCCAAGCTATGTGGAATCAATCCACAAAAGGAAGTAAGCCCAAATCTTTGTGGAAAGCTTCAAGCTTCTCCCTACGTAGAGCCTTTGTGAAAAGGTCTCCAATGTTCTCCTATGTTGGCACATATGCCAAACCGATCTCTCCAGTAGAGAACCTCTTCCTGGCATAATCATAGTGCACCTTAGTTAGTGTGAGCATGGAACATAGGTTTCCTCGCAACTACAAATGTGCTCTAACTATTAGTGAAGATGGTGGTGGCAGAAGACTGACCAACACCCAAATTAACCATAAGGTGTGTGACCCACACACACTCAACAATCGCTATGAAAGCTACCCTATAGTTAGCCTCACAACTAGAAGTGGCCACAATAGGTAGCTTCTTGCTCAACCAAGATATGCATGAGCTACCAAGCATGAAGCAAAAACCACTCGTGGATGCACGAGTGTCATAGCAACCAGCTTAGTTAGAGTAAAAAAAAGCATGTAAATTTGGCGGTAGTGATCCCCCCTTGGGATAAAATAATCCATGTAGCCGGGTACCATTCAAGTAGCGAAAGATGCACTTAACCGCTTGCCAATGCTTGACACCTGAGCAATGCATAAACCTGCATTCTATGAGACAACAAACTGAATATCTGATCAAGTAATGCATAAGTAAATCAAGCATCCAACAACCTGATGATAGAGAACAACATCAAATGCATTTCCAACATCATCAAAACTCAATCGTAAACCTATCTCCATAGGAGTGGCAATAGGTTTAGAGTCTTCAAGGCCAAAACATTACAATAATGTGTCAATGTATTTTGTTTGACACAAAGCTATTCTTCCATCAACTTGCATAAAGTGAATGCCCAAATAATGATGCAAATGACCCAAATCAGACATCTCAAATGAGGCATGCAAATCACCCTTAAAATCAGCAATATGCTTCTCATGAGGACCAAAGAGCAGTATCTCATCAACATAGATAACAACGTTAAAGCCACATCATTTGCATGCTTAACAGATAAGTTGCTTTGAGTTGGATTGTTCTCAAAACCATGTGCAATCATGTAGGCATGTATCTTTTCATACCAAGCACGTGGTGCTTTCTTCAAGCCATATAATGCCTTTTTCAACCTACACACTTGGTTTTCATGCCCTTTCTGCACAAATCCACGGCATTGAAAAACATACACTTCTTCATGCAAGTCACCATTTAGAAATGCAGTTTTAATGTCCAACTGATGTACATTCCAACCATGATGAGTTGCAAGTGCACAAATGCTATGAACAATAATCATTTGGCATGTAGGAGCAAAGGTCTCATAAAAAATAATGCCTCTTTCTTGAGCATAACCCTTTGCAACAAGCTTAGCCTTATACCTATCATATGTTCCATAAGGCTTACACTTCATCTTAAATACCCACTTAGTGCCAATGGCCTTCTTTCCAGGAGGAAAGTCACATAAAGACCAAATACCATTTTTCATAATAGCATCATATTTGCTATCTCGCAAAGTTTGTACTAGCCATTTAGGCATAGTTTTTACCTTCTCTATATCAGTTCTCTCATCAACAAGTGCATCATGTAAATCTGCATTAGAAATGGAATGATCTACATCATCACACGAAACTTGTAAAGGTTGAAAAGTTGCCTCATTTGGATGAACACTAGACTATCCATTGGTAAAAAGAGGTAGCAAGGTGTCATACATGTCTTTGGAGCTAGCCGATGTCTCCTTAGTACATGAAAGTAAGGGCTGAATAGTATCTTCCACAAAAACAACATCACGACTAACCAAAATGCATTTAGTCTGTGGATGATACAAAGGATACCCTTTTCTTTTAGAACTATACCCAACAAAAATACATTTCATTGCTTTATCATCCAATTTCTTGCATTGTTGTTTAGGCACCAATGCATATGCTAGTCAACCAAAAACACGCACGTGAGCAATAGATGGCTTGCAACCATGCCAAGCCTCATATGGAGTGATAGAGTGCAATGCTTTAGTGGGAAACCTGTTAAGTACATATGTTGCACACATAACAACCTCAAGCTAGAAACTATGTGGTAAAGCTTGACTCTTGACCATACACCTTGCCATCTCCATGAGTGACACGTTCTTCTGTTCAGCAACCCCATTCTGTTGAGGTGTATATGGCATTGTACACTGATGTTTTATCCCACATTCAACCAAAAATGCATTAAAATTAGAAGACATATATTCCCCCCCTTGATGAGAATGGAGGGTGCTCATTTTACATGCTGATAGATTTTCAGCCAAAACCTGAAACTAGTTGAAGCACATAAACACTTCGGAATTTTCTTTCAATGGATATACCCATGCATGCCTGGAAAAATCATCAATGAAACTCATGAAGTAAAGATAGTTTCTTGAAAAGAAGGTGTCTGCATAGGACCAAAGACATCACTGTGAACAAGCTACAATTTCTTAGTAGCTCAAACTGAACCATCTTTTGCGAACGAGGAGTGCTTCATTTTGCCCAAAATAAAACCTTCATAGACGTGTTTTCCAGGTGCGTCAAAGTTGGGCCGAGAGGACACCATTTCAGATTTCTTTACATGTAGCAAACTAGCAAAATTTAGATGACCAAAACGTGCATGCCAAAGCTTTGCATCTAACAAAGGCTGAGAATCATGTATTGCACATGTTGAATCATTCACATATTTTTCATAGTCTATGAGCTTATACAACCCATGACATAAAATGCCAGAAGTAATTATGACATCTTAATTTGATAGATCATGAACTGTACATCTGTCATCAATAAATTTCACAACCTTAGACAATCTTGGATAAAGCTGAAATTGATAACAAATTCTTGTTGATCCTTGGCAGAAATAAAGCATTCGACAATGCAAGAGAACTACCATCCATAGTAGTCAGAATGATCTTATCAACTCCCATGACAGGATAAGGGGATTTGTTGGTGCATGTGATAGTATTCCCTATAGGAGCAGGCTCGAGTGAAGTGAAGAAACTATGCTGCAAGGTAATATGTTTGGTTGCCCCACTATTAGAGTACCAAACATTTGATTCTATTGTAGATATACACTGTTCATGAGAAGATGGGTCATAATTGCAAACAATGGTAAATGCCCATTCTTTATTCTGCAGAAGATTAGCAGACTCTGTTTTGGGTGTAGAGGCCTCTACACCAACCATTCCAACCTCTTTCTTCCTTGCCTATTTAGCAGCTAATTTTGGACAACTCTTTATGACATGATCATTTCCTTTATAGTATTTGGAAAGTAATTTCTTCTTTTCTGTTTTCTTCTTGTCTCTATCATCCTTCTTTGATTGTGAAGAGCTCCATTTAGCTTTGCCCTTCTGACTAGCTAGGATAGCTTGATCTGCAATATGCATAATGAACTTGTTCTATCTAGAATGATCTTCCTACAATAGAACATAGACTAAATCCTCAAATGTTAAGGCATTTGGATTACCTTTCATCATCAATCAAAGAGTAGAAGCAAAACTCTGATATGAATATGGAAGACCATTCAGAACAGTCTGCACAAGTGAACTGCGAGGCAAGACTTCATCAATAGAAATCAACTACTCCTTCAAATCTTTAATCTTTGTCAAAAAGCTATCCATGGAATCTCCTTCATTCATGTGCTCACTCTCCAATTGTTTTCAAAGGTAAGCAACAAGAGCCTCATTCCTTGCCTGGTACAAAGTGGTTAATGTATCCCAATCATCCTTTGCTATTTTTTGGGAGTGAATGTGGGGAATAATGGCCATTTGATAGACAAGGCTATCAATGCATGTGTCTGAGCATCTCTACCATCCCAACGAAGTTTCTTTGCAGTAGATGCAATAGGAATCGCAACACGAATAGGAATATGAAGAATATCACCATCTTCAATGCCATCTGCATCACCTTTAACAACTATGTTTGTAGGTGTAATATGACATTTTTCAACACCCTACACAATATGACACAATCCTTTTGCAACCAATACATGATGCACCATATAAGCCCATAATGGGTAATTGGTACCATCTAACTTATCCTTACAGAATACATCACTGCCTTCAACCATGGCCATTGACTAAAATACCCTTATGCAACAAAATGTATATATCTCAAAAAGTTTAACAAAACTACCCGCTCAAGTTATGCTAAACCTATAGGAGACTTTGAGACACTTATACTCGTGAACCAAAACCTACATATATCTTTGGCACAAAAAGATGAAATTTCCTACTCAAGCACTATGATAGTACGTTTGGAGGCCAAAATGAGCTCCTAATCACCTTGAGTATGCTCACAATTTTTGTGCGATTCTGAGACTGTGATTGGAGAGGTGTCGAGATGCCCTAGATGAAGTAATGAACTACTCTGATACCAATTGTTGGAGTTTGAGGTTGTTGATATATTTAGGTAGTGATGTGTGTGAACACTCTAGGACCGTCGGGGCACTTTTTTCCCTCTTTAGGAGGTTTTTTTCCCCCGGCTTGTATATACGCCTATTGCCCTAATGGGCTACTTATCTTTGTACATTCTCTAGTAATACATTCAGTCTTGTGTGTTGTGCTCCAAGCTTCTTCTTCTTCCTTGTGCTGTTCGCGTGCTTCCACAGACGTCTAACTCCAACAATTGGTATCAGAGCAGGTCGTTGCTTCTTCTAGGGCGCCGTCAACACTCCTCCGTTTGCAGTCTCAGATTCGCACAAAATTTGGTGAGCATACTCCGAACGCACTATCACAGTGCTTGTGCAGGCTATTTCGTCCTTTTGTGCCAAAGGTATATACCAGTTTCTGTTCGCCAGTTTAAGCGTCTCGAAGTCTGCTACAGGTCTAGCAGAACTCGTCTGGGCAGTTCTGTTCAACTTTTTGAGATACAGTCAATTTTCTGCATCAAGGTATTTTAGTCACCGGCCATGGCTAAAAGCAGTGATGTATTCCGTATGTTGGCTGTTGAGGATAAGTTGGATGGTACCAACTACCCATTATGGGCTTATATGATGCGACATGTACTGGTTGCAAAAGGATTGTGGAACATTGTGCAGGGTGTTGAAAGACGTCCTGTTACACCTGTAACGACAGGTACTACAAATACATGTGTTGGAGCTGATGAAGATGGTGTCGAAGAAGATATTCCGCAGATTCCTGTTCGTGCTGCTGTTTCTGTTGCACCTACTGCAGAGCAGATTCGTTGGGATGGCAGAGATGCCCAGGCACATGCATTGATAGCTTTGTCTGTCAAACGTGCCATTATTCCTCACATTCGCTCTTGCAGAACAGCAAAGGATGCTTGGGATACACTTACCACTTTGTACCAGGCTAGGAATGAGGCTCGTGTTGCTTACCTCCGAAAACAGTTGGAGAGTGAGCACATGAATGAAGGTGATTCGATGGACAGTTTTCTTACAAAGATCAAAGACCTGAAGGAACAATTGATTTTTGCTGATGAGGTTATACCAGATAGCTCACTTGTGCAGACCGTTCTGAATGGCCTTCCTGATTCATATCAGAGTTTTGCCTCTACTCTTCGATTGATGATGAAAGGCAATCTGAATGCCTTGTCATTTGAGGAATTAGTCTCTGTTCTGTTGCAGGAAGATCAGTCCAGGCAGAACAGGTCCATTATGCGTGTTGCAGATCAAGCTTTCCTGGCTAGTCAGAAGGGCAAAGGAAAATGGAGCTCTTCTACTAGTAAGCAGAAATCTGCAAATGCTGCACAATCGAAGAACCAAGATAAAGATGAGAAGAAATCAGAAAAGCAGAAATTGTTCTGCAAGTACTGTAAAGGAAATGATCATATTATAAAGAACTCTCCAAAACTGGCTGCTAAAGAGGCAAAGAAGAAAGAGGCTGGAATGGTTGTTGCAGAGGCCTCTACACCAAAAACAGAGTCTGCAAATCTTGTGCAGGAAGAAGAATGGGCGTTTACTACTGTCTGCAGTTTTGACCCATCTTCTCATGATCAGTGCATGTCTGCAGTAGACTCAGATGTTTGGTACTTTGACAGTGGGGCGACCAAACATATTACCTCGCAGCGCAGTTTCTTCTCTTCACTCGAGCCTGCCCCTACAGGGAATACTGTCACATGCGCCAATAACTCCTCTTATCCTGTTATGGGAATTGGTAAGATCATTCTGACTACTGCTGATGGTAGTTCTTTCACTTTGTCAGATGCTTTATTTGTGCCAGGGATCAAAAAGAACTTGTTATCAGTTTCTGCATTAGCCAAGATTGGCTTGGTTGTGAAATTCGTTGATGACAGGTGTACAGTCCATGATCTCTCAAATGGCGATGTGATTATTGCTTCTGGCAGTTTATGTCGTGGGCTGTATAAGCTCATAGACTATGAAAGATCTGTGAATGATTCGGCATGTGCAGTTCATGATTCTCAGGCTATGTCAGATGCAAAGCTTTGGCATGCACGCTTTGGTCATCTGAATTTTGCTAGTTTGTTACGCCTGCAGAAATCTGAAATGGTGTCCTCTTTGCCCAAACTTGAGGCACCTGGAAAACATGTTTGTGAAGGCTGTATTTTGGGCAAAATGCAGCGTTCTTCCTTTCCAAAAGATGGTTCAGTTCGGGCTATGCAGAAATTGCAGCTTGTACATAGTGATGTCTTTGGTCCTATGCAGACACCCTCTTTTGGAAATTACCTTTACTTCGTGACTTTCATTGATGATTTTTCCAGGCATGCATGGGTATATCCACTCAAAGCAAAGTCCGAAGTGTTCATATGCTTCAAACAGTTTTTGGTTTTGGCTGAAAATCTGTCAGCATGTAAAATGGGCACCCTCCGTTCTGATCGAGGGGGGGAATATATGTCTTCAGATTTTAATGCATTTCTGGCTGAACGTGGGATAAAACACCAGTGTACAGTGCCGTATACACCTCAACAGAATGGAGTTGCTGAACGAAAGAACAGGTCACTCATGGAGATGGCGAGGTGCATGGTCAAAAGTCAGGCTTTACCACATAGTTTCTGGCTTGAGGCTGTCATGTGTGCACCATATGTACTGAACAGGTGTCCCACCAAAGCGTTGCAGTCTATCACTCCATATGAGGCTTGGCATGACCGCAAGCCATCTGTTGCTCATCTGCGTGTTTTTGGTTGTTTGGCATATGCATTAGTGCCTGAACAACATCGCAGAAAATTGGATGATAAGGCAGTAAAATGTATTTTTGTTGGGTACAGTTCTGAAAGTAAAGGCTATCGTCTGTATCATCCACAGACTAAACGCATTCTAGTTAGCCGTGATGTTGTCTTTGTGGAAGATGCTATTCAGCCATTGCTTTCATGTACTAAGGAGACATCTGTTAGCTCCAAAGACATGTATGATACTTTGATGCCTCTTTTTACAGGTGGACAGGCTAACGTTGGTCCTAATGAGGCAACTTCTCAGCCTTTGTAGGTTTCATATGATGATGCAAATCATTCCATTTCTGATGCAGATTTACATGATGCACTTGTTGATGAGAGAGCTGATATTGAGCAGGCAAAAACTATGCCAAAATGGCTGGTGCAGACTTTGCGTGACAGCAAATTAGATGCACCTTTGTCATATCGTACTTGTTCAGGCTCTCATAGTGCCTCCTTTGCATCAGATTGCTATGCTATGGCTGCATCTAGTCTCTGTGATGAGAATGAACCTGTTTCTTTTGATGAAGCACAAAATTCAGAAAATTGGATGGCTGCTATGCAATCTGAATATGATGCTATAATGAAGAATGGTACATGGTCTTTATGTGACTTGCCTCCTGGCAAGAAGGCCATTGGCACTAAGTGGGTATACAAGCTGAAGCGTAAACCTGATGGTACAGTTGACAGGTATAAGGCTAGGCTTGTTGCAAAGGGTTATGCGCAGGAAAGAGGCATTGATTTTGATGAGACCTTTGCACCTACATGCCGTATGACTACTGTTCGGAGCATTTGTGCACTTGCAGCCCATCATGGTTGGAATGTACATCAATTGGACATTAAAACAGCATTTCTGAATGGTGACTTGCATGAAGAAGTGTATGTTTTTCAGCCCCGTGGCTTTGTGCAGAAAGGGCATGAAAACCAGGTGTGCAGGTTAAAGAAGGCGTTATATGGTTTAAAGCAAGCACCACGTGCTTGGTATGAGAAGATACATGCCTATCTGATTGCACATGGTTTTGAGAACAGTCCAACTGAAAGCACCTTATATGTTAAGCGTGCTAATGATGTGCTTCTGATCATTGTTGTCTATGTTGATGACATGCTGCTCACTGGTCCTATTGAGACACATATTGCTGATTTTAAGGCTGATTTGCATGCCTCATTTGAGATGTCTGATTTGGGGTATTTGCATCACTATTTGGGCATTCAGTTTATGCACGTTGATGGTGGAATAGCTTTGTGTCAAACGAAATATATTGACACATTATTGCAGCATTTTGGCCTTGAAGACTGTAAGCCTATTGCCACTCCTATGGAGACAGGTTTACGATTGAGTCTTCATGATGCTGGAGATGCATTTGATGCTGTTCTCTATCAGCAGGCTGTTGGATGCTTGATTTACTTATGCATTACTCGGCCAGATATTCAGTTTGCTGTCTCACAGATGAGCAGGTTTGTGCATTGCCCAGGAGTCACGCATTGGAAAGCGGTTAAGCGCATCTTTCGCTACTTGAGTGGTACTCGGCTACTTGGGTTGTTTTATCCCAAGGGGGGATCACTACCGCCAGATTTGCATGCTTTTTCTGACTCAGATTGGGCTGGTTGCTATGACACTCGTGTGTCCACCAGTGGTTTTTGCTTCATGCTTGGTAGCTCATGTATATCTTGGTTGAGCAAGAAGCAGCCTACTGTGGCCACTTCCAGTTGTGAGGCTGAGTATAGGGCAGCTTTCACAGCGACTGTTGAGTGTGTGTGGCTCAGACGCCTTATGGCTGATTTGGGTGTTGGCCAGTCTTCTGCCACCACCATCTTCACTGACAGTCAGAGCGCATTGGCAGTTGCGAGGAACCCTGTGTTCCATGCTCGCACTAAGCACATTGAGGTGCATTATCACTATGTCAGGGAGAGGTTCTCTGCTGGGGAGATCAGCTTGGCATATGTGCCCACGCAGGAGAACATTGCAGACCTTTTCACAAAGGCTCTGCCTAGGGAGAAGTTTGAAGCTTTCCGCAAAGCTTTGGGCTTACTTCCTTTTGTGGAGTGATTTCCACATAGCTCGGCACTTCCTTATACATGAGTGCCAGCTCCTTGTTCACCGCATCACTCCCAGGGGGGATTTGTTGATATATTTAGGTAGTGATGTGTGTGAACACTCTAGGACCGCCGGGGCACTTTTTTCCCTCTTTAGGAGGTTTTTTTCCCCCGGCTTGTATATACGCCTATTGCCCTAATGGGCTACTTATCTTTGTACATTCTCTAGTAATACATTCAGTCTTGTGTGTTGTGCTCCAAGCTTCTTCTTCTTCCTTGTGCTGTTCGCGTGCTTCCACAGACGTCTAACTCCAACAGAGGTCAAAGAAAGTACACAAATAACACAAGGAAGAAGAAGAAGAAGCATGGAGCACAACACACAATACTGAATGTATTACCACTAGAAATTTACAAAGATGATTGATCCATTAGGGTTATATGTGTATATACAAGCCAGGGGGAGAAAACCTCCTAAAGAGGGAAAAACGTGCCTTGGCTATCCTAGAGTGTTCACACATACACTACCTAAATATATCAACATTTATATTATGCAAAAAATGAGGCTCATATTACTTACCTCCTAAAACATTTAGAGAGTGAGCATATGAATGAAGAAGATTCTATGGAGTGTGCCTTGTTGTGTTTTTGCTCCTTGTGTGTGCTTCTCATGTGTTTCTCACACTTCTACACACACCCAACAGTGGTATTAGAGCAGGTTCAACTCCTTCTCAAGTTTTGATTTTTTGTGTCACCATGCACACACACTTTTAATAGAAGACCTATTCAAGAAATTTGGGAATTATTCAAGTCCCATTTATATTACTTACTATGTTAACTTCTTAAGTTTAAGCCCAACCTTGATACCCATTTATAATAAAAGTTTCCTTAATATTAAAGTTTCAATTTAATATACTCCAATCAAGAGATACTAACATATTGTAGTGTATGACATTAGGGAAAAAATGAACCTTGCATGAGCCTTGAAAAGATTCCTAATTTTTAGGGATTAAAAAGTTTAATCCAAGAGTTTAAGGAGACATGAAAAACCACTCGTGGTATTCTCATATAAAATATTATTTGATATACATTTGTATTTGATTTATAAAAAACAAGATTTTCTAGCCCTTGGATGCTTCAAATGGTTAAGATTAATGCAGATGGGAAAGCTAGAGAGAGAGTATCTGACAAGTCGTGGGGCTTCGAAAATGCTCATGCATGGTCTTGCAATCCCTCTGCATGTTTTTGGGCCATTAGATCTTCCTAAATCCAATGGTAAAGCACATTTGGGGCTGATCTCAAGAGGGGAGCATCTGGGAGCCATTGGATCATACTCTTATCCGATGACATACATTAAAAGGTGTAAGATCTTGTTGGATCCAAAGGCACCAGTCAATTGGAGCAATAGGATTTTGTCTGGATCCAATGGACAGTAATGAAGGCACTCAAAATATGGAAGATTCAATCCAAACCATCGGATGAAATACTAAATCATAGGGCTCATAACCAAAGGAACTTTTTTGGGGGCTTTTAAGATCCTAGCCATGCATTTTAGAACCAATCCAAGGGCCCAAATGCAATCTATCCTTGACTTTTGCCATTCAACCATATCCTTTGGATTTTCAAGCCAATCCAGGGGCTCATATTCATTTGCGACCCTTTCAAAAGCATTCAAATAAGCAAAACCATGAATTCTTGGTGGTTTCTTCCTCTTTGACCACACAAAAACAAGGGAAGTCTATGCATAGCCTATGTGATTAAGGAACTAGACTGTGTCCACCAACCTCTTCACTGGTCCATCACTAATCACTCCTTAATTTAAAAGGCCCATGGAGGGTTCATTTTTTTCCCTAATGAATGAGCCAAAAAGTAAAACATTGGGACGAGAAGAACTGTCTCAAAATCTTGTGTAATTCCCATTTTTCCTGAATAGGCCTTATAGTGCAAATCGACTCTAGAGCATAGAACAATGAATTTCAATAGCCAAGAAACATTTCCATCAATCGCACTAGGGGTTTACCTCCATTTTGAAGCCATTCATGCAGTCAAAATTTCCATGAGAGTGATGGTTTGTGAGCTGAAATTTTAGCATTCATTTTAGTTTTTGTTGAAGTAAAGATTTTGTCACCTTCTTGTTCTTTAGTGAAATGGCATCTTCAAGTTGAAGATAAGCTTGATGGGACCAACTATCCAGTGTGGTTTTACATGATGAAGCATGTTCTTGTTGCAAAACAACTTTGGAACATAGTGGTAGATGTAGATTGAAGACCTACACGTCCTTCTACTTCACAATCTACTGTCATAGATGGAGCTTCTTCTTCAAGTAATGTGGTTACTCCTTCTCCACCTACACAATAGAAGCTTAGATGGGATGGAAAAGATGCTCAAGCTCATGCATTGATTGTGCTTTCTGTGAAGCGTCATATAGTTCCACACATTCGGTCATGTTCTACATCAAGATAGGCATGGGACAGTCTTGCTTCTTTGCATGCCATGCATAATGAAGCACATGTTGCATACTTGAGGAAGCAACTTGAGGATGTATGTATGGTTGAAAATGAGTCTGTGGATGTGTATGTGACATGCATCAAGGACTTGAAAGAGCAATTCGCAAACATAGATGAGATTATTCCGGATGCATCACTTATCTCTACATTGTTGAAAGGATTACCAGAATCTTTTCAAAGCTTTTCCACTACACTTCGTTTGGTTGCAAAAGGGAATCCCAATATATATGCATTTGATGCAGCTATGACTCTTTGTTTGCAAGAAGATCAATCTAGAGTGAATAGGAGTGGTTTGATTGAGGCAAAGCAAGCACTCAGTATCTCACAAAAAGGGAAAACCAAGTATGGTTCAGCTTTGCGTTCATCAAAACCAAAGCCTCAACCTTCCTCTTCCACTCATTCCTCTAATGATGCTGATTTGCAAAAGAAGAAGAGATGCAAATATTACGGAAAGGCTGGTCATACTATTGATGAGTGTAGAAATATTTCTAACACAATGAAAAGAAGAAGGAATCTAGCATGTCTATTGCTGAAAATTCAGCAAATGCAAAGAATGATGAAGCCAACATGGATCAATATTTTTGGGCATTCGTTGTTACATGTCATTATGATGCATCTTTGCATTCTAAATGTATGGTTGTGAGTGAGGCTGATTCAGATTGGTTCTTTGATAGTGGTGCTTCAAAGCACATAACTTCATGCAGAAAGTTTTTTGCATCTTTAAAAGACGCACATAATGGAGGACATGTGAGTGCAAACAATGCCCCTTATCCTATCATTGGAGCTTATGACTGCAAATGGAGGTGTGATTCTCTTGAAAAATGCATTATATGTGATCGATATCAAGAAGAACTTAATTTGAATTCCGTTGATTGCCAAAGCTAGACTTTATGTATACTTTGTTGATTTGGGAAGCATGTATACTTTGTTACCTTCATTGATGATGCTACTCACAATACATGAGTGTATCTTATGAAAGCAAAGAATGAGGCGTTTTCTTGCTTCAAAGCATTTTTTTAGCTATGGCTAAAATTTTTTCTTCACACAAACTTTTGACTCTACACACGGATCATAGTGGTGAATACATGTCGCATGAGTTTAATGCTTTTCTTCATGAAAGAGGTATTTCATACCAATATAGCATGCCATATATACCTCAATAAAATGGTGTTGCCGAATGTAAAAATAGAACACCTTGAAATGGCACAATGTATGGTTAAAGGAAAACACCTTCCTGATAAGTTTTGGATGGAAGTGGTCATTTGTGCAAACTATGTGCCGAATCACTACCCTACAAAATCATTGAGAATCATCACTCCTTATGAGGCTTGGAATGGGCATAAGTCAATCGTTAGTCATATGCGTGTGTTTGGTTGTTTGACATATGCTCTTCTGCCATCACAACAACATCACAAACTTGATGACAAGACAAAGAAATGTATATTTTTGTTGGTTATAGTGTTGAAAGTAAGGGATATCGTTTGTACCATTCATTGACAAACACAAATATTGTGAGTCAAGATGTGGTATTTGCTAAAAATTCCGTTTTCCCTCTACTTGAATGCAAAAAACAACCAACAATTAGCTCACAAGATGTGTTTGATACACTCATGGATTTGTTTCAAAATGGTGCGCTTGACTATGGCCATGTAGACCAGCCAACTAAGGCTCAAAGGGATTAAAATTCCAGCAAAATAGAGCTAAAAATGCAGAGAATTTCTAGCCAAACATGGCTGAAAATTTCCAACCAAAATTTATCAAAACTGTAGGAAATTTCCAACCGCATATGGCTGAACATTTGTATCAAAATATGGCTGAAAATGAGCATGAGATTCAGCCCACACATGATATACATGTTGAAGATGTATTACATAATGAACACATTTCTATCAAGAGTGCACAAAGTATGCCAAAGTGGTTGAAACAAACTTTGCAGGACAACAAATTGAGTAAACCTTTACTTGGTAGAACAAGATCAAGCTCTCACCATGCATCAAGTAATTTTGTGGATTATTCTCTTATTGCAATAGCATGTGGTGAAGAGCCACTTACTTTTGAAGATGCATGTGATGATCCACATTGGATGAGCGCTATGCAAGCAGAAATGGATTCCATACATAGGAATGGTACATGGGAGTTATGTAAATTGCCAAAAGGAAAAAATGCCATTGGTACAAAGTGGGTTTACAAGATTAAGAGAAAGTCTGATGGTAGCATTGATTGCTAGAAATCTAGATTGGTTGCCAAAGGACATGTGCAACAATATGGCATTGACTATGAGAAAACTTTTAACACTGAGTCACAAAAAAGGAGAACAAAGACATGTTCTCTTTTTATTTGGACCTAAACATCATGAAATCAAGCAAAAAATGGTCCATTTCACAACCTTTAGTGAAAACCACTTGTCTCTTGCTCATAAACTATAGAAAGGATCTTGGTTTTATAACCTTAAAAGTTTGAAGTAGTTAGAATAATTTTCTTTCTTGGAGTGAAGAAAACCAACTTCATGATCAAGTACCCCACATCATAACCTTGGACTCTAGAAAAACGAAATTAAGGACAAATAATAATTGTGAGACCTCTTCATTTACTTTTTAAATCTCTAGAAGCACAGATGATAAGTCTAAATGCTAATCAAAATTTGCATTACATGAGATGGAACAAAATGTTAATGTTTTTCATAGGGCAATTCAGATAATAATCATGTCATTGTCTAGTATAAACATTGAGAGTAGGCATTCTGCATACCACCTTGAATACTACAAAGCATTTTCTAACTAAAATTTCAAAAAGATGACCTTAATCAACCATAAATGTTAAACAATATCCACACATTGCTCAAACACGAAAGCTCAACATAGGTAAAGATAAGCACAATTTGAAACAAACACTTAGAATTGTATTTCTATTAAATTGCTTTTTCAAGTTAAGATATTGTTTACAAAAATAAAAAGCTTCTACAATAGAAGTTGATCATATGTTTCCTCAGCTTCATGCATAATATCATCTTCTAGAGCTTTAGAACTCGAAGCCTGTTTTTCTTGCTCCAAAACTGGCTCTTCAAGGTCAGCCATGTCTCCTGGTTCATCTGCCAGTGGTGGAACATGCTCCCTTGAAGTAGGTTGGAATCTTTCAGTATCTGGTATGTGCTTCCGTCCTACCTCCTAGTCCTCATCTAGGCATTCATTCAACCCATTAATCCTCATTCTTATGAAGCTCACATGAGCTTCATCTTTCTCTATAGCTATGCAATGCCTGAACATCTTTAATGAACAAGCGAGAGTCATTCTTGAAAAGGAAGCAAAACAATTAGAGGCACATCAAGAAACATGGTCAATGAGAACCATTACGACTACAATTACCTGTGCTAGAGAAAAGGTCAAGGACCCATTCATCATCATTGGAAAACAACTGAATTAATCACATAATTAGTTTTTGTGGCTTCTGATATGGATTAACCAATGTCTTGTCCCCAACCACATGATGAAGTTTCTTTGTAACTGCAGGGAACATGAGTACATTGGAGATTCTGTTCTCATTGCAATGTTCCTTGACTCTTCATTTGCTTACTTCATCATAATACCTGACTGTAATGCATTCAGTTGAACACACAAACCTATGCAAAGGAGTATGATTCACATTTGTCTTTACCTTGCCAAAGAAAACCATAAGTAAAATAGAGTTCATCATGCATAAATCAGAGACCAAAAGAAGATAGATGACCATGTAAGACACTCCACAACATGACATCTTAACTTCAAAGCAGTTGATACAAAAAAGGATTGGTCCCTACTATGGAAAACCACTATCCTCCATAAAGGTGACATAATCAATTCTGCAAAATCTGTACCCATCTTGCGAATCTATGGGTGCTTGAATGGTTCATCATCATTAACAGATCCCATCATTCTAAACCCATAGGGTATATCTGCTAGAACAAGGGAGTAATGTTTTCTAGGTACAACAATACATATATTATTTACACCATTGCAATATACATTGTAATATACATGTTTAAGGGGGTCTAGAGGGTTCGAAAAACACTTCAAATCTGACTCATCATCAAAATCAAATTCCTTAGATTTCAACCTAAAATTCTCGTGACTTGCCCTTTGAATGTGAACCAGGAATGGAGGTGGAAAATCATCATTTGCATAAGCAGACTTCAAATTTTTTGGCTTCTACAAAAACAAGAGAAGAAGAATGATTATTGGCACTCATACGATGGCCTTAATTTGATGCCTAGCATTGACCTATGGCAAGAAATCGATGCCTAGCATCAATTCTCTGCTGAAAGTTGATGCGTGGCATCAACTTTTGGCAAGAAGTCAATGCCTGGCATCGATTCTCTGCTGAAAGTCGATGTCTAGAATCGACTTTGTGTTCACAAGTTGATGCTAGGCATCACATCTCTGCTGAAATTCAATGCCTGACATTGAATTCTTGCCAGAGGTCGATGCCAGGCATCGAGTTTGAGTAGAGAGTTGATGCCAGACATTGACAGTGGCAAGAAGTCGACGCCAGGCATCGACTTTCAACAAAGAATCGATGCCAAACATCGACTTCTTGCATGAAATTGATGCGAGGCATCGAATCCCAACACAGTGGAATACAAATTGTAGTACCTACCCAATCATGAAACAATATAAAGTATTCTGACAATGCTTTATGATGAGGTGGTTGGATACTATGCTTGGACTTCACCCAAGAGAAGCGTCCCATCCTCTTCATCATTATCTCTTGAATCTTCATATATACTTTGTGATAGCATTCCCAAATATGGATAAAAGCCAGTGAGTTCACTGATGAGAAACACAAAGCAAAGAAGATTTTAGAAACTCTTACTTACTTATTGAGCTTAGTGACCATCTCTTTAAGACTTAAATCCTTGGAAATTAATCTTCATAATGTTGATATTATTAAGGTATCATCCTTGATCCCTTGTAGGACTCTCCATGGTGTCAGCTTCATATCCTCTGCAGCCTCTTCAATGCAAAGGTCAAGTGCCTTTCCCTTTCCCTTCACATCCACCTGAATATCTGGCCTTGATTTCCTCTGTTTTTTGCCCTTAATCTCTTTATTTTCCCACATTGTAAAAATCTTGTCCTAGAGATCCCATATTTCACCTATTTTGAATGCTAGTTGAAACCAAGGGTCAAATTTTTGCAAGGCATCTGATTTCAGATTCTCATCGACAACAATCTCCACCTCAATAAGACATTACTTCCTCAAATTAGGATGTACTCTCATAGCATCTTTCCTTAGAGAATCTTCATACTCATGGTAGAATAAGTGAATCTGCTCAATGGATGACATTTTCTACCTGTAGTCATTGTCATTATTATGGTCCCAAGCCAAGAGCTTGGCCTCTTCAGTGGTAAGTCGTACATATATCTTGCACTCTACATACCTAAAGAAGAATGTTGTGGGGTGCTCCTTCACCAACTGTCTACAGGCCTCTGCAAAGTGTGATCCACTAATCACATATGTGTAATCCTCAAAAAAAGCCTCATTGAAATCTTTCGTAGAGCTGCATTCATTTGGGTCCACCATCACCAGAAAAGGAACTACAATTGCATGAGGATTGATCTTCATCTTTTTCTTTCAGTTCTGCACATGCAAATTATGTGGCTCCCTTATCTCAAGGGGCCTCCTCCCTGTGACTAGATCGATTGGTGGTGTATGGATAATATTAATGGGAAGGTTTCTAAAAAGTTTTATCTTAGCAATGTCTTCCCTCATCCTGTTCTGTTCAATACCCAAGATCCCAGATACAAGTTCTCTACCAGGTGCAACAATAACATCATTTAAGTCAGAACTTGACTCCATAGATGCTTCATTTGCCATTTTCTTCAACTTTTTGAGTGGTTTCTTCTGTACACACTGCTTACCCTTTGCCTTTATTGGGGTTGTCTTCTTTTGCTGTGTTGGCATTATGTTCCTTGGATCCAAGGCATTAAATCCCTGATAAGATTCTCAGAGTCCGTGCAAATGTCTACAAGCTTTTCTAGCACACAACACTCTGGGCACAAGAACTCCATTTTGTAGATTGCACTCCGTAAGCCTTTAGATGTCTCCGATAGGAACAGAAGGTTGTTTGAATCTTCATCCTCATATCTACTTTGAACACCAAACCATACTGAAAAGCCTTTGTTATCATGAGCTTTCCCCTCCCATAAGCTCTTGCAAACACCAAAAGAGTAGCGTTTTTCTCTTCAATGTACTGAAGAAACCATTCCAGATCTGTCATATCCCAAAGTGGTCGATCTTTCCTATTAACCTCAATTTCCTTCGACCTCTCCTTCCTCATTGAATCATCATCAATAGGTTTTATACTACTATGTCCACCAGATGAAATGGCAGTCGGATTGCTTGCCCTATTAGATGATAATGAAGCCATGCTTTTCTTTCCTTTCATGGGGTGACCCATGCTCCTATCACCAGGTTGTTCTCCTGTGCTCATAGTCACCTTAAGCTTCTTGATAGTCTTTTCCAATCTTCTCTCATTGTCCCTGAAATGTGCAAAAATGTTGGTTCTCTCTCTGTGAATGTGGTCGATCAGCTGTAAGTCGATGCCAGGCATCCACTTTAAGGTGCAAGTCGATCTGTGACATTGACTTTGTGATACAAGTCAATGCGTGGCATCGACTTGTAGCACAAAGTCTATGCCATGCATCGACTTGCACCTTAAAGTTGATGCTTGGCATCAAACTCTAGCCCAAATTCGATGCGTAGCATCAACCTGCACCTCAAAGTCGATGCCTAGCATTGACTTTTAGCTCAAAGTCAATGCTTGGCATCGACTTGCAGCTGAAAGTCAATGCATGGCATCGACTTGCAGATGACTAGATACCTCATGCATATCAATGCCAGGCATCGATTTGCACCTGCAAGTCGATGTGAGACATCGACCTGCATCTCCAAGTCGATGCCATGCATGGAGTTGCACCTCGAAGTCGATGCTTGGCATCGACTTGCACCTTCAAGTCGATGCCTGGCATTGACTTGCAGCTCCAGGTCGATGCCTGGCATCATCTTGTAGGTAGAAAAATAGCAAATTTGCATGTAATAAAATTTCAGAGCCAAAAAATACAAGAATTTTCTAAAATAGTAAAAGGAATCTTTTTGGAATCTTTTTCAAAGCTAGAGTTTTGGGTACCTCCGAGTATTCTTGGCAGCACTCTTCTTCTCCATTTGCTTGTCTCTTCTTGTTTGCTAGGCTCAATGCTCTTTAGCTCTCAACTCTCTATTGCTCTCTCTCAGCTCAGAAATTTTAGAAATGAGGCTGATGTCCTCCTCCACTATTTATGGGAATTTGCATGGCTTGAACTAGTAATTAACTAGATATAACTGAATCAGAGGAGGCCCTAACTAGATTAAGAAACTAGACTATGTAGTTGAATGAAGAACCACTAGGTATGCCAATTTAGGGTCTGATAAGAGAGGTTATTCCAATTTAGGAAGCAATAGGTATGCCAGTTTAGGGATTGATAAGAGAGTTCGTCCAAATTTTGTTATTTAGTGTGTTTTTCCTTTGATATTGGGAGCATTGTATCTTTTGGAAGAGATAAAACAACCAAAGCTTATGATTTTTGACAAGAAAAAGTGAAAAACTGATGTAGAGCTGCAATATATGTCAGGTTGATGAAATTGATCACAAATATAACTGAGAAAGAGTTTCAAATCCACAATTGGCTATGATAAATAATCAATAATCCACAAATTGACTAAGAAAGAGTTTCAAATCCACCCTTGGACAATCAATAAACCAAAATCTAAATGAATATTAATAATCCCATAGTTAAAGGAATATGAACCTAGATTGAAAACATCACAGAATAGTTTTTTGTGCCTAGTAAAACACTTCAAACGTTATTTTGTTAACAACTTGAACATCTTTATTAGATAGTAGGCCATTTTAGTTCATCATTGTTAGCAAGAAAGCATGGTGTAAAAAAAAATATGAGGAAATATATTAAATAGTAGGCCCACAGGAAATAAAGGCCCAAAATAAATCAAAAAGTTAGTTGTGTCTCTCAAGGAATTTAATTTATCACTTTGTCATCAAATATTTTCTTTGTGCTCACCAATTTTAAGATAGTCAACAGAGTTGGATAGGGGAGGATTGGGCTCTCTTTTCTCCACATTCTTGTTTCCTTTCTTCCTTCAGGAGAACAACATACCATACTTTATTATGTATCTTAAAACTTTATTTTGTATCTGAAAACTTCATTATGTATCTCAAAAATTTGTCAAGTCAAACTTGGTCAAAATAAATCACATAGTTAATGATGTCTGATCAAATTGTACTTTTTCTTAATCTTTATATCTATCCATAATAATTTGCACAATCTATCTTCATATCTACTTGATGTAACACTTTCACTTGATGTTACACCTCCACCATTTAAAAAGGTATCCCATCTTCATTTCTCTTTGAAGTAAGTGAAGATGAGCTCCATTTTCAATAGATGCCTGGGTATCTACTTCCTCTAGTCACCTTGATAGAAGTCCAAATTCGTTTTTAGTTGATCCTTTCCTCACAAGTGATGTCTGTGCCTTAGAAGGTGTTGATTCTATGTTTTTGGTTGAGTCATTTAAGTTAGATTCTCAATGCAATGTTGCTCAACTAAATGCACCTCTTGATCTCCCTTCTGATCCACCCATTGATCTCCCTTCTGATCCACCCATTGATATCCCTTCTTATTCAAGTGCATGTGGAGCAAAGGATTTTAGCAAAGAGAAAGAAAGACAAAGCACGCTCAATCTACATTTTAAGAGAAGGCCTCGTGAAGTAAGTAAAAAAAAATTTCAATTTCTTATTTCAGATAGACAAATTGCATTGGATATTGTGAAGCATTGTTGTGGTTTGAAATGTTTGTATAACTTAGGAATGAAGAAACTAAAGCACCTAAGAGAGAAATTCCTCCACGTAGATAGTGAAAGGTAGGATATATACCTTGTTTCTCACATGCAAATGATTGAGGACAACATGCCAGTAACAATTGTTGCTTTTGAATATTACTTTAGTCAAGGGATGCGGTGTTGTAGGACTACATTTAAAATTGCAATGTGTGTGGGAAATTTTAGAATACATAAGGTTCAATAGGGGCTTATGAATGGAGATCTTATTTTGGATACATATCATGTTGGGACCAAAGGATCTATTGGACTTCATGCAATGAATTAGATGATGAACTATTTTAGCTTGCATTATGAGGATATGCGTACAACTGGAAGATTACACTTGTCAGATAACTTTACTCATCGAGAAGTATTTCAAGTATATAAAGAAGATATGGAAAGTAGAAATGAGAAGTATATGTTGTATCATCACTTTACTCGATTATGGAAGGATCAACTCAATAATGTGACTATTCCTCATAAAGTTAGAATGGGTGAGTGTTCAGTTTGCACCACTTTGAAGAACATGGCAAAGGGGGCTACAATACCACAAGAAAAAGATAATTTTAAAAGCCATCTTAGGAACCATCGTGAGAGTCAAGCTTTAGAAAGAAATAAAGCAATTCATCATCGAAGTAAAGCACTAAAAAATCCATAGCTTTATATGTGTTTGTTGATTGATGGTATGGATTAAAAAAAACATGTCTACCCCATTTTTATCGCATCCCTAAGGACATTGGAGATGAAGTCCTTGTGGAAATGAATTTGATTGGTGCTTTGGTATACAATGGAATTATAAAGTCCAAGGTTTTCTTGACATATCTAAATGTGAATAATGATCCTTACGATTACTGTCATTCATCGGGTTTTGCAATCATGGAAGGGTCTGCCACCAACTTTGTATTTGCAGCTTGATAATACTGCAAGAGAGAACAAAAATTCTACAATTTTTATATGTTTATGCATGCTTGTCGATAGACAAGTGTTTCAAATGGTTAAGGTAAATTTGTTTTTGGTTTTGCACACACATGATCACATTGATCAAATGTTCAGTATGTTCTCTAAGAGGTTGGCATGTAATAATGCTTTTACTCTTCCAATTTTATCTGAGTTGATTTCATAAGCATATACTCAAAAACTTGAAGTCCAACACCTTACACAGATTTATGAATTTAAACACTTTTTCTCAGTAGGCCTTAATAATAGTGCTAAGGTTTTGGCTCCATTGCACAATATTAATTTCAACCATGTATTCTTGATGAGAAGGGTTGATGACATAACCCTTTTATTTGCAAATTAGTATTCATGTTCTGCTGGGTGGGAGCGTAAAGACGGATGCAAATTCTTGTTGCAAGTGCCTAATTTTTCTATGTATGGTGCAGAACAAATACCATATGAAGATAAAAACAATATGGAAAGATGTGGAAATGTGGTTGATCAAAGTAAAAGGTTGATGCATGTATTTATTGAAAAGAAGAGATATATTGAGAGTGCAAAAAACTATGTTGGAGATCAAGATGTATCTTGGTGGGATAAATTTTTCAATCATCAAGAAGAGATTATTCAGAATATGATTGCAGGTCATTGGCCAATTGATGTTCCATTCACATGGGATTTTTGTACACAAAGGTCAGTGAATGTGGTCCAAGCATGTAATGCAGATGCACTTCAAAGTTTTATCAATCCACTAGAAAGGAATATTTATGTAGGCCCAAGGATGAAAAAACAGGCCGAAGCAAGATGGCAAGGAAATTTAAAATAAATAAATGTTGGAACACTTATTGCAGTCCTTGCTGATGGGGATGAGGCTACTAGACCATTTTGGATTGTGAAAGTTTTAGAGGTCAATAAACATATTGATCAAAGAAGAATAGAGGCTTTGATAGTGCATTGGTATTACAGTAAAAGTAGTAGCTTAGAAATGGTATGTGACACCAAACAAAAAGGCTCAAGAAAGAAAAAGAATATTTGAAGCACATCCACTCTTAAAATGGATGATGTAGATATTCTTGTTTATGATTTTACCTTGACAAAAACAGGGCAGTTGAGGAAAGCAACCATCAATATGATAAAGCAAAAGCTTCCAGATGTATGTGGTACAACTAATCATAGGCAAACATGAAGATCTCTACATGATCCTACATAATTCGGTATGTACTTGGATGAAGATAGAGCTCTTGTGGATATAGAAGAAGAAGAAGAAGAAGAAGAAGAAGAGAGCTCTCAATAGTGTCGGACTGAATCAAGTGCATCAGATGATGGGGGTGTAGACATAAATCAGAATTGTGAATTGAGTTGAAAATCCATAACATTTTTAGTGCTTATATAAATGCTCCGAAGTATTTCGCTTAACAAAACCATGTTCTATAGCAATTTTGAATAACTATCCGATATCCACCATTGAAAACATGTTCAATGTTTAATTTTCATATAAGCTTTTTTATCACTTTTATATTTTTTATGTAGATTTTGGACATATCAATGTTAAATTGAGTGAAATTCTAGCCACATTTTGAGCTCTTTTGCTTTTTAGAAATGACAGAAAATGTAAAAAATAACATGTTTTCACTTGATTTTTGAAATATGTGTATACTAGTATAAAGGCTTTTCAAACATAAGATGCAATTTTCTTGATTTTCGACTAGGGTGTTCTCTTTTTATGACATAGTTCTCGTTTATTACGACTCAAAGTTTCTTGCATCTACTTCATGCATGACTACCATTCATACCATGGAGGCTGCATTGACTACCCATCGAGGTTGGAAAGTACATCAGTTGGACATAAAAATAAATTTCTTGAATGGTGATTTGCAAGAAGAGGTCTATGTGAAGCAACCTCCTAGATTTGCTATGAAAGGGAAAGAGCATATGGTTTGTTGCTTGCATGAAGCCTTGTATGGTCTCAAGCAAGCTCCACGTGCATGGTATGAGAAAATCAATAAGCACTTGATTGCTTGTGGCTTCATATGTAGTCCATTTGAAAGCACACTCTATATACGCAAAGATGAGGCTGATCTTATAGTGCTTGTTCTTTATGTCGATTACACACTCTTGACTGGGTCATGTGATGCAAAACTTGACATTCTTATGGCTGATTTGCAGCATAGTTTTGGTGTCACTTATCTTGGTCTTTTGAGCTACTATCTTGGCATCCAGTTTCTATCTGTTTAGGGGGGAATTATTATGCATCAAGACAAGTATGTTAAAAAACTACTTCAGTATTTTGACTTTGAGGATTGCAAGCCAGTTTCCACACTACTTGAGATAGGATTTAGGTTCTCTGATGAGGATTCCAGTGATGCATTTCACACTTCTCTTTATCAGTAAGCTATGAGATGTCTTACATATGCATGCAACACAAGGCCAGTTATATAGTATGTAGTTTCTCAATTGAGTTGATTCATGCATAGCCCTGGCACTAAGCATTGGCAAGCGGCAAAACATGTGTTTAGATATCTCAAAGGCACTTTGCACTTAGGTCTCTTTTATGGAAGAGATATTCAGACATGCTTGCATGCTTTCACAGATAGTGTTTGGGTTGGTTGTTATGATACTCATGTGCCCACTAGTGGTAATTGCTTTTTCCTTGGAGACTCATGCATATCTTGGTTGAGTAAGAAGCAACCTATAGTGGCAACATCGAGTTGTGAAGCTGAGTATAGGGTAGTTTTCACAGCTATAGTGGAGTGTATATGACTGACATGCCTATTGATGGATCTTTGCATGGAGATTGATGCTACTATGCATATTCTCACTGATAGTTAGAGTGCATTGGCTATTGCACAAAACCCAGTGTTTCATGCATGGACCAAACATATTGAGGTGCATTACCAATATGTGAGAGAGTACCTGCATGTAGGAGATATTGATTTGGTATATGTGCCCACACAAGATAATGTGGCAGACATATTCACCACATCTCTTCCAGAAGAAAAGCTTAAAGCTTTTTGCAAAGCTTTGGGCTTATTAACTTGTGGGGGCTGATCTATCACTCCTTGTATGTGTTCACATAATTTTCTTGAGGGGGGTTTGTTACACTTATGTGTTCCTCAAATAGCTTTGATGTGAACCTTTTCCCCATGTGACCACATACATGATTTGATCATATGTGGTGGTACTTTGTACTTAGGGATATTATTCAACTCTTACGTTAGTTTTGATCATCATCAATAGAGAGAGCTATTCCAACGATCCATCTTCTCCCTGTGTCTTGCTATAGTTCTGCTCCTTGTGTGTTCTTCTCATGTGTGTCTCTCATGCTTCTGCACACACCCAACATTGTATGTGCCAGGGATCAAGAAAAATCTATTGTCGGCTTCAACATTAGCTAGGATTGAGTTGGTTGCCAATTTTATTGATCACAGGTGTATAGTTCATGATCTCTCAAATGACGATGTCATTATTACTTTTGGCATTTTATGTCATGGGTGGTGTAAGCTCATACACAATGCAAAATATGTCAATGATTCAACATTTGCAGTTCAAGATTCTTAGGCCGTGTTAGATGCAAAGTTTTGGCATGCACGCTTTGGTCATCTGAATTTTGCTAGTTTGAAACACCTAAAAAAATATGAAATGATGTCCTCTCTACTCAAATTTGTGACACCTTATAAACATGTTTGTGAAGGCTGTATTTTGGGAAAATTGTAGCATTCATTCTTTTCAGAAGATGGTTTAGTTTGAGCTACTCAAAAATTACAACTTGTTCATAGTGATGTATTGTTGGAGTTAGACATCAGCGGAAGCACACGAACAACACAAGGAAGAAGAAGAACCTTGGAGCACAACACACAATACTGAATGTATTACCACTAGAATGTACAAAGATTAGTAACCCGTTAGGGAAATGGGCGTATATTCAAGCCGAGGAAAAAACCTCCTAAAGAGGAAAAAAAGTGCCCCGATGGTCCTAGAGTGTTCACACACATCACTACCTAAATATATTAACAAATTCCCCCTGGGAGTGATGCGATGAACAAGGAGCTAGCACTCATGTATAAGGAAGTGCCAAGCTATGTGGAAATCACTCCACAAATGGAAGTAAGCCCAAAGCTTTGCAGAAAGCTTCAAACTTCTCCCTAGGCAGAGCCTTCGTGAAAAGGTCTGCAATGTTCTCCTGTGTGGGCACATATGCCAAGCTGATCTCCCCAGCAGAGAACCTCTCCCTGACATAATGATAATGCACCTCAATGTGCTTAGTGCGAGCATGGAACAGAGGGTTCCTCACAACTGCCAATGTGCTCTGACTCTCAGTGAAGATGGTGGTTGCAAAAGATTGACCAACACCCAAATCAGCCATAAGGTGTCTGAGCCACACACACTCAACAATAGTTGTGAAAGATACCCTATACTGAGCCTCACAACTTGAAGTGGCCACAGTAGGCTCCTTCTTGCTCAACCAAGATATGCATGAGCTTCCAAGCATGAAGCAAAGCAAAAACCACTGGTGGACACACGAGTGTCATAGCAACGAGCCCAATCAGAGTCAGAAAAAGCATGCAAATCTGGCGATAGTGATCCCCGCTTGGGATATAACAACCAAGTAGCCGAGTACCACTCAAGTAGCAAAAGATGCACTTAACCTTCTACCAATGCTTCACACATGGGCAATGCATAAACATGCTCATCACTGAGCCAACAAACTGAATATCTGGCCGAGTAATGCATAAGTAAATCAAGCATCCAACAACCTATTGATAGAGAGCAACATCAAATGCATCTCCAACATCATGAAGACTCAATCATAAAACTTTCTCCATAGGAGTGGCAATAGGCTTACAATCTTCAAGGCCAAAATGCTGCAATAATGTGTCAATATGTTTCGTTTGACACAAAGCCATTCCACCATCAACATGCATAAACTGAATGCCCAAATAATGATGCAAATGCCCCAAATCAGACATCTCAAATGAGGCATGCAAATCAACGTTAAAATTAGCAATATGTTTCTCATGAGGACCAGTGAGCAGCATGTCATCAACATACACCACAATGATTAGAAGTACATCATTAACACACTTAACATATAATTTTCTTTCAGTTGGACTGTTCTCAAAACCATGTGCAATCAGATAGGCATGTATCTTCTCATACCAAGCACGTGGTGCTTGTTTCAAACCATATAAATCCTTTACCTGCACACCTGGTTTTCATGCCCTTTCTGCACAAAGCCACGAGGTTGAAAAACATACACTTCCTCATGTAAGTCACCATTTAGAAATGTGCTTTAATGTCCAACTGATGTACATTCCAACCATGATGAGCTGCAAGTGCATAGATGCTACGAGCAGTAGCCATTCGACATGTAGGTGCAAAAGTTTCATCAAAATCAATGCTTCTTTCCTGCACATAACCCTTTGCAACAAGCCTAGCCTTATACATGTCAACTGTTCCATCAGGCTTATGCTTCAGCTTGTAAACCCACTTAGTGCTAATGGCCTTCTTGCCAGGAGGCAAGTCACATAAAGACCAAGTACCATTCTTCATTATAACATCATATTCAAATTGCATTGAAGCCATCCAATGTTCAAAATTTTTTGCTTCATCAAACGAACTAGGTTTGAGTCTCATCATAGAGACTAGAGGCAGCCATAACATAGAAATCTGATGCAAAAGAGGCACTATGAGAGCCTGATTGAGTACGATATGATAGAGGTGCATCTAATTTGTTATCACGCAAAGTCTACGCCAGCCATTTTGGCATAGTTTTTGCCTACTCAATATCAACTCTCTCATCAACAAGTGCCTCATGTAAATCTGCATCAGAAATGGAATGATCTACATCATAGCATGAAACCTGTGAAGGCTGAGAAGTTGCCTCATTAGGACCAGCACTAGACTATCCACCTGTAAAAAGAGGCAGCAAAGTATCACACATGTCTTTGGAGCTAACATATGTCTCCTTAGTACATGAAAGCAATGGCTGAATAACATCTTCCACAAAAGACAACATCATGGCTAACCATAATGCATTTAGTCTGTGGATGATATAGACGATAGCCTTTACTTTTAGAACTGTATCCAACAAAAATACATTTTACTACTTTATCATCCAATTTTCTGCGATGTTGTTCAGACACTAATGTATATGCCAAATAACCAAAAACACGTAGATGGGCAAGAGATGGATTGCGATGATGCCAAGCCTTATATGGAGTGATAGACTGTAGTGCTTTAGTGGGACACCTTTTAAGTACATATGCTGCACACATGACAACCTCAAGCGAGAAACTATGTGGTAAAACCTGACTCTTGACCATACACCTTGCCATCTCCATGAGTGACCTGTTCTTCCGTTCAACAACTCCATTCTGTTGAGGTGTATACAACACTGTACATTGGTGTTTTATCCCACGTTCAGCCAAAAATGCATTAAAATCAGAAGACATATATTCCCCCTAGATCAGAACGGAGGTGCCCATTTTACATGGTGACAGATTTTCAGCCAAAACCAGAAATTGTTTGAAGCACATAAACACTTCGGACTTTTCTTTGAGTGGATGTACCCATGCATGCCTAGAAAAATCATGAATGAAAGTCACGGAGTAAAGATAGTTTCCAAAAGAAGGTGTCTGCATAGGGCCACAGACATCGCTATGAACAAGCTGTAATTTCTGAGTAGCCCAAACTGAACCATCTTTTGGAAATGAGGAACGCTGCATTTTTCCCAAAATATAGCCTTCACATACATGTTTAACGGGTGCCTGAAGTTTGAGCAAAGAGGACATCATTTTAGATTTCTACAGGCGTAGCAAACTAGTAAAGTTTAGATGACCAAAACGTGCATGCCAAAGCTTTGTAGATGAAATAGCTTGAGAATTCTGTACTGCATATGCCAAATCATTCATGGATCTTTCATAGTCTATGAGCTTATACAGCCTATGAAAAAGAAATGCCAGAAGCAATAATCACGTCACCATTTGATAGATCATGAACTGTACATCTATCATCAACGAATTTCACAATCAAGCCAATCTTGGCTAATGCAGAAACTGATAACAAATTCTTCCTGATCGTTGGCACAAATAAAGCATCTGACAAAGTGAAAGAACTACCATCAACAGTAGTGAGAATGATCTTACCAACTCCCATAACAAGATAAGAGGAGTTGTTTGCACATGTAACAGTGTTCTCTATAGGGGTAGGCCGGAGTAAAGAGAAAAAACTCTGCTGCAAGGTAATATGTTTGGTCGCCCCAGTATCAAAGTACCAAACATCTGAGTCTATTGCAAACATGCAGTGCTCATGAGAAGATGGGTCAAAACTGCAAACAGTAGTAAACACCCATTCTTCATCCTGCACAAGGTTAGCAGACTCTGTTTTTGGAGTAGAGGCCTCTACAACAACCATTCCAACCTCTTTTTTCTTTGCCTCTTTTACAACTAGTTTAGGACAGTTCTTTATGATATGATCATTTCCTTTACAATACTTGCAAAACAATTTCTGCTTTTTTTATTTCTTCTCATCTTTGTCTTCCTTCTTCAAATGTGCAGCATTTGCAGATTTCTGCTTGCTAGTTGAAGAGCTCCATTTTCCTTTGCCCTTCTGACTAGCCAGGAAAGTTTGATTTGCAACACGCATAATGGACCTGTTCTGCCTTGAATGATCTTCCTGCAATGGAATAGAGATTAACTTCTCAAATGATAAGGCATTTTTATTGCCTTTTATCATCAATCGAAGAGTAGAAGCAAAACTTTGATATGAATCAGGAAGACCATTCAGAACGGTTTGCACAAGTGAGCTATCTAGTATAACTTCATCAACAGAAATCAAATGTTCCTTCAAGTCTTTGATCTTTGTTAGAAAACTGTCCATAGAATCACCTTCATTCATATGATCACTCTCCAATTGTTTTCGGAGGTAAGTAACACGAGCCTCATTCCTAGCTTGGTACAATGTGGTAAATGTATCCCAAGCATCGTTAGCTATTTTGCAAGAGCGAATGTGAGGAATAATGGCACATTTGACAGACAAAGCTATCAATGCATATGCTTGGGCATCTCTGCCATCCCAACAAATTTGCTCTGCAGTAGGTGCAGCAGAAACTGCAACATGAATTGGAATATGCAAAATATCATCATCTTCAACAACTTCTACATCAGCTTCAGTACCTACAGTTGTAACAGTTGCAGGTGTGATAGGACATTTTTCAACACCCTGCACAATGTTCCACAGTCCTTTTGCAACCAATACATGTCGCATCATATAAGCCCATAATGGGTAGTTGGTACCATCCAACTTATCCTCAACAACCAACATACGGAATACATCACTGCTTTTAGCCATGGCCAATGACTAAAATACCTTGATGTAGAAAATTGACTGTATCTCAAAAAGTTGAAGAGAACTACCTAGACGAATTCTGCTAAACCTATAGCAGACTTCAAGGCACGTATACTAGCGACTCAAAACTGGTATATACCTTTGGCACAAAAAGACAAAATAGCCTACACAAGCATTGTGATAGTGCGTTCGGAGGCCGAAACGAGGTCAGATCGCGATGTTGGCACCACAAAGTGAAGCCATTTTGATCTCGGAAACACACTGAGTATGCTCACCAAAATTCGTGCAATTCAAAGTCTACAACCGGAGAGGTGTTGATGATGCCCTTAATGAAGCGGAGACGTGTTATGATACCAATTGTTGGAGTTAGATGTGTGCGGAAGCACATGAACAACACAAGGAAGAAGAAGAAGCTTGGAGCACAACACACAATACTGAATGTATTACCAGTAGAATGTACAAAGATTAGTAGTCCGTTAGGGAAATGGGCATATATACAAGCCAGGGGAAAAAAACCTCTTAAAGAGGGAAAAAAGTGCCTCGACAGTCCTAGAGTGTTCACACACATCACTACCTAAATATATCAACATGTATGTGGTCCTATACAGATACCTTCTTTTGGGAACTATCTTTACTTTGTGACTTTTATTGATGATCTCTCTAGCCATACATGGGTGTATCTATTAAAAGAAAATTCTGAAGTGTTTATGCGCTTCAAATAGTTTCTACTTATGGCTAAAAATATATCAGCATGTAAAATGGGCACCCTCTGTTCTGGTTGAGGGGAGGAATAAGTGTCTTTTGATGTTAATGCATTTCTACAAAAGCATGGGATAAAACATCAATGTACAATGATATATACACCTCAAGAAAATGGTGTTGTTGAAAGAAAGAAAAAGTCTCTCATGGAGATGGCAAGGTGTATGGTGAAAAGTCAAGCTTTACCACATTGTTTCTAGCTTGAGGCTGTTATGTGTGCAATACATGTACTTAACAAGTGTGGCACTAAAGACCTACACTTGATCACTCCATATGAGGCTTGGCATGGTCGCAAGCCATTATTGCTCATCTGTGTGTCTTTGGTTGTCTAGCAAATGCATTAGTGTTTGAACAACAATGCAAGAAATTGGATGATAAATTAGTGAAATGTATTTTTGTTGGGTACAATTATGAAAACAAAGGCTATAATATATATCATCCACATACTAAATGCATTTTGATTAGCTATGATGTTTTTGTGGAAGATGCAATTCAGCCATTACTTTCATGTACAAAGGAGACATCAATTAGCTCCAAAGATGTGTATAACACTTTGCTTCATCTTTTTATAGGTGAACAGTCAAGTGCTAGTCCAAATGAGGCAATTTCTCAGCCTTCACAAGTTCCACATGATAATGTATATCATTCCATTTCTGATGTAGATTTACATGATGCACTTGTTGATGAGAGGGCTGATATAGAGGAGGCAAAAACTATGCCTAAATGGTTGGTGCAAACTTTGAGAAATAGCAAATTAGATGCACTACTATCATATCATGCTTGTTCACGCTCTCATAGTGATTCTTTTGCATCAGATTGCTATGCAATGGCTGCCTCTGGTCTTTGTGATGAAAATGAGCTAATTTCTTTTGATGAAGCGCAAAAGTCATTAGGACTGCCTGATGCTATCTTTTAGGCATAACCATCGGATCACCTGTAATTTTGAAACAACCCAAATTACATAATTATCGAATTGAGTAAACCTTTAGAGTGAACACCTACCAGAATAGATTTCCTCTCGACTGAACTTCCACTGGACCAGACTTCCTCTGGACTTGACTTCCACTAGACTGGGCTTCCTTTGGAATACTGAATTAGTTACCAAACATCATAATTCCAGAACCAACACCATAATTCTGAATTGGTTGACTACTGCACTATCATACCTCCAAAATTTCGGTGTGACTAAAGTATATGCCTTGGCTAGCCTTTTGATTAAACTCATTTAAATCATCTAGCATTATTGCTGGTCTCATGTGGACCTCATCACAAATGTACAGACTCTCATACTAGCTTCTCCTCATAAAGGGGGCCGTACAACTATAGTATCATGGATCATTTGCAGTCACTTGTGGGTTGAGTATTGAGTATATCTAACACCCCCCCTCAATGTCCACTTGCAATGAACTACTTTCTTGGTCCAATGCCAAGCTTCAGAAGATGTCAATACAGATGCTCTCTCTCTAGAGCCTTGGTGAAAATGTCTGCCCCATTTTCTTCTGTTGGGCAATAACATAGCTCCACAATTCTGTCCTCTATCAACTCTCGCACATAGTGGTACTAGATTTCTATATGCTTAGTATGTGCATGACAAATAGGGTTCTTGGTGATGACTATGCAGCTCTGGTTGTCATATCTCAACCTTGTAGCCTCCTGTCCTTGAATTCCTATATGCCATAGGACCCTTCTCAACCATAGTGCTTCGCATGCTGCAAAACATGTTGCTTTGTACTTAGCTTTGGTAGAAGATAATGCTACGTTCGGTTGTTTCTTGTTGATCCAAGAAACAATTTCAGAACCTAAAGAGAAGCAATATACAAAACAATCCAAAAACTGATTTTTTGGAATCAATATCCCCTGCTTAATCTAAGTCTCAATATCTACTCAGAGATGATCCTTCACCGTAAAGAATACCAAACGCAATGGTTCCTTTGACATACTTGAGTATCCGCGTGCATGCCTTCCTTACCTCTGGACTAGACTTCCTCCAGACTAGACTTCCTTTGGACTACCGAATTGGTTATCGGACACCGTAATTCTAGACCCAATGCAATAATTCTAGATTGGTTGACTATCACACTATCATACCTCCAGAATTCTAGTGTGACTGAAGTATATGCCCTAGCTAGCCTTCTAATTAGACTCACATCAATCGTCTAGAACTATTGTTGGTCTCACGTAGATCTCATCACAAATGTCTGAACTCTCATATTGGCTTCTCCTCATAAAGGGGGCCATACAACTACAATATCATGGATCATTTGTAGTCACTTGTAGGTGGAGTATTGAGTATATCTAACAGAAGTATATTGCTGAACTTAAGATCGATTTACATGCCTCTTTTGAGATGTTGGATTTGGGGCATTTGCATCATTATTTAGGCATTGAATTTATGCAGGTTGATGGCGGAATAGCTTTGTGTCAAACAAAATATATGGACACATTATTGCAATGTTTTGGGTTTGAAAATAATAAGTCTATTGCCACTCCTATGGAAACAGGTCTATGGTTTAGTCTTCATGATACTTGAGATGCATTTGATGTTTTTCTCTATCAACATGCTATTGGATGCTTGATTTACTTATGCATAAATCAGCCTGATATTCAATTGTTTGTCTCTCAGATGAGCAAGTTTATGCATTGCCTAGGTTTCAAGCATTGGCAGGTGGTTAAGTGCATCTTTTGCTACTTGAGTGGTACCCGTCTACTTGGATTATTTTATCCCAAGGGGTGATCACTACTGCCAGATTTACATGGTTTTTTTTGCCTCTAGCTAGGCTAGTTTCTATGAAAAATGTGTCCACTAGTGGTTTTTACTTCATTCTTAGTAGCTCATGCATATCTTGGTTGAGTAAGAAGCAGCCTACTATGGTCACTTCTAGTTGTGAGGCTAATTTTAGGTCAGCTTTCACAATGATTGTTGAGTGTGTGTGGCTCATATGCCTTTTGGTTGATTTGGGTGTTGGTTTGTCTTCTGTGACTACCATCCTCAGTGATAGTCAAAGAGCATTGGCAGTTGGAGGAACTCTGCGCTCCATACTCACACAAAGCACATTGAGGTGCATTATCATTATGCAGGGAGAGGTTCTCTACAGAGAGATTAGTTTAGCATATGTGCCCACATAGAATAACATTGTAGATCATTTCACAAAGGCTTTGCATGGGGAGAAGTTTGAAGCTTTTTGCAAAGCTTTGGTGTTACTTCCTTTTGTGGATTAATATCTTTCCACATAGATTGATACTTCCTTATACATGAGTGCCAGTTCCTTGTTCATTGCATCAATCCCAGGGGGATATATTGATATATTTTGGTAACTATGTGTGAACACACTTAGGATCACGGGGGCATTTTTTTCCTCTTTAGGAGGTTTTCCCCCCTTGCTTGTATATATGCCTATAAACCTAATGGGTTGTACATTCACTTGGAAATATATTTAGTATTATGTGTTGTTCTCCAAGCTTCTTCGTCTTCCTTATGCTATTCGTGTGCTTCCGTAGACTTGAAACTCAAACATGGTTAAATCCATTAATAGAAGCTTTTTTACCAAAATCCTTAGTCCATGCTCTAGATGCATGCTTCAATTCATAGAACACATTTTTTGACTTGCACAAATCATGCAAAGGTTTTGCTTAGCATAAAATTATGATTGATTCATGTATGCTTCTTCTCTTCTCTCACAAGGAGAAACATATTTTCCACTTTGAATCATCAAGATTTTAGGAATATGCATTTTTTGGAAAGCCATGTCATTATCAATTCTATCATTTTCTAAGACCTGGTCATTAACTTTGGGCTTGCCTTTATTACTAGGACTATGATTGTACTTATCATTATCTAGATTGATCAAAGTTCTTTCATGTCCCATATTTGTTATGATTTTTGTTTCAACCATTCATTTTCTCTTATTACGAACTTTAAGTATATCATAAATTCTTCTATTTCCTTGATCATAAATGTCATCTTTAATCACCATTTATTTAGGTAAAAATCAAGATTATGTTTTATTTAAGACAACATCATAGAAGTACATTAGATCGTGGAACTCAAATCATCTCCATATTCAATAAGATACATAGTTTGATTTTGTGTGCAATTTATATTTCAATTGATATTCTTTTACATATTCTAAAAATAAGATATTCTTTCCACTTTGAATCTTCAAGATCTTAGGTATATGTACTTTGAAGGCTATCATTTTCTAAGTCATAATCATTTCTTGACTTGTGGATTGATTGAAGTGCATTCATGTCCCATATTTATAATACTTTTCCTTTCATCCATGCATTTTTTCTTATTACTAGATTTAAATAAATAATCAATTCTTATATTTTCTTGATCATATATGGCATCTTCAATTACTCCTTTAGGTAAAAACCAAGATTATTTTAGAACACAGGAGTCCAATTTTTTATGTTCATCTAGATATTCAATAAAGATGCACAGTATGATTTTGTTTCCAAATTAAATTGCAATTGATTAGGCACATGAAAATAGAAAACCCTTTTATATGTTCTAAAATAATATTTTTTCAAGGTTTCTTCTCAACACTCTTTTATATGGAAAACATAATGAGTCATTTTTTTGGTTCCACACTCTTTATATGTAGAAAAAAATTAGCATGATGCTATCTAATAAAGCCTATGTGTCATATTCTTTTCATTTGGAACTTCCCTAATTGCTAAGATGACATGATTTTTTAGAAGTTTCTCCATTATATTATGGAGTATATGTTGATATATTTAGGTAGTGATGTGTGTGAACACACTAGGACCGCCGGGGCACTTTTTTCCCTCTTTAGGAGGTTTTTTTCCCCTGGCTTGTATATACGCCTATTGCCCTAATGGGCTACTTATCTTTGTACATTCTCTAGTAATACATTAAATATTGTGTGTTTGTGCTCCAAGCTTCTTCTTTTTCCTTGTGCTGTTCGTGTGCTTCCGCAGACATCTATCTCCAACAATTGGTATCAGAGCAGGTCATCGCTTCATCTAGGGCACCATCAACACTCCTCCATTTGCAGTCTCACATTCACATGAAATTTGGTGAGCATACTCAGGGTGCTTTAGAGATCAAGACAGCTTTGCTATGTGTGTCGAAATCGTGATCTGAGCTCGTTTCGGCCTCCGAATGCATTATTGCAGTGCTTGTGTAGGCTATTTTGTCTTTTTGTGCCAAAGGTATATACGAGTTTCTGTTCGCCAGTATAAGCGTCTCAAAGTTTGCTACAGGTCTAGCAAAATTCGTTGGGGCAATTTTGTTAAACTTTTTGAGATACAATCAAATCAATTTTCTGCATCAAGGTATTTTAGTCACCGGCCATGGCTGAAAGCAGTGATGTATTCCGTATGTTGGCTGTTGAGGATAAGTTGGATGGTACCAACTACCCATTATGGGCTTATATGATGCGACATGTATTGGTTGCAAAAGGATTGTGGAACATTGTGCAGGGTGTTGAAAGACGTCCTGTTACACCTTTGACTACAAGTACTGCAAGTATAGGTGCTGGAGCTGATGAAGATGGTATCGAAGATGATATTCCACAGATTCCTGTTCGTGCTGCTGTTTCTGTTGCACCTACTGCAGAGTAGATTCATTGGGATGGTAGAGATGCCCAGGCACATGCATTGATAGCTTTGTCTATCAAACGTGCCATTATTCCTCACATTTGCTCTTGCAGAACAACTAAGGATGCTTGGGATATGCTTATCACATTGTACCAAGCTAGGAATGAGGCTCGTGTTGCTTACCTTCGAAAACAGTTAGAGAGTGAGCACATGAATGAAGGTGATTCTATGGACAATTTCCTAACAAAGATCAAAGACTTGAAGGAACAATTGATTTCTGCTGATGAGGTTATACTAGATAGCTCACTTGTGCAGACCGTTCTGAATGGTCTTCCTGATTCATATTAGAGTTTTGATTCTACTCTTCAGTTGATGATGAAAGGAAATCCAAATGCCTTGTCATTTGAGGAGTTAGTCTCTATTCTGTTGCAGGAAGATCAGTCCAGGCAAAATAGGTCCATTATGCGAGTTGCAGATCAAGCTTTCCTGGCTAGTCAGAAGGGCAAAGGAAAATGGAGCTCTTTAACTAGTAAGCAGAAATCTACTAATTCTGCATATTCGAAGAAGGAAGATAAAGATGATAAGAAATTAGAAAAGCAGAAATTGTTTTGTAAATACTGTAAAGGGAATGATCATATCATAAAGAACTATCCAAAACTGGCTGCTAAAGAGGCAAAGAAGAAAGAGGCTGGAATGGCTATTGCAGAGGCCTCTACACCAAAAACAGAGTCTGCAAATCTTGTGCAGGAAGAATAATGGGCGTTTACTACTGTCTGCAGTTTTGTTCCATCTTCTCATGATCAATGCATGTCTGCAGTAGACTCAGATGTTTCCAGTACTTTGACAGTGGGGCGACCAAACATATTACCTCACAACGCAGTTTCTTCTCTTCACTTGAGCCTGCCCCTACAGGGAATACTTTTACATGCGCCAACAACTCCTCTTATCCTGTTATGGGAGTTGGTAAGATCATTTTCACTACTGCTGATGGTAGTTCTTTCACTTTGTCAGATGCTTTATTTGTGCCAGGGATCAAGAATAATTTGTTATTAGTTTCTGCATTAGCCAAGATTGGCTTAGTTGTGAAATTTGTTGATGACAGATGTACAGTTCATGATCTGTCAAATGGCGATGTTATTAATACTTCTGGCATTTTATGTCGTGGGCTGTATAAGCTCATAGACTATGAAAGATCTGAAAATGATTTGGCATGTGCAATAAATGATTCTCAGGCTATGTCAGATGCAAAGCTTTGGCATGCACGCTTTGGTTATGTGAATTTTGCTAGTTTGCTACGCTTGTAGAAATCTGAAATGATGTCCTCTTTGCCCAAACTTGAGGCACCTAGAAAACATGTTTGTGAAGGCTGTATTTTGGGCAAAATGCAGCATTCCTCCTTTCCAAAAGATGGTTCAGTTTGGGCTACACAGAAATTGCAGCTTGTACATAGTGATGTCTGTAGTCCTATGCAGACACCCTCTTTTGGAAATTACCTTTACTTCGTGACTTTCATTGATGATTTTTCCAAGCATGCATAGGTATATCCACTCAAAGTAAAGTTGGAAGTGTTCAGGTGCTTTAAACAATTTTTGGTTTTGGCTGAAAATCTGTCAGCATGTAAAATGGGCACCCTCCGTTCTGATCGAGGGGGGGAATATATGTCTTTTGATTTTAATGCATTTCTGGTTGAACGTGGGATAAAACACGAGTGTACAGTGAGATATACACCTCAACAGAATGGAGTTGCTGAATGAAAGAACAGGTCACTTGTGGAGATGGCAAGGTGCATGGTCAAGAGTCAAGCTTTACCATATAGTTTCTGTTTTGAGGCTATCATGTGTGTAGCATATGTACTGAACAGGTGTCCCACTAAAGCGCTACAGTCTATCACTCCATATGAGGCTTGGCATGACCGCAAGCCATCTGTTGCTCATCTGCGTGTTTTTGGTTGTTTGGCATATGCACTAGTGCCTGAACAACATCGCAGAAAATTGGATGATAAGGCAGTAAAATGTATTTTTGTTGGGTACAGTTCTGAAAGTAAAGGCTATCGTCTGTATCATCCACAGACTAAATGCATTTTGGTTAGCCGTGATGTTATCTTTGTGGAAGATGCTATTCAGCCATTGCTTTCATGTACTAAGGAGACATCTGTTAGCTCCAAAGACATGTATGATACTTTGATGCCTCTTTTTACAAGTGGACAGTCTCGTGCTGGTCCTAATGAGGCAACTTCTCAACCTTTGTAGGTTTCATATGATGATGCAGATCATTCCATTTCTGATGCAGATTTACATCATGCACTAGTTGATGAGAGAGCTGATATTGAGTAGGAAAAAACTATGCCAAAATGGCTGGTTCAAACTTTGCGTGACAACAAATTAGATGCACCTTTGTCATATCGTACTCGTTCGGGCTCTCATAGTGCCTCCTTTGCATCAGATTGCTATGCTATGGCTGCATCTAGTATCTGTGATGAGAATGAGCCTGTTTCTTTTGATGAAGCACAGAATTCAGAAAATTGGATGGCTGCTATGCAATCTGAATATGATGCTATAATGAAGAATGGTACATGGTCTTTATGTGACTTGCCTTCTGGCAAGAAGGCCATTGGCACTAAGTGGGTATACAAGCTGAAGCGTAAACCTGATGGTACAGTTGGCAGGTATAAGGCTAGGCTTGTTGTAAAGGGTTATGCGCAAGAAAGAGGCATTGATTTTGATGAGACATTTGCACCTACGTGCCGTATGACTACTGTTCGGAGCATTTGTGCACTTGCAGCCCATCATGGTTGGAACGTACATCAATTGGACATTAAAACATCATTTCTGAATGGTGACTTGCATGAAGAAGTGTATGTTTTTCAGCCCCGTGGCTTTGTGCAGAAAGGTCATGAAAACCAGGTGTGAAGGTTAAAGAAGACATTATATGGTTTAAAGCAAGCACCACGTGCTTTGTATGAGAAGATACATGCCTAATGGTTGCACATGGTTTTGAGAACAGTCCAACTGAAAGCACCTTATATGTTAAGCGTGCTAATGATGTGCTTCTGATCATTGTTGTCTATGTTGATGACATGCTTCTCACTAGTCCTATTGAGAAGCATATTGCTGATTTCAAGGCTGATTTGCATGCCTCATTTGAGATGTCTGATTTGGGCATTTGCATCACTATTTGGGCATTCAGTTTATGCAAGTTGATGGTGGAATGGCTTTGTGTCAAACAAAATATATTGACACATTATTGCAGCGTTTTGGCCTTGAAGACTGTAAGCCTATTACCACTCCTATGGAGACAGGTTTACGATTGAGTCTTCATGATGCTGGAGATGCATTTGATGTTGTTCTCTATCAGCAGGCTGTTGGATGCTTGATTTACTTATGCATTACTTGGCCAGATATTCAGTTTGCTGTCTCGACTACTTGGGTTGTTTTATCCCAAGGGGGGATCACTACTGCTAGATTTGCATGCTTTTTCTGACTTAGATTGGGCTGGTTTCTATGACACTCGTGTGTCCACTAGTGGTTTTTGCTTCATGCTTGGTAGCTCATGTATATCTTGGTTGAGCAAGAAGCAGCCTATTGTGGCCACTTCTAGTTGTGAGGCTGAGTGGGCAGCTTTCACAGTGACTGTTGAGTGTGTGTGGCTCAGACGCCTGATGGCTGATTTGGGTGTTGGTCAGTCTTCTGCCACCACCATCTTCACTGACAGTCAGAGCGCATTGGCAGTTGCGAGGAACCCTGTGTTCCATGCTCACACTAAGCACATTGAGGTGCATTATCAGTATGTTAGGGAGAGGTTCTCTGCTGGGGAGATCAGCTTGGCATATGTGCCCACGCAGGAGAACATTGCAGACCTTTTCACGAAGGCTCGGCCTAGGGAGAAGTTTGAAGCTTTCCGCAAAGCTTTGGGCTTACTTCCTTTTGTGGAGTGATTTCCACATAGCGTGGCACTTCCTTATACATGAATGCCAGCTCCTTGTTCACCGCATCACTCCTAGGGGGGATTTGTTGATATATTTAGGTAGTGATGTGTGTGAAAACACTAGGACCGCCGGGGGGCTTTTTTCCCTCTTTAGGAGGTTTTTTTCCCCCGGCTTGTATATATGCCTATTGCCCTAATGGGCTACTTATATTTGTACATTCTCTAGTAATACATTAAATATTGTGTGTTTGTGCTCCAAGCTTCTTCTTTTTCCTTGTGTTGTTCGCGTGCTTCCGCAGACATCTATCTCCAACAATATAAGCACAAGTGATTTATCTTTGGTTTCCATGCTTGCTCAAATGAACTGTGAATTTTTTGGACATTTATTTTTCTTTAACACCAAATTTTGATATTCTATTTGATATTAAAACCTTCTTTCAAATCATACTTTTAAATTACATAAAATACCAAAAATATTACAAATTTTTTACTTTATAAGTGATTCCAAATATATTAATTTTGGTCATCTAAAAATATTGAAAATTATTCAGATCTTCCAAGAAAAGAATTGTTTATAGATTCACAAATGCCAATATGATTGATTTTAAGAGGATATGATATGAAACACTTTTTTTTTGGCAACGGAAATCTTGTTTGCTCTTAAAACTACCACACATCATACATAATCAAAATTCATGTGTCTAAGTTTTTTGAAACATAAAAAAAAGTGCTTTCTTCTTTAAATTCTCGAGATTTATTGAGTTTACATTCCTTTATGAAAGAGCTTAGTTTAACTTTGCATAGAGAATTTTTCATATGATATTTAATTTGTAATATAAAGAAAAAAAAGTACATCCTTTCTTTCGTTTTCCATATACTTTCGATGATTTTATTTGTTGAGATTTTTTGGGTGTGTGTGAGTGAGGAAGCAATAATAGAAGTATACACAAGAGCAAAGAAATAGATTCGCACACCAAGAAAGGTGATTGCTAGAAGAGATCCTTGTAGATAGATGATAAATGATATGTGAATGAGTATAGTGATATCTTTAAGTGAATCCCTAAGTAAAATGTACCTACACAAATGAGTACATCATGTATATGTGGCTACATGAAGCGAGAACTTCTAGCCAACACTAGAGTAAAAAGTGCCCATGTATAGGGAAATGGTTCACATCAAAGCTACTTGAGGGATGCATAAGTGTAACAAACTCCCTTGGAGCAAAAGATGTGAGTGTTGGTGATTAAGTTTCACTCTGATACCAGTTGTTGTGGTCGACGCGGCAAAGGCCCGAACCTTGTCAAGCCTGCGGAATTTGCTGCGCCACCGAAAAATTGGTTGCCAAGCTAGAGTGATATTAGAACACCTCTATAATCAGTAGTAGCTCAGTAGAGTTACTGTCACTCAAACGTATAAGACTTCGTTTTGAATTTACTAAGAAATTCACTGGGACTTCACCGGACTGTTACTAGATTGTCACCGTAATTATACCGAAATCTTACCGGAATCAACTCCTATTCTGTTTGTAATTACTTCAAGTGAGTATACAAGAAGTAAGGAAGTGATTCATGATCTCCCTTCACTGAGTGAACACTTTCTGAAGTTTAAGAAAAAAAACTTCTCCGGTTCAGAATGTCCTTTTTTCAGTTAGACTTTGTACTGTGTGTACATATCCATTTCACCGAAATCCTTGACGAACTGATAGTAGAGATGTCTAGCTATAAGATAAGCTATCTCTCATACAAAATTTTAATTTACTCTGTGAGATATACTTCGTTGTTCTATAGGAAAACACGTTTTCTGAGAAAACTGTAACTGACCGAAACATTCGTTTACTGAGAGAGTACCGAGGGACACGTTTACTAACGAACTGTAACTGTTAACGGTTAACAAACTTTCTACCGTAACACAAAGATACTCAGGGTTCTTCACATATGAACAATGCACGCAAACTTCCACACGAATATGTGTTTTCTATTAGAGAAGATGTGTACAAGTTAGCTTGGCATCTTCTTGCTCAAGCTATGGAAACTCTCCTACACTGAGTAGTTTCTGTTTACCATCTCTCTCAGATGAATACCTGACATTTTAGGTCTTTGTTATTCATTTGTACATACGCGATCTTTGGCATCTTCTGAGAACTTCTCTCTCTTTCTTCACTCTCTGTACATACGCAATCTCTGGCGTCTTCTGGAAAACCTTCTCGCACACTCCCTCTTTTCTTTCATCTCTATTTTTTGACCTCTATATGCGCTCTATTTTAAACTGCACGCTCTTCTCACGCACGTTCTAGCTCGCACTTCCCTCTTATAATGCATGTTCTCTCTGTATATACAGTTTGATTTGGTGTAACGAACTCTGATTCTGCAAGATTCTGCACTGTACATAACGGTCGTGAATTTGTCCCTTCATTAAGGCTTTTGATTTTTCTGAATATTTGATTCCACTTCTCTTTATCTTTCTTTGTCTGTACGTCAAATTCGTGAGTGATTCTTCAACAGCTCCCCCTCAATCACTAATTTGACTCTTCCTGTCTTCATATATTTTTCTTTCTTTTATACCTGCCATTCCTTTGAATCTGCTTGTCTTTGTTCCATCCAAGCTCTTTGTCAAAATATCTGCAATCTGATCTTTTGTCGGAGTGTATACTATTTCTATTTCCTTCTCCATTACCTTTTCCCTCAGGAAATGATACTGAATTTCTATGTGCTTTGTTCTTGCATGAAATACTTGATTTGCTGCAAGATACAATGAGCTCATATTATCTCCATGTATGATTGGTATACCTTGATCAATACCCATGCTTTTGAACAAGGTCTGCATCCATATCACTTCTTTAGCTGCTTCTACAAGTCCTTTGTATTCTGCTTCTGTTGACGATAGAGCCACTGTGTGTTGTTTCTTCGAACACCAGCTTACTAGCTTATCTCCTAGGTATATCATATACCCATGTGTTGACCTTCTGTCATCTTGGCTTCCTGCCCAGTCTGAGTCACTGAATGCTCTCAACTGTATATCTGACGTAAAAGGATAATATAATCCTTCCTTTATAGTTCTTTTTATATATCTAAGAACTCTCTGTCCTGCAACCCAATGTTGATCCTTCGGACAATGCATGAACTGTGAGAGAACTCCCATTGCATAGCTAAGATCCGGTCGTGTTAGTGTAGCGTAAATTAGACTTCCCACTAACGACTGATACTTTCTCATATCTTTAAACTCTGCACCACTGTATTTGCTGAGTTTATGATTTGCTTCAAGCGGTGTTGAAGCTTCTTTGCAATTCTCCATACTAAACTTCTTCAGTAAGTTTAGGAGATACCTTTCTTGCGTAACATATACACCATGATCTGTGTATGTGATTTCCATTCCAAGAAAGTATGATAACTTTCCTAGATCACTGATTTGAAACTCCTTTTCGAGTAATCTCTTTACTTCTTTAATTCCTTCATCTGAAGTACCTGTGATTATAATGTCGTCTACATAAATGCAAATGTAGATCATTCCTTCTTCTGTTCTCTTGATGAGTAGACTTGTATCTGCTTTCAAACTTTGGTATCCAAGTTCATTGAGATATTTCACAAGCCTGTAATTCCAAGCTCTTGGAGCTTGCTTCATTCATAAAGTGCTTTCCTTAATCTGCAAACAAAGTTTGGGTATCTGGAACTTACAAACCCTTCCGGTTGTTCCATGTAGACTTCATCTGATATGTATCCATTCAGGAATGCGTTCTTTATATCTAGCTGACTTAGCTTCCATCCTTTTGATGCTGCTATAGCAATCACTGTCCTTATGGTTGACATCTTTGCCATCGGACTAAACGTCTCATCGTAATCTATGCCATGTGTCTGAGCATAGCCCTTGATAACCGGTCTAGCTTTGTATCTGGCTATCCTTCCATCTGCAAGCTTCTTAACTTTGAAAACCCATTTATTTCCAATCACTTTCTTACCATTTGGTTTCGGAACAAGTTCCCATGTCTTGTTCTCCTCCAGTGCGCTAAACTCTTCTTCCATTGCTTCTTCCCATTGCTTCTTGCTTTTAGCTTCATCATAGTTCTGAGGTTCTTCATCATCTTTGACCATATATGCGTAATTTTTTTGAGTTATATACGAGGTATCATAAGAATACCTTTCTGGTTGTCTTCTGTTCCTGTTTGACCTTCTTGGTTCAAACTCTTCATGTGTATCTGAATACACATTTTCATCAAATCCTTGTTCATCTTCATTTCTCATACCTGATCTGATCCTGGACGTACTTGCCTGCATATAGTCTTCATCTCTATTCACTTGTACAATTGATTTCCCTTTCTCTCTTCTTCTTACTTCTTCTTCAAATTCTCTATTGTGTAACTTTGATCTGTATACCAGCTTTTCTGTTCATCAAATGTAACATCTCTGGAAACAGTAAACTGTTTTGTTAAAGGACTCCATAACCTGTAGCCCATCTGCTTTTCATCGTATCCGATGAACACATATTTCTCTGCTTTTAGTTCAAGCTTATGTCTGAGTTGTGATGGTACCTAAGCATAAGCTACTGATCCAAACACTTTACAATGATCAAGTGTTGGCTTCTTTTCCCACCAAGCTTCATACGGGGTCATTCCATCTAATGCTGTACACGGTAATCTGTTTACCAAGTATGTAGCTGTATTTACAGCTTCAGCCCAAAGATAATTTGGACAATCCTTTTCCTTTAGCATAGCTCGTGCAAACTCGACTAGAGTTCGGTTCCTTCTTTCTGCTACACCGTTTTGTTGCGATGTATACCTGCAGGTTATTTCTCTCTTAATATCTGCATTCCAAAGATAATCATTGAACTCTCGGGAGAAGTATTCTCCCCCTCCATCAGACCTCAATCTCTTCAACTTTTGACCTATGAGTCTTTCAGCATATGCATGAAAATGCCTGAAAGCTCCAAACACTTCTGATTTCTCTTTCAAAACATAAAGAGTTATCCATCTTGTAGCATCGTCAATGAATAAAACATAATACCTTGAACCGCTGATTGATCCTTCTTTTGTTGGACCCCTTACATCTGTATGAATGAGTTCAAGTACTCCATCATGTTTGAATCCTTTCTTCTGGAAAGGTAACTTGTGGGCTTTTCCCATCTGACATGCTTCACACTTATGAATCATATGTTGGTTCTGTACATTTGGTAGTCCCAGTACTGACTGATTTTAAATCATAGCTTTAATTCCTTTTTCATTGAAATGACCTAATCTTATGCCAAAGATCAAGTTCTGTAATCACCTTTTCACCATGTGTGAGCAACACTTGGCCAATGTTCCCTTGTACTCTTAAAGTAAAGAGTCTGCCTTCTTTCTTACCAGAGACAATCTGATTATATCCGTTCTGGGGATCTTCTACAAATACTCCTTCATTTGTAAATCTGACCTGAAAACCTTTCTCAACTATCTGTCCCACACTAATCAAATTTTTAGGTATTGTCGGAACATACAAAACATTGGTTAGCAAAACTGCTCCACTCTTACATTTCACTTTTCCAATTGAATGTACACTATGCCTCGTATTGTCACCTGTTTGAACAGTATGACTGGAACTACCTTTTTCCAATTCTGACATTAGTTCTATATTTCCTGACAAGTGATTAGAACATCTAGAATCAATGTAAAATACCTTCAGGTCTTCGTTATTTGATGTGCTGATTGAGTTCATCATCAATGATGTATGACTTTCATTCTGAGTGTCATTTGCGTAGTTGTTGTAGGTGGTGTTGTAGGATTGATTCTGTCCCCAACTTCTTGCTCCACGTCTACCATAGCTTCCTCTTTGATTTTGTCTACCTCTTTGAAAGTTACTCTGATATCTTCCGCTTCTGCCTCTGCTATTATTGTTCTGATTTTGATTTGATCCTTGTTGATTATGCCAGCAATCATGAGCTAAATGATTACTCAGTCCACAGATCTAGCAAGCCTTCTTGTTGTTATTCTGGCTACTTCTTCCTCTTCCAAAACCTCTTGCTCTTCCTCTGCCCGTGCCTGTACCTCTTGCATAATAAGCCTGAGAACTCGACTCTTCTTCGTCTTTTGACTTACCTTTGTCTTTCTTCTTGTTCTTCATGTACATTGTGCGAACTTTGTCCTTTATCTGCATCTCCTTTCAGGTCTTGCTCATATGTGAGCATCAAACCAAGCAACTGATTTAAATCTGGTACAAAATGATTTAAAGAAAGTTCAGTTGAGAGTACGAAAGGTTTCCACCTTTCATCTCCTCTCAAACCTATTAGCAGTTGTGCTATCAATCTGTGATCTTCGACATCTTCATTTATGGATCCAAGACTATCTGCTAGATCCTTCATCTTAGTAACATAGTCACTAATGCTTTGACTCGACTTCTTTTTGAACGCTGTGAATTCGGACCATAAGCTAGCCTTCCTAGCTTTCGTAGTATTTTGGAAATGATCTTCCAACGCACTCCATATGTCCTCCGCTTTCTCCAGGCCTCTAATGTGCAGTAGTAGATGATCTGTAACGGTATTATAAATGTAAGCTCTTGCCGTTACATCTTTCTTCTGCCACAACTTCAAGGCTTCTAATTCTTCTTTTTCCGGTTGACTATCATCTTTGAAAGTCGGCTTCTTTTCTTCTCCGGTCACATACATCATTAAGTCCTTACTCATAAGTAAGGCTTCCATGCGCATTACCCAAGCGGGATAATTATCTCTGTCCAATTTATCAATTTGGACATGATCTGCCATGATCTTCTTGTTTCTGTTACTTCCGATGATCTTTTGAGAATCTTTCTGCTCTTCAAAATCTTTCTCGTTCAGGTTCCACTTCTTGGATCTCACGGCTCTGATACCACTTGTTGGTGATTAACTTTTGCTCTGATACCACTTGTTGTGGTCGACGCGACAAAGGCCCGAACCTTGTCAAGCCTGCGGAATTTACTGCACCACCGAAAAATTGGTTGCCAAGCTAGAGTGATATTAGAACACCTCTATAATCAGAAGTAGCTCAGCAGAGTTACTATCACTCAAACGTATAAGACTTCGTTTTGAATTTACTAAGAAATTCACTGGGACTTCACCGGACTATCACCGTAATTATACCGGAATTTTACCGGAATCAACTCCTATTCTGTTTGTAATTACTTCAAGTGAGTATACAAGAAGTAAGGAAGTGATTCGTGATCTTCCTTCACTGAGTGAGCACTTTCTGAAGTTTAAGAAAAAAAAACTTCTCCGATTCAGAATGTCCTTTTTTTGGTTAGACTTTGTACTGTGTGTACATATCCATTTCACCGAAATCCTTGACGAACTGATAGTAGATATGTCTAGCTATAAGATAAGCTATCTCTCATACAAAACTTTAATTTACTTTGCGAGATATACTTCGTTGTTCTACTGGAAAACACGTATTCTGAGAAAACTGTAACTGACTGAAACATTCGTTTACTGAGAGAGTACCGAGGGACACGTTTACTAACGAACTGTAACTGTTAACGGTTAACGAACTTTCTACCGTAACACAAAGATACTCAGGGTTCTTCACATACAAACAATGCGCGCAAACTTCCACACGAATATGTGTTTTCTATTAGAGAAGATGTGTACAAGTTAGCTTGGCATCTTCTTGCTCAAGCTATGGAAACTCTCCTACACTGAGTAGTTTCTGTTTACCATCTCTCTCAGATGAATACCTGATATTTTAAGTTTCTGTTATTCATCTGTACATACGCGATCTCTGGCGTCTTCTGAGAACTTCTCTCTCTTTCTTCACTCTCTGTACATACGCAATCTCTGGCGTCTTCTGGAAAACCTTCTCACACACTCCCTCTTTTCTTTCATCTCTATTTCTTACCTCTATATGCGCTCTATTTTAAACTGCGCGCTCTTCTCACGCACGTTCTAGCTCGCACTTCCCTCTTATTATTCTTATGCACGTTCTCTCTGTATATACAGTTTGATTTGGTGTAACGAAATCTGATTCTGCAAGATTGTGCACTGTACATAACGGTCGTGAATTTGTCCCTTCATTAAGGCTTTTGATTTTTCTGAATATTTGATTCCGCTTCTCTTTATCTTTCTTTGTCTGTACGTCAAATTCGTGAGTGATTCGTCAACAGTGAGCACATATAGGGAGTGAAAAATCATCCCCACAAGGTAATAAGCCTAAAGCTTTGTGAAAAGCTTCAAACCTTTCCCATGGAAGAGCTTTGGTGAATGTGTCTTCCACGTTATCTTGTGTAGGCAATCTTGGAGTTAGATGTCTACGGAAGCACACGAACAACACAAGGAAGAAGAAGAAGCTTGGGGCACAACACTCAACACTGAATGTTTTACTAGAGAATGTACAAAGATAAGTATCCCATTAGAAGGCCTATTCACGAAATTTGGGAATTATTCAAGTCCCATTTATAATACCAAGTGATGGAATTAACTTATAATTTCTATGTTATATTCTTCTTACAAAGATCATTTCATGAATACATCTTCTTTTTGTTAAAATGTTTTAAGCTTTCAATAGATAAAAAATAATATTAGTTGATGAGCTTATTTAAAAAAACACCAAGGAGTATGAATAAACAAAGAAAAGCATTCAACCTTGAATTTTTTTTAATATGAAGTCTATTGTTATCCAATTCAATAATAATAGGTTAATTATTTGATATATCAATAAATGCTCATATTAAAGTAAATATCCCAAAATATGATGTTATAAAAATCAATAAATTCATTTCAATTTAATTGTATAACAAATCTATACTAATACGAATTTAGAGCTTACAATTTAATATAAACAATAAATATATTCAAATTCGGGGTCACTTGTTCGGGTGGTTGGGCCTCTCGACTCTTGAGGCGGGGACGGGGGTTCAACCCCCATCAGCACATGTAAGGGACATGTTTAACATGGAAAGTTGTATCTTGTGGGATAAGGTGGGTCCCACAGATACTATGCCCTTCCTTATACAGTTGCAATTTCAAAGTTAAAGCCTGGAGGAGTAGGCCTCGACTGAACCTCCATTTAAAAAAAAAAAGCAACCACATGAATTTAGATCTAATTTAACAATACTTAATAATATGCAATTTGACATACTAATAATTGTTCATTTAGGTGAATGATATGAAAATTATGTCAATACTATAGATTGTTTCATATAATTTTATAATAAATCTATCATACTAACTTAGAGCTTTGAAAAACAATCGAATTCAGTAATTACTCAAATATATGCAATTTAGGCTTTCAATAATTTTTCACTTGGTTGAACAGTCCCAAAAATATGTGGTGTTTAAAAACACCAATAAAATACATGATGTTCAAATATTTTAAAATCATTGATATCGTTTCTTAATATATTGTTCAAGTACATAATATGTTTCTCTATCACAAGGTCTCTGATTTACAATTGTATTACATGTAGAAGAACGTCTGTTCTTTGAGCAAATCCATCCATAAAGCCACGGAATCATTGTTTTGGATAAAAAGCTTTCCAACTCCTCCGATGATTGCCTCCACAGCTTCGGTAGAATTACATAAGTGCCTTTCATATTCCAAATCACATGATATAATGTATCATAAAAAATAATGGTATTATTTCCATCCAAATCTGGAAAAATTTTCCAAATTGTGTCCAAGTTTTTATTATGCACAAACTTATATCCGATACGGATATCAGTTTTTTGGCATGCACCCTGACCTGCTATAATATGAAATCTTTGATGGTGTTTTGGAAAACATACTGCAAGTGTTCTTTGAGCTATCGACACTCTTTCTGTGGTCCAATTCCACACTTCAAAAAGATCCATACAAAAATCCAAGAAATATAATGCATCCTTGCGAATGTAATGCGCAATTCTTGTGTTCTCTTCAATAAAATTCATATGGTTTTGCAAAGATTCAAGTAATAGATCACCCCTTTCCTTATCAATTGTCTTGAGCAAAATGCCATTCATTTCCAGTATCAATACCCTTCTTTCATCTCTTGGGAATGAAGAAAATCCTTGCTTTCTTGATGAAGATTCATATATGTGTGAAGACCAGCAAGACATCAATGCCAAGCTTGGGTTTTCTTTGTAGTTCATATGCAAATCAGCATTTTGTTCTGCAAAATAAAATTGAAGTTAATTAGATTTATATAAAAATCAATTAAATTGTTTTACATTCTATATTACTTCATAATTACAGTAATTAAAGATATGTTTAATTAAGCCATTATCATTTCTCTCAATATTTAAAACTTATAGTAAATTAAAATTGATAATACATAAGAAAATATAGGAAATTTGATTTAAATGCATGATTTTATATTCATGGGGATTCCAATTTCCTTTTATAGTTTTTCTTACAATCAATATAATTAAAAGTAGACTAAGCCTAGAAAAAACTTCATATGTATGTGTGTGTGTGTGTATTTATTTGTGAAGAAAAACAATCTTTCATGAAAGAAGGAAACTAACATTAAAAAAATGGGTTATCATACATATATATATATATATATATATATATATATATATATATATATATATATATATATATATATATATATATATATATATATATATATATATATATATATATATGTGTGTGTGTGTGTGTGTGTGTGTGTGTGTGTGTGTGCACATATATACACGTGTATATATATATATATATATATATATATATATATATATATATATATATATATATATATATATATATATATATATATATATATATATATATATATATATATATATATATATATATATATATATATATATATATATATATATATATATATATATATATATATATATATATATATATATATGTGTGTGTGTGTGTGTGTGTGTGTGTGTGTGTGTGTGAAGAAAAACAATCTTTCATGAAACAAGGAAACTAACATTAAAAAAATAGGTTATCTTCAAACCAATCAAAAGATCTTGAGAAAATTTAATAATCCACCTTGCCGTCAACGTTTTTCTTTATCCTGCAAAAGAAAAATTTTATAAATATTTGAGTGTAGATATTAAAGAAAAACATAAATATTGTATGAAGAATTTATTTACCTATTAAATTAAAGTATGCCTTTTGTAACCTTTTTATGTATGCTTTTGCTGCAACTCCACTTATGAAACGACTTTGTCGATAGCCCAACCTTGTAGCATACACTATTGCATGATTTTCTCTCATGCTTTTATTTTTGTAGCACATTTGTAACAGTTTTAGCTGCTCTTTATTTAAAAGTGGAACACCAAATGTTGAAGCTATTGTTGCTAGATCTCCCTTTTCGATTTCCTTGCAATTCAATGGAACCTCTAGCTTTGTCGATGCTATTGTTGTATGTTCCTTTTCAATTTCGTTGCAAATCAATGGAACATCTACATTTTTCTCACTATTATTATGTACTTCATAGTCATCAAAAGAAGATACTCTCAAGTTATTTGAATGATCATTTGATTCACTCAAGATATCATGTTTTAACATAGACGATGAATTCTCCATTGCACGTTGAAACATAGGAAATATAAGATGTTCTTTGATGATATGTGGTTGTCGGATTCGATTGAGCAAAATATCATCTCTTTGGATGAAGCTCAAAATATAGGATAGAAGATCACTTGGTACTGAATGATCATGTCTTGCTTGATAAGGGGTAATGTCGCTGCAATTTTCTATTGGGATAGAACCTTTGAAGAAACTAGCATTAATGATAAGTTGATCTGGTTTATATATTTCTTCAATGTGATCCATATAATAATCTTCTTGGCTCCTCACCATAAGAAAAGAATATCTTTTGTCATCAATATTTGAATGATTTTTGACATAATCTTTCTCTGATATGTTCCATCTTATATCTTTTTTGAACAAAAGGGCATTTAGATCGAGAAGGAGAAAATTTGTTGCTTATATGAAGATGATAGATATTCTCTGCATATATCAAACAATGAGGTTTATTATACACAATAACTAAAACGAGTGCTTCAAGATAACTTATTGATATATCTTCAATAAATGAGTTATAATATGAATAAAATAATCATAATATTACACAATATACCTGGTAAAATCCAAAAAGGCCTAGCATGTTGTTTCTCCATAACATTAGATAGCTTATCTGATGTTTGAAAAGAGCTTTGCTCATGTAGAGTACTCATTTCATCCTCAAAGTGGCCAATAAGCTTTCCAATACCATCATCACTTATGAAATGTTTATTTTTGTTAACATCTATAATAAAAAGAAATCCAAAAGATGTATAACAATCAATACAATATGCAGACATATCAATACTTATTTTCTCAATTAATTGCTCTTTATGATAAAAATCTATCTATTAATTTCTCTATCTAAACACTTATAATTAATTTCTCTGTGCATCTATGTCAAACAATAAGCTTTCGATTTTAAAAACTGCACAGTTCAATATTTGCATCTTAACCGTACATTTCAAAATTGTATTTAATCAAATGCATCATAATTTTAAAAACAATATGTTTCAGATTTTTTCAAACAAAGGAGTCATAAATCATGCATATCAATTTAAAAATTATAACATGTGAATTTATGCATCATTGACAATAATTTTTAAATTACTCGAATAGACAAGAGATGTCGAACTTCAACTCACAAACATATGATATTAACAATAGATAAAAAGATTTAAATATAATCGATTCACATCACTTTACTCAACAAGGTAATATATTCAAAATAAAAATCTATTGTTCAAGAAATGCAATCATCACTAGCATATAAAGAAAAATATACTTTGAAAATTATGGTATTTATTACATTACATGGAATCAATATTTTCTCAACCTTGTTTTTTTCCTCATACATTTGAAGTACCTACAGTATCTTCATCCATTGTAACAATATGTTCATCCGTTTCTGTATCATCCTGATTACTTTCTGATTCTTCTCCACTAGGTTGTACATCAATCTCAGCATCAACATTCTCGAACACATTTGTATTATCTGTATCTTGATTCTTGATATCTGTATCTTGATTACTGATATCACACCATTGATGCAAAGCAAGGTCATTCTCAAAAACTGAAGAGCAGGTTGATTCTAATTGTTTTTCTTCAACATCTAAACATATACCAAAACATCTGCGTTTTTTAGATAAACTTCTTTGAAGAACAACGTCGGACCTAATATAACCGTCCCTGGTGCCTGCTTCAATTGATCACCTTTCATTGCTACCATCTTTGCGGATGTCGATATAACATCTTTTGTTGAATCTCTTTTGTTATTTGGCACTTCACCCTTTGTATTAAGTAGTGCCCCTTGACTATACAAACGCATTATTGATATCCAATTCTTCCATTCCTCATCATTACATAAAAGAAGATGCAAATCATTCTTTATAAATCCTTTTTGTAAAGTTTGCTCTGTAGTCTCTACAAAATTCTGAAAAAAAACGTATATCGTTTAACTAAATACAAGTTTTAAAAAATAATAATATATAGTAACTAAAACACAAAAAATACAAAGAATATAAACATACCTGCCATGATATAAATTCTCTTTTACTCTGATTAACACCTGGAGGAGGTTTGGATGGACATCCATTGGCTTTCCATTGAGATCTAGCTTGTAAAAGTTGATCCACAAATGGTTCCTTCTGTAATGACTTTGCCACCATCAAATTAGCCTCTTTAGATATCTCCCTTGAAATTTTTGGAGGACAATTTACTATAATTTTTGCTTTTCTATATCTAAATTGTTGTCGTAACTGTAATGTCACCATCGGAGAATTAACAGTTTGTAAAGTTTTCGCTGCACTAATTGAATGTTGTCTAGATATTATCCAATACTGAACTTTATCAATATCATCATGAGATAAAGTTTTTAGAGGTATTCTCACACTTGGATCAATAGGCATAACAACTGCAAGAACTTCATTCTCTTTCGGAGCCAAGACAAAATCATTCATTAATGTACGCACCCAATCTCTGTTTAATTTTCGATATACATAATTCGATGGTGCTGGAAAACATCTTTTTACATCAACATTAAATACTGCATCAGAACCAAAAGCATAGTATTCTTGTTTTTGAAGTAGTAAATCCATCATTTTATTTTCTTGTGGTTGCACTACTGTATCTTCTGTTTCTTCACTCCTATTATCTAAATGTCGGATTGATACACCTTTATCGTTTTGTACAGACTTTGATGATGATCCTAAATCTTTATTTGAAGAACCTTTCAACTTTCGTTTCTTAGATCTCTCAAATACATCTGAGCTTCTCTTCAAAGATTTTGACTTTTGTGTTAATCTTTTGGCTTCTTTTATAATTTTCACTAATTCTTCTATTGATTCGATCGATCCAATTGAACCTAATGATCGATCAGACTTTGAGATACTATCTTTCATATCATCCAAACACAAAGTCTCCCATGATAAGGAGAACTTATTCGCATTAATATTCTCACCATCTGGAAGCACTTTACAAGTAAAACATGGTGTGCTTTGTGCATTTACATCTTCTTTAACATGAACAATACTGCCCATATCACCATATGTAGATCCTGCATCTGTCATAAATAAATGTACATCTCCTTTGAAGTTTCCTTCATGATCATAAGTATCAGCAAACCATTTCATGTCTTCTTTGTGTGTCAAATCAAAAGATTTCTGAACCTTAATCCTATTTGAAGGAACCTTCATCCCACTTGTTTTTGATAAATTTTCCAATGAAAATACATTATCGATCACATTGCTTTGAAATTCATTTGTGTTTTCCATTGCTCCTGAAAGAAAAACAAAAAACTTTTTTTTTAATCACATCAACATAATAACAAACAACATGAATATAATAACATCAAATTTCTCATTCATAGTCATCAAATTTATTATCGATACTGATCTCTCTAATTATTATACTTTAGATTATAGATTATAATCATATTTACGAAGTTCGAGCCTCTTAAGTTCGTTCCCGTTGTGTTTAAATTTAAAAATATATTTGAGTTAAAAATACTATTCGTTTTGCTGAAAAAGATAACAGACTTGATTTTAAGTTCAAGTGTCACATCCTATTCTTTGTTCTTTTGCACATAAGACACAACAATCCTAAACTTGATATGATTGGAAAAGCAGAGAGGCTCGAACTTAAGTTCGAGCCTCTTTGTTCTTTTGCTCATATCATGTGATCCAACAATCCTACACTTGATATGGTTGGAAAAGCTCAGAGGCTCGAACTTAAGTTCGAGCCTCTTTGTTCTTTTGCACATAAGACAACAACAATCCTAAACTTGACATGGTTGGAAAAGCTAAGGCTCATATCATGTGATCCAACAATCCTAAACTTGATATGGTTGGAAAAGCTCAGAGGCTCGAACTTAAGTTCGAGCCTCTTTGTTCTTTTGCACATAAGACACAAGAAATCTAAACTTGATATGGCTGGAAAAGCTCAGAGGCTCGAACTTAATGGCTGGAAAAGCTAAGGCTCATATCATGTGATCCAACAATCCTAAACTTGATATGGTTGGAAAAGCTCAGAGGCTCGAACTTAAGTTTGAGCCTCTTTGTTCTTTTGCACATAAGAGACAAGAAATCTAAACTTGATATGGCTGGAAAAGCTCAGAGGCTCGAACTTAAGTTCGAGCCTCTTTGTTCTTCTGTTCATATCATGTGATCCAACAATCCTATAACACACAACAATCATAAACTTGATATGGTTGGAAAAGCTGAGAGGCTCTAACTCCTCTTTGTTCTTTTGCACATAAGACACAACAATCCTAAACTTGATATGGCTGGAAAAGTTGAGGCTCATATCATGTGATCCAACAATCCTGAACTTGAGAGGCTCATATCATGTGATCCAACAATCCTGAACAATCCTGAGCCTCTTTGTTCTTTTGCACATAAGACACAACAATCCTAAACTTGATATGGTTGGAAAAAGCTGAGAGGCTCGAACTCCTCTTTGTTCTTTTGCTCATATCATGTGACCCAACAACCCTATAACACACAACAATCCTAAACTTGATATGGTTGGAAAAGCTGAGAGGCTCTAATTCCTCTTTGTTCTTTTGCTCATATCATGTGACCAAACAATCCTAAACTTGATATGGTTGGAAAAGCTCAGAAGCTCGAACTTAAGTTCGAGCCTCTTTGTTCTTTTGCACATAAGACACAACAATCCTAAACTTGATATGATTGGAAAAGCTGAGAGACTCGAACTTAACTTGGTATGGCTCGAAAAGCTGAGGCTCATATCATGTGATCCAACAAATCCTGAACTTGATATGGTTGGAAAAGCTCAGAGGCTCGAACTTAAGTTTGAGCCTCTTTGTTCTTTTGCACATAAGACACAAGAATCCTAAACTTGATATGATTGGAAAAGCTGAGAGGCTCGAACTTAAGTTCGAGTCTCTTTGTTCTTTTGCTCATATCATGTGATCCAACAATCCTACACTTGATATGGTTGGAAAAGCTCAGAGGCTCAAACTTAAGTTCGAGCCTCTTTGTTCTTTTGCACATAAGACACAAGAAATGTAAACTTGATATGGCTGGAAAAGCTCAGAGGCTCGAACTTAAGTTTGAGCCTCTTTGTTCTTCTATTCATATAATGTCATCCAACAATCCTGAACTTGATATGGTTGGAAAAGCTCAGAGGCTCGAACTTAAGTTCGAGCCTCTTTGTTCTTTTGCACATAACACACAACAATCCTGAACTTGATATGGTAGGAAAAGCTGAGAGGCTCGAACTTAAGTTCGAGCCTCTTTGTTCTTTTGCTCATATCACGTGACCCAACAATTCTAAACTTGATATGGTTGGAAAAGCTCAGAGGCTCGAACTTAAGTTCGAGCCTCTTTGTTCTTTTGCACATAAGTTGGAGCCTCTTTGTTCTTTTGCACATAAGTTCGAGCCTCTCTGTTCTTTTGCACATAACATACAACAATCCTGAACTTGAAATGGTAGGAAAAGCTCAGAGGCTCGAACTTAAGTTCGAGCCTCTTTTTCTTTTGCTCATATCACGTGACCCAACAATTCTAAACTTGATATGGTTGGAAAAGCTCAGAGGCTCGAACTTAAGTTCGAGCCTCTTTGTTCTTTTGCACATAAGTTCGAGCCTCTCTGTTCTTTTGCACATAACACACAACAATCCTGAACTTGATATGGTAGGAAAAGCTGAGAGGCTCGAACTTAAGTTCGAGCCTCTTTGTTCTTTTGCTCATATCACGTGACCCAACAATTCTAAACTTGATATGGTTGGAAAAGCTCAGAGGCTCGAACTTAAGTTCGAGCCTCTTTGTTCTTTTGCACATAACACACAACAATCCTAAACTTGATATGGTTGGAAAAGTTGAGAGGCTCGAACTTAAGCTCGAGCCTCTCAGCTTTTCCAACCATATCAAGTTTAGGATTGTTGGATCACATGATATAAGCCTCAGCTTTTCCAGTCATGTCAAGTTTAAGATTGTCGTGTCTTATGCGCAAAAGAACAAAGAGGCTCGAACTTAACGAGCCTCTTTGTTCTTTTGCGCATATAACGTGACCCAACAATTCTAAACTTGATATGGTTGGAAAAGCTCATAGGCTCAAACTCAGAACCTCTTTGCTCTTTTGCTCATATCATGTAACCAAACAATCGTAAACTTGATATGGTTAGAAAAGCTCAGAGGCTCGAACTTAAGTTTGAGCCTCTTTGTACTTTTGCACATAACACACAACAATCTTAAACTTGATATGGCTGGAAAAACTGAGGCTCATATCATGCGATCCAACAATCCTGAACTTGATATGGTTGGAAAAGCTCAGAGGCTCGAACTTAAGTTCGAGCCTCTTTGTTCTTTTGCTCATATCATGTGATCCAACAATCCTGAACTTGATATGGTTGGAAAAGCTGAGAGGCTCGAACTCCTCTTTGTTCTTTTGCTCATATCATGTGACCCAACAACCCTATAACACACAACAATCCTAAACTTGATATGGTTGGAAAAGCTGAGAAGCTTTAAGTTCGAGCCTCTTTGTTCTTTTGCTCATATCATGTGATCCAACAATCGTGAACTTGATATGGTTGGAAAAGCTGAGAGGCTCGAACTCCTCTTTGTTCTTTTGCTCATATCATGTGACCCAACAACCCTATAACACATAACAATCCTAAACTTGATATGGTTGGAAAAGCTGAGAGGCTCTAACTCCTCTTTGTTCTTTTGCTCGTATAATGTGACCAAACAATCCTAAACTTGATATGGTTGGAAAAGCTCAGAGGCTCGAACTTAAGTTCGAGCCTCTTTGTTCTTTTGCACATAAGACACAACACTCCTAAACTTGATATGATTGGAAAAGCTGAGAGGCTCGAACTTAACTTGGTATGGCTTGAAACGTTGAGGCTCATATCATGTGATCCAACAAATCCTGAACTTGATATGGTTGGAAAAACTGAGGCTCATATCATGTGATCCAACAAATCTTGAACTTGATGTGGTTGGAAAAGCTCAGAGGCTCGAACTTAAGTTCGAGCCTCTTTGTTCTTTTGCACATAAGACACAACAATCCTAAACTTGATATGATTGGAAAAGCTGAGAGGCTCGAACTTAAGTTCGAGCCTCTTTGTTCTTTTGCTCATATCATGTGATCCAACAATCCTACACTTGATATGGTTGGAAAAGCTCAGAGGCTCAAACAAAACTTGACATGGCTGGAAAAGTTGAGGCTTATATCATGTGATCCAACAATCCTAAACTTGATATGGTTGGAAAAGCTCAGAGGCTTAAGTTCGAGCCTCTTTGTTCTTTTGCACATAAGACACACCAATCCTAAACTTGATATGGTTGGAAAAGCTGAGAGGGTCGAACTTAAGTTCGAGCCTCTTTGCTCTTTTGCTCATATCATGTGATCCAACAATTCTAAAATTGATATGGTTGGAAAAGCTAAGAGGCTCGAACTTAAGTTCGAGCCTCTTTGTTCTTTTGCACATAACACACAACAATCCTAAACTTGATATGATTGGAAAAGCTCAGAGGCTCGAACTTAAGTTCGAGCCTCTTTGTTCTTTTCCTCATATCATGTGACCAAACAATACTTAACTTGATATGGTTGGAAAACCTCAAAGGCTCGAACTTAATCTTTTGCACATAACACAACAATCCTAAACTTGATATGGCTGGAAAAGCTCAGAAACACGAACTTAAGTTCGAGCCTCTTTGTTCTTTCGCTCATATCATGTGACCATATCAAATTTAGGATTGTTTGGTCACATGATATGAGCGAAAGAACAACGAGGCTTGAACTTAAGTTCGAGCCTCTCAACTTTTCCAACCATATCAAGTTTAGGATTGTTGTGTCTTATGTGCAAAAGATTAAGTTCGAGCCTCTTTGTTCTTTTGCACATAAGACACAACAATCCTAAACTTGATATGATTGGAAAAGCTGAGAGGCTCAAACTTAAGTTCGAGCCTCTTTGTTCTTTTGTTCATATCATGTGATCCAACAATCCTACACTTGATATGGTTGGAAAAGCTCAGAGGCTCAAACTTAAATTCGAGCCTCTTTGTTCTTTTGCACATAAGACACAACAATCCTAAACTTAATATGGTTGGAAAAGCTCAGAGGCTCGAACTTAAGTTCGAGCCTCTTTGTCCTTTTGCACATAAGACACAAGAAATGTAAACTTGATATGGCTCAAAAAGCTCAGTGGCTCGAACTTAAGTTCGAGCCTCTTTGTTCTTCTATTCATATCATGTCATCCGACAATCCTGAACTTGATATGGTTGGAAAAGCTCAGAGGCTCGAACTTAAGTTCGAGCCTCTTTGTTCTTTTGCACATAACACACAACAATCCTAAACTTGATATGGTAGGAAAAGCTGAGAGGCTCGAACTTAAGTTCGAGCCTCTTTGTTCTTTTGCTCATATCACGTGACCCAAAAATTCTAAACTTGATATGGTTGGAAAAGCTCAGAGGCTCGAACTTAAGTTCGAGCCTCTTTGTTCTTTTGCACATAAGTTCGAAACTCTTTGTTCTTTTGCACATAAGTTCGAGCCTCTTTGTTCTTTTGCACATAAGTTCGAGCCTCTCTGTTCTTTTGCACATAACACACAACAATCCTGAACTTGATATGGTAGGAAAAGCTGAA